>CM055209.1:2648027-2948027 GCA_029224185.1 Karalla daura | reverse complement strand
AAATCCATCGCTGCGCTTGAGAACTCACAATGGAGGACAATGACATGAAACCACGGTCGGATCAGCGCAAGAGTTTTGATGTTTCGTTATGTTTGCGCCTCACAGACCAGTCCCCGGGTCGGACTTGACTAAACCGGGTTTTCCGGGCAAACTTTTTAACGCTTCGCTCAGGCCACGCATCATCTGACCATCCCAGCGGGTGATCAGGTGACCAGGCGTGCGGCTCGTCCACCTGCGTCCGTCCTCGCTGTCACAATGATTCATCTGCCAGAACACAGCACTCGCAGTCCTCCTCACGATCCACTGTGTAATGGGTGCAAAATCGACTTTACGGGACATAAATACAAATTCGACCAAAGGGCCGTCGCTGAACAACAACAACACACTTTCCAGAGCCAATGAGCCGAGGAGAGGAGCTCCAGAGAGGAGGTCCAGAGAGGAGGTCCAGAGAGGAGCTCCGGAGAGGACGGCTCAGGCAGGATGTGAGCCGCTCCGAGGAACTCGGGATGCTGCAAACAAGCCCTGTGGGTGTACAAGCGGCCCAGGGATGACGATGATGACGAACGTGTTTATTTGCTCTAGTTTCACTGCATCAGACTTTCTCACGAGGAAGTGACCGGAGGACAGTGTGAACGCTCTTCTCTGCCCTTTTCCCCCAACACACACACACACACACACACACACACACACACACACACACACACACACACAGACAGGATGTGAAGGATTACTCCCGGGCGCTGCGCTGTCCCTGAGGGTTTGCGCTTGACAAAGGGAGGCAGTGTGAGTGGGTGTGGGGAGAGAAAAAGCAAGATCCCAATAACACTGATAATTTGGTCAACACAGCTGAGGCAGCAGCACCCCTCTGCCCCTGCACCCCCCCCCTCCCCCCCACACACACATTCTCTCCTATCGCCACCTCTTGTAAGAACGTACAACTGGGTTTGTGAAACTTCTGGATGAATGGCGTTTTCCACTGATGTCATGGTGCACGGAGCGAGGGCATTGCTGAGGGGGTGAGACAGAAACGTGCAGCGACCACAGACGCTAGAAAATCACATCCTCCGTCGGTCATCAAAGAGAGTTCAGCGCACAGACATCCGAAAAACCAACAACTGCAGCTCGGGGGAAGAGGGGAGGAGAGGATGCAAGGCAGCTGCCAAGGACGGGACGGGACGGTGGGGACGGGAAGCGGACCTACCTCAGAACAGTCAGTGTGGTACGGCGCAGGAAGAGTGTGGGCGGGCGGACAAACTCCCTCAAAAGCACAACATGGCTCTGCTCCTCCAGCTGCTGTCCCGCACGGAGCCACTCCTGCCTCTGAGCTTCCACGAGTGAGCGGGGACTGGGAGAGGGCTGCGAGAGCATGACCAGGGAGGGAGGGAGGGACGGAGGGAGGATGGGGGGAGGAGGAGGAGGAGGTGCAAAAGGAGAGCCCTGACTAATGAAGTGGCTACGCTTCACTAAGCCCTGGCTGCCCCCACCTCCTATTCCCCTGCTTCCCCCTCTCCGACAATCCTGTCACGGCGGGACCCCTCACACAAAGCCTCCATTGTTTTGTTAGCTTGCCACCCTCCTAACCACACACACACACACACATACATACATACTAACACACACGCACTAACACACACTTCTCATCTCCAAACCAGCAGTGCCTCCCCAGCTGAGGCGCAATGAAATGGAATGAGTTGCAGTAGGGGAGGTGGACTGGGGCTCAGTGGGGACGTTTCTGGGAAGGGTTTTGGGATGAGGCGGGAGAACAAGAAGTCCGGGACTTGTTGCTCTGGAGTGTGTATGTGTGTGTGTGTGTACGTATGTGTGTGTGGACAGCTGTGCACGTCGATGAGATGACAACCACATCCAGGTGGAAAGCATCTGCTTTGGAAAGAGAGAGTGGAGAAGTCTGTGAGAGCCGGGATGGGATCGTGCGACGTCATTGGACCGTCTCCCATTGCACAGATGTTTGGGTTTTCCGCAGCTGTTCCAACAAGCTCCGTTCTAATGAGCGCAGAGCCCCTTGCAACACTTCAAGGCAGCACACCACGTCCTCCATGCTCCGCTCTTCCACTCAAGTGTGCTGAAACCATTGTACTCCCTCTCTTACGGGACGAGAAGTAACGATCCCAGCGGCGCGGCCCAACATCTGGGTTTCGCCTTCAGTGGGAACGGGTTGAACTGGCATTCATTCCCGGGTCAAACGGCTCCACGGGAGTCACAGCTATCCGTCCAGCTCTGAATCAGCACTGATGGAAACGGGACACCTGGGTAGATTTGCTCATTTTCAGCCTCTTCGATGAGCACTTATGTTCCAGATGTTGAGGCATAAACAGCCATGAATAACGGGCTAGATGAGAATCACACGGTCCACGCGGGGTTTCAGGGCTTCTCGATTTTCCTCCGCTTTGAGAGCATGTTGTGGCGATATTACGCATGATTTCAGGCCCCCTAAAGCACGAAATCATGGACGGGACTGATAAGAAGGGAACACAAATGGTCTGAAGTCTGAAGCATATTTCTGATGCTAAGTCTTCTATTCATGATCAAACCAGTGAAATGAAATGGAGGCGTAATCGCAACATGCACAAAGTGAGTCTGTCAAACGTTCGATGTGAATTACTTCATTCAGAGAGGAAAGGGACGGAAATATTGAGTGACCACAAAAAGCCAAAGATCCGCGCTGTGCAGCTCGATTCGGGGAAATCTAATCTTTCAAAGGGCGATTTCAAAGGGTCAGCGGAGTCCCTCAAAGCCACGATCCCCGAGGCTGCAGGGTGGAATGAGCAGGAAACGGCGAGGGAAGCACGACATTTAGGATCCGTGCACAACGCCTCGGCTTCTTCACAGCATTCAACATTGTGAGGCCTAAAAGGCCAAATCTCTGGCTCTGGACTCCAGTGGCGTGCGTGTGGGGGCACTGGTGGAGCCTGGGAGCGTGGCCCCCCCACTGGGACCAGAACGGCGCCCACTCGCTGTCAAATGTCAAGCGCAGGGGACGGGCGGGGAGCAGGGGAGGCGCAGGGGAGGCGCAGAGGGCAGAGCCCAGACAGAACACGTCTTATGGCGGTCGGGGGAGACTTAGACGCTAGAAAGGGCAGGGCACCGCGTGAACGCTACCACGCACATTCCCGACAACTGCTGGATGGAAAGACGAGAGAAAGAAGAGGAAAACATGCGACAATGCCAGCTCTCTCCGCCCCGCATCTGCACTGCTTCCCCCGCCGCCTCCATCCGCATACGTAAGTCTGCCTAGATAAGACTTGGAGGTCTTTGTGGACGCGCTCTTGGATTTCCAAGCAGCTTCATATTACTCTGACCGGGACAAAAAAGCTACTATTTTATACAAAAAGTCCCTTTTTTTGAGTTGGAATTCACGTCAGTCCACGAGGATTACTGCACCACTGGCCTTTGTTCAGGTGCACATGTGAGCCCTTCCTATATTCCCAGAGCCTCACTAGGATTAACTGAGTAACTGAGGCACAGAAACCTGGTGCACAAAGGACCCCGCTCGGGTTCTGCTTGACTAACCTGTATTTCTCGCGGCGGGACGGTGAAATAAAAGCCGTGTTGCGGGTTTTTCTTTTATTTTGTCGTTATCCTCCCCTCAGGAAAACTGCTATTTCCAGATGGGACGGAGCGGAGCGCTTCTGAAGCGTCGGCTTACTGACGACATTCCCAGATGTTACGAAAAGATCACATCAGAGCCGCTAAAACACGTCTACGGCCCGACACGGGGAGGGATTTATTGACAGAAATACACCGCCACAAACTCATTTGGCCCCGGCTTTCCTCATTAAGGGGCCCCCGTTCTCTTCTTTTAGAGCTCTGCACACAATCCACTTCCTGCTAGGAAAAACGCACTCAATGAATTAAAGGAATCGCTTTTGTGCGGGTACAAATGAGTGGTATAATGGACTTGGGAGTCTATTAAAGGAAAGGGATCTAGCGCGAGCTTCCCCATGGCCTGCACTAAACATAGATGCTGCGCGTGTGTGTGTGTGTGTGTGTGTGTTGCTCGTGGGTCGGGTGGGGAGGGGCGTGGACATCTGCCCATGTGTTTCCCCACGCAGGTCGCCTCTCTCTCGCTCTCTCTCTCTCGCTCTCCTGGCCGTGCGAGGCCAGTAATCATTTAAGAGGATCAGCTCTATTCCAGACGGCAGAGCGCGTCCACGTCCACGACACGCCGCCGCCGCCGCCGCCGGCCTGGACGCGCTCGCCGCACGCAGCACGTGGCGCCCGCGTGCGGCCGGCCCGGGCGAGCGGGGGGGCGCCCGGGCGTAGAAGAGACAGAACGAGAACACGTTACGCAATGAGTTAACAGCAGAACGTCAGGCGCCGACGTCCTCTCCATTTTTCCACAACAGGGACTCGCGCGGACGTGTCGGGGGAACGAACAACACGAGGAATAAATAAAACGAATCGAATTAGAGTCTGATCCAGTTCTCAGGAGCTCCGGGGGTTTCTCATCATCTTTACCGGGGGCCGAACAACCTTTCGCTCGGTTCGTTTCATTAATTTGTGAGATGCTCTCACAACAGCAGCACGTGTTGGAGACACGCCGGCTTGCGTGGCGCTGATTCGATTTGCCGCCACCTTCTAACATCTCTAATTCGCCAAAGTTCTCGTGATGTTGCTCATCTGATTTCGCATCAAAGATGTTTTTCCCCGTCGGGGACGCTGAAAGGGCTTTGAAGCCTCGACTGACTCGGACCGGTCCGCGTGTTATCGTCCTGTCAGACCGTCAAACCGGGGCGTCCGCCTCTGACACACTCTGTGAAACCGACAACTAAACAAGCTGCGGTCACACAGCGCCCCGAGCTCTCCTCTCTCACACTTCACACAATAACTTCCATCACTTCTCTGTGTGTGTGTGCAGGGGCGAGGTGCCTCGTCCAGAGGCTGAGAGGGTGCGCCCGCGTCCTCCCTGTCCTGATGGATTTCACACCTGCAACACGTCTCCGTCCGGACTCTGAATGGACGCAGGCTTGTCGGGAGAGCCCGGGAGGTTTGAGAAAAACAGGTCCTATTTCTGGCCTTTAATTTGATAACTCGAGCAGACGGGGGTGGATGAGTAGCGGCATTGTGAGCCGTCCTCGGCGGCTGTGGTGTGAAGTGGCCGTGGGCCAGCTCTCAGAGCCGGGCGAGAGCTTCCCCCTGGTTCTGCCGGACCCCGCGTCCCCTCTGGAGAATACCAACTCCTCCTCTATTAAACTCCTTCCTGCTGAGCCCCTTTGTGTCTGGACTTAATTACCCTGTCGGAGGAGCGTTTGATTAAGAGCCCGGCCTCCCACCAACCCCCCCTGTTTTCATTACAGATGGGGCCTGGCTGCTCCGAGTCGACAGGGGGAACTCATTCACTTGGGGCAGAATGGAAAAAGTAAATAAACGTCTACGGTCCGTTGTCCGAGTGAGCCTTACATCTTCAATTAAAGCACTTTCTAAAAAGTCCTCTGGCCACCTCCTGGGCCTGCACAAGCACGCTTATCACGGAAAAAAAGACGACCCCCTCCGTCCAGCCATCCTTTTTCCAAACAGGATTAAAACATTTCTTGGCTTCTCTCCTCGTTGGAGTGGTTGTAGCTTAGAGGAGGTGAGACGCTGTGAGTAAAACCCATCTTAAAGGCTGGAATCAGTGCCGAGCCACCTGCCAATCCCATTTTGATTTGTTGATGGTAATCCCCAGCTCACCACACGCCGGCAGGGTCATCCCTGGGATGTCAGAGCCCCTGGCTGCTGACTCAGGATCAGGCTCCTCGTCTGCTTTCCAGGACTTTGACCAGCCGAGGAGCTGACAGAAGCTGATTCCAGGTCAGGGGAAAAGGAGGCTTTGGTTGAAGCCTCCCATGGGTCACAACACGAGGCAATTTCTTGGAAACGTGGTCCTTACACCTGCTCTCCTTGAAATTACCTCTGTAATTGCATCTCTACTGCAGCCAGTGCCTTAAAATAAGGACAAAACACTTTGGATCACATTAAATCCAATAACAGACAAAGGAAACTGTTTAGTCCGAATGTTATTGACGCTGTCTCTGGAGAAGGTGCCAGACTTGAAACTTCAGGGTTTCTAATCAGTGCAGTTACAAAAAAAAGCCTGACTTGACAAAAACATCCCTCACTACGGCTGCAAATGGTTATGGCTGCAAATGGAGGTGGTTTGGTCCATGAATATAACCTTTTGTTTAGTCCACACATCCAAGACATTCAGTTTTTGACTTTTCCTAAAAGCCACAAACTACACAAACAGTACAAGAGAACATCCAAACAGTGGCTTCAGTCTTTGCACGACACACTCCATCTCCTCAATGGGTTAAAAGTTCTGCTCTGGAGGGGGGGTGACGTGAATGAATGGGCTGTGGGGTGCAGTCGAGTGACACATCGGACGTGCTGGTTTGTTTGAACTGAACGCGCTCTGAGGCCTGAACGCGCTCTGAGGCCTGAACGCGCTCTGAGGCCTGAACGCGCTCTGAGGCCTGAACGCGCTCCCCGTCTCCAGAAAGCGGCCAGTTGACCGTGTCAGTCGGCGTTTGGCGAACAAACACACACACACGCTGAGACCAGGCTTCCTTTAAGCTGCAGCGGCCCTGGCAAGGTGCCCACTCCGCGCCATTTCTGCTGATCGCACACACACACACACACGCACACACACACACAGGGCAGCCTGGGCAGTGACATCACCGCCTCGGTGGCATCCAGGCGTCCTGCAGTCTGTGGCAGTTTGAAACAAATACCTGAACACGCCGACAAGAACTGACCGTTGACTCGTCCTCATTAAAGGAAAAAAAGGGAACATTAACTGAGGCCGCAGCTATAAAGTACAACAGAGCATCACATCATGGACTCATTAACTCGACCGACTGGGACGCGACGCTGTTGGCACATGTGGTTGGAAACCAAACGGTCCCACAAACCCAGAGAAGACCCCAGGCAGACCCAGGGAGGAGAGAGGTCCTCAGTCCAACCAGGGACTCACACCCAGGAACTTGTTGCTATGAGGTGTCGATTGCAAAGGTTGCAGCATTGGAATATTAACCGAGAAGAAACGTCTCCTGCTGCCCAGGATGTTGCAAAATAAGGCGATCTGCATGTTTTTTCACCTCATCCCATTCGAGCAGTTTTGCGTGGATTACGTCCCAAAAAAAGTGATTCTACAGAAAAAAGTAAAAGCACAGAGAGTCTGATCGAACCAAAACAGTCAAAACAGCCTCTTACAGTCAAAAAAAACGATATGGCAGAAGAAAAAGAAACTGAGGAAATGCTAGGCTAATAAAACAGGTTGTTTGGTCAGATAAAAGGTCAAGAAGAAGCCTCCAACACCTTGTTGGGACCATGGCTTCTAAAATGTTTCAGTTTAGACACGAAAGATAAAAAAAAATTTTAAGATACCATTTCCCAAATGGACTAATCCATCATCAAAATGGTTTGTTCGGTCTATTATTAAACCATCTTTACATAACTGATTAAAAAAAACGTCCCAGTGTAAACCTAGTTTCCGTTACTGATTTTAGCCATTTCGTGCCACTGTGCCACACAGTCATTGATCACTGATTCTTCGTGACCTTTCCACAAGTTGAAAGTTGACAAAGTCCAAACATGCAAGCCCGGTGCTGCCGTCAACACTGGTTATCAGAGGCCTGAGATAAGCCTCTGTAGCCCAAACAGCCACGTCGGCCCCTTCCTCAACTCTTCCCAGGAGGAGAGGAGAGGTCAGGTCAAGGAGACGTGAGGGGTCGAGGGGGGGGTGGTCGAGCTCAGCCTGATTAGCCGAGTTGGTCACAATAATCCTGGTTAGCGAGTAGGGGACGCGGGGGTGGTGGGCTTCAGACAAAAAGAGGAGCACCTTTCACCTTAATCAGCCTCATCGCTGGTAAAGACGTGGAGGGAGAAACCTCAGATCAGCAGAGAGCAGAAACAGACCCCCCTAAACAGATTAGATTGTCTCAAAACAACAACAAAGACCCCCCCCCCCCCTCCCCCAGAGTGATGCAGATCTGCAAAGTAGCACTCAAACCATGACCTGAAGAACTGTGGGATTAACCACGCCACAAATGTCACAAACCGTCTTCTATAAATAATAGATGACTCAAAATCTTTTACAGTTTTACAGTGTTTACACGCACCCACCCACACAATAACAAACCCCCATTTTACACACACACACACACACACACACACACACACACACACACACACACACACACACACACACACACACACACACACACACACACACACACACACACACAGTTACCAGCCCCACCGGCCCCTCCCTGTAAGCCGTACCCTAAATTAACGACGGGCTAATCCAAGACTTCATTATCATCTCCATTGTGTCCACACACGCAGCATCGTAGCCCATATGTGCCCACGTGCATTTTTAACTCATTAAGCCTGCTTTGTCTCATCTGGTGCTGGTGTGTGTGTGTGTGTGTGTGTGT
The DNA here is from genome assembly GCA_029224185.1 of Karalla daura. Taxonomy (NCBI): domain Eukaryota; kingdom Metazoa; phylum Chordata; class Actinopteri; order Chaetodontiformes; family Leiognathidae; genus Karalla; species Karalla daura. Next base: position 2,939,592 of record CM055209.1, on the reverse strand, counting down.
GTGTGTGTGTGTGTGTGTGTGTGTGTGTGTGTGTGTGTGTGTGTGTGTGTGTGTGTGTGTGTGTGTGTGTGTGTGTGTGTGTGTGTGTGTGTGTGTGTGTGTGTGTGTGTGTGTTGGGTGCACGTCCTGGTCTCATTCTCTTCCCCGAGCCCTTGGCAGGCCCTAAACCGCAAGGCCTGATGCCAAAGATCAGGCAGATGGTGATTACAGAGATAGTTGGAATTGGGGTCTCAACTCATACGTGTGTGTGTGTGTGTGTGTGTGTGTGTGTGTGTGTGTGTGTGTGTGTGTGTGTGTGTGTGTGTGTGTGTGTGTGTGTGTGTGTGTGCACTCATTCATAAAGAGCCAGGGCAGTGACAGCTTTGTCCCAAACACAGTGACATGGTGACGTGATCCGGTAAACGGCTCGTTTTACAGGCCACTGACAGCTCTACAGTAACAGCTCTACACTGACGGCTCTACACTGATGGCTCTACAGTAACAGCTCTACAGTGATGGCTTTACAGTGACAGCTCTACAGTAACAGCTCTACAGTGACAGTTTCCGGTCTGACAGCCTGGTAAACAAAAGTCACATGGTCACAGAGACCGCTCACTATCTGACTCATGTCAACTGTTAGTAAACTTTTAAAAAGTATGAGTTGCTTCAAGTTATTAAATGAATGGATGCCCATACGGGGAATGTAATGGGTATACATTATTGCAATGTGCTCCTAACAATAATTCAACAATTAAAGCAGCATTTGACAAACTTGAATAATGCAAAGTTGGTTTTATGGCCTTTCTTGTTTTCGATCCAAGATTGAGAGGAAACTGCACAATCTCTGCATCAGTCTCTCTCAAACTCACACTAGGGAGACTTTTTAGAGTCAGTGGATGGAAACCAACTCAACACACTTTAAAAAGGTGCGATAAAGTGAATGATAAAATCAAAAAGTTGTCCATTATTTACCTACGAACCTTCACAATTGGGGTGGGGAACTACAAACTTCTGCAACCTCATGAATAGGTTGTTAGTCCCGAGATGCATTTACCATTGGGATACTAGGTCTCCCAACTATGCGATATTGGGCGATTCCAATTCCAAACACAGTAACGCAGGGACTCTTAAAAGTCAGGAAGCCTTGACTCATAACAGCTGACGCCTACACCACTATTTTGCATGGATGCGTCATGCAAAAACTCAAAGAATTATTTAGCCTTACTCAAGTTTGACATTAACAGGGATGTGACAGGGGCGAGCACAGTTTCTGCACGTTCACATTAACATCTCTTGGAGCAGTTTTTGCAACCACGGAGGGTTGGATCGCAGCTCTCCACCGATCTGTGCTGCTTGGCAGTGATTAGATACAACAGCCGTGGGACGAGTTAAGTTTGCATGTGAGGGTGAATAATAATGACGCGCCCTCCTTCCTTTTTCTGTCATGAGTCATGAGTTATAGTTGCATCGCATTCTGTGTAATGTTGTGGATCGCAGTGGAAAAAATGGAAAACACAGGGCTATAAATCGTAAGCAGAAGCCCCGTTCTGGAGTTCTGAGTCATCATCGACATCTCTTGTTACTTAATACCAAGTGAAGCTTGGTATTAAGCTTTCCAGGCCTTAGTGCATGGGTAAGTTAAGAAAGCTTGGGGTCGTTGGGACAAAAATACACGTCACCATTAATCATCAGCAGCCCCCCCCCCTCCTCCCGGGGGGGAACTTGTGAATGCTTTTTTTTTCCCCTTCCAAGTTCAACCTTCTTTGAAGGAAGCACCTGCTGAGCCTTTACTTCATCCCTTTTCCTCCGACAGGAAAACCAGGAGTGCACATTTACATACACGCGCATTGTCCTGACTCCACAGGTACCACAGCGGGCCTCAGCACTTCATGAACTTTGATCCCAGTGTCTATCCTTGGTAGGAGGAAAGGGTGGAGGGTGATCTATGGCTGCAGTAAATGACTGTTTTGGGGTCTGCACATCTGTCAATTATTGCATCACAATGAATCGATTAGTGGTTTACGCCACAGAATAGTGAAAAAATGATGCAACTTGATTAAAAAGCTGATCATCGTCACAATTGTTCAGTTAACTTAATTGATATTGAGTCAAGCGAATCTTTTTAGGACTTTTTATCTCTAAGACAGATAAAAAATGCTCAAACCGAGCAATCAACCAACTATCAAAATAATTTAAATCATCTACAAATTTCATCTGAGTTGTTGAAAGCAACAAGTGGTAAACACCAAACTGAACACATTCAGGGTGACTCAGTGATTGTCTATTAGATGATTAATCATTGTGATATAGTAAATGAGTGATTTAAGTCCCCTAACATGCATGTTTAGATCAGCTGGAGACTCTAAATTATCCGATGATTGGACTGGTAATCTGTCAAAGGCGTATTAAGGTATGGTGCATAGCTGATTAGACAATGCATGGATGATTCATTGATTAATTGCTGCAGTTACAGGTGCCTCCCGACTAAACCTGCTCTCCCTCATCCCTCTAAACCCCATATATATCATATATTTTTCAGGGATCCAGTCACCTGGCTTGCACCTGCGCCAGTGAACTACTGATCCTCTTATTCCCACCTGCTAATTGTGGACCAACCTGCAAAGTTTCTCACTCAACCCAGACACAAACAGGCACGGACCTGTCACTGGCGATTAGCCTGCGCCTGTCATTATATAACAGTGAAAGCTGTGAAAGTAAACTGACTCCAACTGCACCTTTTAACACGCTAAAATCCATGAGAAAAAGACAAGTGAAGAGAGTAAAGTTCACTCAGTTGTGAAAATACCTACAGTCTGACGGAGACCCTGAAGGTCACACAGGGTAGAAAGATACAACACATTTCATTTTAACTTCATAAACTGTGGATAACTTGAGTTGTTTCAGAGTCCTACGAACTTGGATGAACATGCATGGATGGCAAACCCTCCTACACATCAGTTAAGTGAACAGATTTACGCTAAAAACGTGCTTTTTCTCCTCCCAGCTTCCATGAGGCTCCCTCATGGTTTTTGGGGAGAAACCGCAGGAGGAAAAAAAGAAAGAAGAAAAAGGAAAAACTCAGCCCAAAAACAAAACCCTTTCCCCCCGATGATTACCTGAAAGATTCAGACTTACCAGCAGCGTTAGGGGAGAGTAACGTGTTCCAGAAGCAGGTCCGGGCAGAGTTGTGATGGCTTGAATCGTGTTTTAGTTGAGGGACAGTTGGAGTTGCTCATGTTCTCCGCTGCTGGGAGTTAGTAGGCAGCGGTGTTCGAACCAGCCAATCAGAGCGCTCGCTCGGCTGGAGGGGGCGTGGCCACGCCTCACCTGAAGAATGCCCTTTAATATCATGTGTACTGGGTAAATACAGTACACATGTTTGCATATAAACGCCTGAATCAAGATTTGAAAGAATGCTTAATCTTGTAATGGTGTTTGGGGAGATTTTCTGGGGTTACTGCGTTGCAAATTATGTGGTTTTTTTTCAAAGAAACTTTTTTTCCCCACTAAATTGGCTTGTTTCCTCTCACACGTTTTCATCGTGCTTGTGATGTCATTTTTAATGACTCTGTAAGTCAGGCGTGCATCCGTACTCTTCCTTCCATGACTTTTAAAAGCTGATGCTTTGGTTGGTACTGTTGTTTCTGTTGTTCTTTTTTTCCATTTTCTATCTGCTCTCTGTCCCCTGGATCTAGTCTGGTTCCATCAACTAATAATGGCACCAATAATGCTATATAGTATGTATGCTATATAGTAGACAGTATTCATAAGATAGATTACATCAAAAGAGTTTTTTTTCCATGCAGAAGGTGGAGAACACTAAATCACACCTCTTGTGAAACAAGTCTGATTGGCCCTCAGACCTGTGCTGTATGTCTAAGTTACTGGAGAGGACACCTCGAAAGCTCAAAACATAGACTTAACATAGAAAACGTTTGAAAAAACTTTGTTTTTTTTGTGAATTTATTTAATTTGAGTCGATCTTAAATTACAATCATGAAATCATGACTGGTTTGAAAACGATTGTTGGGTAAAAATGGATGTTATGATGTATGATGACACTCCCAGTACACCTACAAAATACCCCAAAACATGTCAAAAGAAATTTGTGTGTTGGTTCTCTCATACCCTCTGCTGATCTCAGTCATAAGAATTATAAAAACATAACATTCAGCAACAACAAGAAAGATTTTCCTCTTTTAGCTACAAAGCCAAGGTGGACTGCCACACATGAATGGTTACAGATGAAAGAAGGAAGAGCTGAAAACACACAACAGAAATAGGTTTTTTTGAAAGTAAATAAGGTATATAAATGTGATTCTGCTCTCAGGTATGTAACAACTGGGGAGGGGTGCAGTACCAGCTGCGTCTTTCTATTCATCACTGCCATACAAACCAATAGCACATCCACCTGTCATGAGTGCTCATTGTTGCTTTGGGAACCCCTGAAAACAGTGACCTTCCTCTTCCCTCACAGTGTCTCTATACAACCATCCCTGGCCTATTTCCTGTCCAACAATGAAGAGAATGAGTCTCTTTGCATTCAGCCATCTCTTCAGGGGCTATTCTTGACTGCCCGGTCCCATGAGAGGGTTGGAGGTGAGGGTGGAGGTGGAGGCAGGGGAAGGGGAAGGTGGGTGGGGGGTGTTGGTGGACAGGTTTGTGTAGAGTTACAGCCGCACCCACGCCATTGTGGGGCGAAACCAAGGCAACCACCCCTTCAACCTGTTTTGTTATAAATACTTCAGGAAACGGCCAATCTCCCAACTGTCGAGTCTGCCCGACCCTTTTCAGCTCCTTGAAACTGGATATTATTCTGCTGTGGACTACACACACACACACACACTCACACCTGCACATAGTTTGGCCATCAATGAACTGCTCACAACAGGTGAATACAAACTCATGGCATCACACAAAAGTCTTGCCATTCATTGGATTGGAAATTATCTTTTGAAAGAAAGTGTGAATTATTGTATGTGGCAAGCAAAGCACAAGAAAAGCTACTCTGTTGTGAAAACGTGAACTTACACCCATTTTTTTTACTCTGGGAATCTGCAGGTTAAACAGTTCAGTGAACTGCAGGTTTTCATCTGCAAACACAGAGTTACACCTCTAAAACCTCACTGACCTGACAGGCTGCTAATGAGTAACGCTAGGCTCGTACCATGTTCGTGTAAGACCGTAGTCTCTGACTCACAAATATCGTTCATGGGAACATACAAGTCATTGTTCTGCCTGGAATTTTTCTGAAAAGCTTCGATAGGTCAACCATTCCAAGGAATTACACAGAACGTCCTTAAAACAGGTCAGCATAAGCTCCTTGCATCAGGCTAAAGTCTGTCACATAGCATGATTACAACATTTATTCTAGGAATAAAGTGTAAAATGCAACAATGTAGCACACTCACATTATCGTCATCACACAATCATATTGAGCCTTTATTTGGTCATTTGTATTCATCCAGCTCTAGTTGAGCTGAGTGCAGCATTACACCCATGCATTACACTTAATTTCTGGTCCTTTGACGTTGACATCCTTTAATCTAACAGTGTCATGGCATAAGAAAAAACAGAGCAGGTCATGAAAAAGAAACTCTGTTAGAGTACTGCCACCTAGTGACCAAAAAGGATAAATACAAGATAAAACATGTTCAGTCTTAAAACAATCAAATTAATCTCGTCTTGCTGTTAAAAATAGTATTTAAAATGTCCATAAGGCTGGAAACAATAGTGGATAGAGGATGTATTCAAACAACAACCTCAAATATTACACCTAATAACACTGATGGGCTGTGTTGACCTCCACAAAACCACCTCTTAAATCTGATGTGGGTTGCTTGACATGATGACTCTTGGAGGACTGATATTAATATATATAACCAGCATATTTCCACAGAGAAAACGGCCAGCCATTTATTCTGGAACACTGATAGGACCTTTACTGCAGAAAAAAGACACAGAGGTAAAATACAGTGCTGGTGATGTTCTGCACAGTCCTGTGAAGAGGACTCAGGGGAAGGTTTGTTCTGCAAACTCCTCCACATTTATTAGAGAGGTGATACACAAAGTGTCCTCAGACTGTAAGGGGATACATGCAGTAAAGGTCACAATCACTACATTGCAGCCAGGATGAGCTGCTGGAAGCACATTGGCTCCAGGCTCCACAGAGATTTGCTGCCGCTCAGATTCACACTATTAAATCAGCATTTTATATCGAGTTGGTGACGTTATCATGCAGAGTTCCAAGCCATGGAACAAGCAACACTGCTTTTAGGAATATCTGTCATACCAAAGCATCCTAAACTGATATGTAGTGCATGCAATGTGAGAATGTATCACTCAAGAATCCAAGTGAAATGTCTTTTTTCTCACAAATTTAACAGAGTGAATGGATTTTTTAAAAAATCAATAAAATGTGAACTGTGAAATTCCCCATATTCATCCATTGATGAATGTCATATTCATGATGTCATAAACACCAAGTACCTGGGTGTTTACCTGAACCACAAACCCCACTGGACTCACAACACAGATGCACTGTAGCAGACAGGCTCTATCTCCTGAGGAGGCTGTGGTCTTTTGGAGAGAGGGGGCCACTCCTGAAGACCTTCTGTGACTCTGTGGAAGCATCTGCCATCCTGTACAGTGTGGTCTGCTGGAACAGCAGCATCACAGACAGGGAGAGAACGAAGCTGGACAAGATTGTCAAGAAGTCCAGCTCTGTCCTGGGCTGTCCTCTGGACTCAGTGCAGGAGGTAGGGGACAGGAGGGTCCTGGCTGAGACCAGATCTATGCTGGACCAGGAGTCTCACCCCTGCAGGACACTCTGTCCTCTCTAGAGAGCAGCTTCAGCCACAGTCTGATTCACCCTCAGTGTGTGGAAGAGAGATTCTGCAGGTCTTTCCTTCCTGCTGCTGTCAGACTCTACAATCAACACTGTTTGCTCTATTTCATGTTTATTTATTTGTATTTTATTATATTATACTCTCAATCACCCTATGTAATCAATATGCTGTTGTAACGATGACATTTTCCCATTTTGGAACAATTAAAGGTTTTCTTATTCTTATTTTTATTGTCTCTGTATAAAATGTGGATTCCTCTTGTGTACCAATATTTAACTGTAAATAACAAATGAATCCATTTTATATCCCTGTTTTTCTATAATGATAAAAACCCTCACAAATACAATTAAATACGACAACTAAACTGTGGGTAAAGTAACACACTGCACTTCCTACTGTCATGGACTTTGAGCGTGGACTGTTTTGATGTGCTTCCCCCTGCTGGTCATCCTCGTGGCCTGTGTTATTTGTTTTTCTGGGGCCATGTGCTCCTAATCCCACCTGCATTAGCTCACTTCCTGTCTTTGTTCAGTCTCCTGCCAGTTTCTGCTCACACCTGGTCACTATTAGCCATCCAGCAGGTGTGCTTCGGCATCGTACCCCTGGGTGTCTTTTGTTGCTGCTGTGAGTAGTGCTGTCTGTTTGTTTGTACGTAACTTCGTTCCCTAGTGATTGGGTCTTCTTTGTTACTCTAATTTATACTCTTTTGGATTTTTTTTTTGTTAGTGCTCAGAAAGACCGTCTTTGTTTGTTCAACCTTGACTCTCACCTGAATCCTGATGTCTCTCACACATGAGCAACTACAATAGCAAATCTTTTGCATGCTCTGCATCATAGTTAAACCCATTAAACCTATATTAACTCAACCTTATTGAGTTAATATATTACCATTTAGGTCAGTCCGACCATGCACAAAATGGATGTAATCATTTACTGAAGCAGAATTAAGCAAACATTTGGGCCCAACAGTTTTTATCCAACTACAGTGAAAAAACTGAACCATATTGGGGTTGAGCAATATTGCTACTCATTTTTATTGATATCAAATAATTTCCAATTCAGTGATTCAGAATATTTTCTGCATGTTTACTCTGCAGGTCCTCTTGTTGCCTTATAACAAACGCATTTTGTTTGTCACGAAAACAACTGTTTTAGCAAGTATGAAGATGAGTGAAAATCTGGGGCAATTACCTCTTAATGAATTATGTGTAAATATTTTATAACTAATTTAAATGAAAAGCTTTTTCATAACCGCTTCGTAGACAATAAAATGAAAAAATTGTGATTTTTATCAATACACACAAAATCCTTTGTATGAAATGTCTCAATGTATAATCCATGCAAATAAAGAGAAAATAAACACAAAAGAGCAGATTTGATAAGCATCAAGATTTATTTTTCATTTAAGTGAAAACACAAACACTACAAATGTTCAAAACGCACAAAGAACTTCCCGAATATGGTGCCAGGTGTGCTGCACTGCATTGGGATCACTCGCTGCCACCCACAGAGCCCTCCCCTAGTCTCCCAGCATGCACCTCTCTCCAACTGTAACTGTATGCAGTTTAAAATCTCCTGCCTGATCCCTCCCAAGTACAATATGTTCCGACCGGAGACAAGCCTCAATGCAAACCAGTCTGGTCGGTCATGACGCCAGGCGGCTGGCAGGTGTCACTGTTTCCTACCGAATGGGCTTCTCCCAGACTGATCGTACACACAGAGGCGGTGACCCCCAGGGCCAAGGAGCTGTGGGGGAGAGAGGAAGAGCAGGGGACGTTACGAGCAGTTAGCGTCCCACTGGGATCCTTTGTCCGGGAGCTTGGAGGCAGCTTAAGCTCAGTGGCCCCGTTTGCGCCATATGCCATGAGAGGCCCCGGCTGTCAGATCGGATGAAGACCTCTGTGTGATGGCGCTGCCACTGCACACCATTCATCAGGCTCCAGTAGGAAAGACGACGTCAGCTATATCTGTTGCCTGCTTCGAAATCTCAACCTTGAACATTAAACCAATGGAAGCATAATAAAAGATGCAGAGAGTGTTCAGAGCTTGTATTGTTTTCTTCTATACTCCAGTTTCCTCCCACAGTTCCAAAACATGCATAAAGGTTGATTGGAGACTATTTATTGTCCCTCTGTGTGAAAGTGTTGTGTGTGTATCCACTGATGCACTGACAACTTATCCAGGGTGTATTCCTTGCGCATGTCCTGTGTGTGCAGAAGATAATGGAATGATACACATATTAATATTCATAACACATTCTGTCCTGGGGTCCTTGGAGCTGACATCTTGTCAATTGCTTCTGCAAAGAAATGACTGAATTTCTGAATATTTAAGTACTTCCACAGACAATGCTTCACATTTCTACAATTGCCTGCAACAAACAGATATTCAGCATTGTATTATAATGCAAAGTATTATTTGTTCTGCAGGAAATTGTGCCAAATCTCCAAGGGAAAGATGTCTCCCAGCTGGTTTTGCTTTCTTGTTCTACAAGTTGTAACATTTTACACGTCTTCGCCTTTGTTTGACTAATACTCAAATGTTCTTAGTTCTTGTTAACCTGCTCAGACGCCACTTAATCTTTCTTTTGTTACTACCTAACACCATCATGTCAAGTCAAATCCACATTTCCATACTGTACCCATGTTTTGAGATTTGTGCAGATATTAGCTGTAGGAATTATCCATGTGTCACATCTTTAACATCCAGTCAATTGAACAAGAAAAAGAGATGGTACCATTGTGATGTGCATTTATTATATCTAACCAATAACGAAACTTAAATCCTGATTTTCATAATCTGTATTAGAGCTACAATACAGCTACATCCAGACTATGTTTCAACGGATTAACAGGATTTAATGTAACACAAATTCGTATTTTAAGCATTAGTACAGTGCTTTCTGTCAATATATAGTCACTGCGAGTTTAATGGTGAGTTCTGTAAACATATACGACCTAGAATATACTGTACATACAGAACAATAGACTAGGGACCCATATTACAATAACCATTCCGTACAACAACGTTATTAAATACGTCTAAAGTCGATACAATAATGCTAACAACGGACGCTAGTCGATGCTAAATAGCCTTTAGCTCGCTGTGACTCAACTGACCAATCAGAAGCTACAAAGACACGGACACTTCCGCCTTCCAAACGCACATGTGACTCAACAAACCAATCAGATGCAAGAAGAACATGTACACTTCCGTCTTAAAGACTCACGTGTGCTTGAGCTAACCAATCAGGTGCTAGAAGGACTTACAGCCACAAAAGTAGATTCAACTGTCATTGTTGCTAAGATTACCCTGCTGCAGAACTTTAAATGTGCAAATATTATAGATTATATTAACCGTACAAATATAAATATGTTCAGATATTTAGTGGATGGTCTCAGAACTTGAATTAAGTCCTACACCTTACACTGGTTAGCAACGTTCGCAGTGATCCTCACGGGCTAACGTAAAACTTAACTTTGCTCGACATTTCGCGACGTAGTTAACAATAAATAACGACCTAAAACGACGCGATGTGAACTCGTCTTTAAGGTGACACATCGGTGCTTTTAATTGGATTACCGCAAAGTGCACAAATCGGGTTCGGGGAGCGATTTGGCTAAAAATAAGCTAAGCTAACGAGCTAACTGCAGGACCAGCAGTTCGGCCGGGCCGGGGCTGGGGGAGTCCACAAAGAGGCGTGAGGTGAACCTGGCGGTGCCCGCACTTTGTCTGCCGGAAAAAGCGCGTGCTGTTCGTTTTCCAGAAAAGACACACACAAAAAGGACTCACATTTCCCCCCGGTGTCTTTTAACTGTCAATTCCTCAAAATGGGGTCCTGCTAACCGTACGTCTCCGCCATTTTGTGACAGGTTTTTTCATTGAAGCAAAGGGGCGCGTGTAATGGTTGAATGTAACCCCGTCAAGACAGATCTCCGCCTGGCAGCAGCTGCACGAGGAGGAGAGGAGGAGGAGGAGGAGGAGGAGCAGGGAAAGAAGAAGAAGAAGGGATCAGGAGCAATTTACAACCATCTTCATAGTAATAAATAAAACACATAGTTTTGAAGTTTGTCATCAATTTAAAGACTTCACTGCAGGATCCTCTCACAAAGCAGCACCCCACAATAAGTGTTACTTAACAATAAACACTCTGCAATTATGTCTACATATTGTGTATAGGTTTAAGTACATGAAACCATACATCTCATGTAAATATATTCTGTGAACCCTACATACATGTTAGAGTACTACTGAGGTCTGTTTTTTTCTGTATTACTCATCGTCTGTTGTGCACTTTATATAGAAACCGCAGTTAAACATCATTTCCTCTGCACCTTCCCCACTTAATGAATCTTGCGTAACTTGTGTAATTAACTCTGCTCTCTCTGCCTCTTATGTTTTCTGAATCAAATTAGACACATGAGGAAATATGACGTTAGAAAAAAAATGGCACCCCTAAAACTGTCAAATTAATCAACCTGAATGATGCCAAGTAGGGTTGAACCAAATGATTACTTTGATAGTCGATTGATCAATCAATTAGTTGTTAGGTTTATGAAATATTACAAAGACAATGGGAATGCTTAACTGTTTTGCAAAGGCCAAGTAAAGATCATTAAATTAGTGAATGCAGATGTTCACTTTTCTGTCACAGGAGCTAAAGACCCAGGAAAGTTTCCCATTTAATAAGCTGAGATCAGAGAATTTAGATGTAATATCTTGAAATCCTTCTTACAAATGCTTAAATCAACTAATCGATTATTATTATTATTTCATCAGTCAATTAATAGTTGATTGATCAATTGGTTTTGGCAGTTATAATCCCAACAGGCAAACTTTGTTTGAAACTTTGTAAAAGACGTGTGTATGAGGACATGTTGGCACTGAGACAGGCAGCTCCTTGTGTACACCTTAAACTTAGAACATGGCGGCTGTTCCGTTTACTACAACAGTTCTGTAACTGAACTGTTTTGTACTAATACATATGGATCCTATGCATGTGTAGCTGCAGGAGCTTGATACTGCTATCCCTGTTGATCTGAAACACACAGGATCCTCTCACGAATAAGATTTGAGACAATATTATACACTGTAATGAATGAAACATCTAAAATGTTTTAATTAATCATCATTATCGATAGCAAGGTTTTAAATGTACATTGTCAGCATCAATAAAACTTTATAAATATGACAATTCCACTAGAGAGTACTATCATCTTCAACTATTTAGCACCAACACAAATAGATCTATGTACTTTTTGATACTACAGTCACTTAAGGAATTTCCTAGTGTGTTTTAACTAGAATCTGAATTTCCCTACAGAACCTTCCCGAGGGACCAGTAAAGTTTCTATCCATCTAGACTGGCATTAAAGAGTCTCACAGCTGTTGGGATGAATAACCTGCAGTAACATCTCTTCTTGCACCAAATGTGAAGCCGCTGAAAGAGCTGCTCAGGGTGGCTGCGGTCTTAAATAGAGGGTGCGAGGTGTTATCCTTGAAGGTCAGCAGCTTGGCTAACGTCCCTCTCTCACCCAACTTCCTTTATGGTGCTGTGAGGGCAGTCCAGGACGGACCACCACAAAGAAGGCAGCATATTCTACCATAAAAGATTGAAGGAGTGCCCTGCAGACTCCATAGGACCTCAGGCTCCTCAGCAGCTGGAGGCAACTTCAGCCCCTTCTATGCAGTGTTGGTGGACTAGTCAATTATTAGCATTCCTTTGCAATGTCAGTGTCTGGATATTCACTGGATGTTCCCAGAAGAAACACAGTAGCATCAAAACAAACAAAATGAACAGGGTTAGAAAGAGGGCATACAGAAAGTTTATGTAGACAATGTGGTGAACACTAAGTCTTACAGTTGTAATTACTACATAACTTTGTCCTATCGTTGTAAAAATGAAAACTCATAGTGTAACCTTAGAGCTATCTGTCTGTCTATCTAGCTATCTATCTAGCTATCTAGCTATCTATCTATCTACATCATGTTAATATCACTTATTACTTCCTTACTATCTTGTTTATTACATTTTATTACTACTTAACTCGTTACTTGTCCTCATGAAACTAGTTATACTGCTGCAAAGTATTTGCTTTGGTGACTCGTGCAAAAACAAATAGAGTGGATGACAACAGTAGCACAAATATATAAATATAAATGCACAACTATGTAGATAGAGAGCACAATTTCATGTAAGTGTTAGAAGTTAAATGGTGACTTTGCAATGTGAATGTAATGAAATGCATTATAAAATGAAATGCATACAGTAGCATAAATTCATTTAAAACCAGTTCCCTAGATTTGTTACATCTGGGGAAAACAATTGTATTATACCAAGGAGACACTTTGCATATTATGTGTGGTAATCTCATTTGTGCTGCTGTCCTGTACTTCTAACTTATATAATCCACTTTGCTTATTTTTTGCACCAAATGCAAAAACAAATTCCTCATAGCTGTGTTACTAAATTGTATCACTATAAATATGATGTAATGAGGACAGGTCAAAAAAGAACTTCATGAATAAAGTCTGTATACTATAGCACATGGAACTGCAATATTTAAGGGCACCTGGAGAGCTGTGAAATGTATGCATTATCTACTTAGAGTTTCATGTAAACAAAGTGTTAGAGATTATTTTGCCTTTACTGATATATATTTCAAATGTTGAACAGACTACCTTAAAATCTTTACACTGTGTTTACACAATAGCACACATGTGGAACTGGGCAGAATATGAGATGTAAAACTATTCTGTGGTATTTATGTACAAATGGGGGGGGGGGTTAAATGACAGATATATTTTTACTTCATACATGTGTAATATGAATAAATGATGGATAGTAAGGTGGAAATGTTTTGATCACTTGGGAAAATATCTAGATTGATGTGTTGTGGTGCAAGAAAGTTCACACTATGTTGTAAGAGTATGATGCAAAAACTACAAAGAGCTAGATTACATATGGTGTATGTACACAGATCGCTATAGATTATGATCAAAGCACTACACATACTTGCACACACCTGCTCATATCTGCACTGTTTTACATGTGCAAAGTGGATCAGCGAAAATTTCCCATAGTTTTCCCATAGTGTTAAAAAACACAGTTTTTTCCAACTTTTCCCAACTCGATCTATCTATGGAACAAATAAAATGGTGACTTTATTAATGTGTTATACATGCAGAACTTTGAAGAACTATAAATGACTTCAGTATTTTGGGGACAGATAAAGACATTTTCTGTTCTATTCATTCTATCTGTTTATTCATACCATTTTTTTGAGGGGGGGGGCACAAACATAACATGTTACAAAATGTTCGGTACATGCAGAACTACATAAACAACCATAGTGCCGTATATTAATTTATCTTATTTTTTCAAGCCGGTTTGGAAGGCGTGCAAAAAAAACAATAGTATTTTACCAATAAAACGTTAGGTTGACCTCTATTACACGCCTGGTTGGGATAACAAGGGAGCTATGTTAATTAGTGTTATCCCCTCCCCAGCCAGCCAGCCAGCCAGCCAGCCAGCCCTATATATTTTTCTCTCCCCCCCGACCCTCCCTTAAGCACCTCCTGCTTGACCCGTTTTCCCAAACAGAGACGAGTTGTCAGACGGTCCCTAAAAATGAAAACAGTCTCTATTGTTCCAGCAGCAGCAAGCAGCAGCAAAAAGCAGCAGCAGAAAGCAGCAGTATTACTACCCTCCTGCTGAAGCTGCTGCTGCTGCTGCTGCTGCTGCTGCTTTGGGCTCAGTGTGCAGTGCCCTGCAGTTCCGCCTGTGACCAGAGGGGTCGCTGCCCGCATGGCAGGCCAGGGACTCCGCGGCCTTCACGTCTTTTTTGTCTGAGAACTGGATCCTCTGCCGCTCTGCTCCACAGTGTGTGTGCGATAGCCTCGGATCCGCGTCCGGACCACACTGTCAAACCCACTCCAAACGAATTACAACCGCGACCAAACACGCATTTAATCTCCACATTCTACCATGGCGTTTCTAAATCGCTCGTATTTGTAGCCTGGAACTTGAATCGGAGGGCTTTGCTTGTTTCCAGTGTGCATCAGTCTTTATTAGCGGAGAGCTTCTCTCTCCCCCTCTCTCTCTCTCCCTCGCTCTTCTTGCTATCGGATATTTCTTTAACTTTTTAAACACTCGGCTTCGCGAATGACTGAGCGCAGGCGGAGTATGGGATCCTTGGCGTCTTAAGGAAGCGACTCGAGTGGGATTTCACCGTTTTTGCATGCAAAAACAATGGCAAATTCGACGGGGAAAAATCTACTAGATCAGCGGAGGAAAGGACAGGCTTTCCTGGACGAGCTGCGGCAATTTCACCAAAGCAGAGGGTGAGAGATCGACGAGAACTTCTACATCGCATCGCTACATCGCTTTTTTGGGGAAACTACTTATGTTGGATTCGTGGGGATTATTATTATCATTATGATGATTATTATTTTCTTTCTCCTTTTTAGATCGCCGTTCAAGAAGATTCCTTTCGTGGGTGGGAAAGAGCTGGATCTGAACGCTCTCTACATCAGAGTCGTCTCTTTAGGTGGATTTGCGAAGGTGAGTGTTGGAACTAAAAAGCGGGATTTTTCTCCTCCACACTCTTTAACACTCCTCGGCGCATTGATCCGCTAACTCCACACCGGGGACTAGTCTATATATCTATATCTCTCTCGCCGTTTTTTTTTTCAACCGGGGAGGGGGGGTCGGTGATTTGGCCTTGTTGGCCCCCAGTGTGTATCTCCTATGCAATGTTTGAATAGTCTGAGAGTGCACTCAAAATTACCGGGCACATCGATTTATTTATCGGGAGGAGAAGAAGGGGGACTTCGCCGCCGCCGCGGAGGAACCGTAGCTCCGCCACCGGGGCTTCTTTTCTTCTTGCTCGCCGGTAGTTTTTTAACGCGGAGAAGAAGAGCAAGAAATAGAAGAAGAAGAACTGTTTTCTCTCTCTCTCTCCCCCTTCTCTCTCCCTCTCTCTTAGCCATCTTTCTTCGGCTTCATGGCTGCTGACAAAATGTAGGCCTCACTCACTCATACAAGGCCCCTTGTTGTAAAAAGAATACGGTTTTGAAAACGTTATTTTATTTATTCGCAACCCCCACTCCCCCCACACACAATAAAAGCACCCCCACTCGCCAACGGTTGCGCGAGGCGAGCCGCACCGTTTTGGAACGCTGATATAAAATAAATGGGGAAAGTTAGCATGTTAGCCGCCGAGCTAACTAGCCTCCACAGTAGCGTAAAGCAGGCTTGTTGTAGTAGCACTCACTCACTCACTGTTGTGACAAATATAAACATATTACAGCAGCACTAACAAATCACCCTTTGCTCTATTATAATCTTTGAATCCCCCTTGTTTGATATTTCGCCCCATTCTGGCAATTTTTCGACCATTTTGAAGCAGTTCGGTAAAAGTTATCGATTGTTGATTGGTGGCAGTTGTTAAAGGAGGGAAACCTGTAACGTTAGCTCTTTTCTGTTGTTGTTTTTGTGCATCAAAACACTTATTTCCCTCCTTTTTCTTTTTCCTTCTTCTTCATCCAGGTCTCTGACAAAAACCAATGGATTGAACTCGGGGAAGAGTTTAACTTTCCGAGGAGTTGCTCCAACGCTGCATTTGCTTTAAAACAGTACTACCTTCGGTGAGTAAAAAGCGCTCCGGACCATGCAGCTCTGGTTTCCACTCAGGTAGCATGTGGGAAGTGTTTACAAATGTGTTCAGATGCAGTCAGCAGGATGTAGGGCTCTCCACTCCCCTCTGCTAGGAATCACAACTGTCACAGCCAAGGTGTTTACATTGTGGACGCTATGATTCACATGCTTCCTCACATTTAACAACAGATCTGCCTTTTCTGAATGGGATAATTCATCTAATCTAATGTGGTTGCTACATTTGGTTTTGGAGATCACACACACTGTGAGTGACTTTGAAAGGACATCTGCTTACATGTTAGATGGATTGAAACTTTATTGAACCCCATGAGAAGGTAACGTTCAGGGACTTTTAGGATCCAGCTAACAGTACCATGAGTTGGTAAAAAAAAAAGCACATGTTTTGCAAAGATTATCCTTAAGAGATATCAAGGGTACATATGCTTTTGATACTAATGATTGAGAGTCTGGCTGCTCTAACATTTGTTGCTTTCGGCCTCAGCGCAGGCAGTCAGCTGCCGTTGATAGGCGACTGGTGTAAAAAGTAGGCTCTCCACTAACAGCTGGCATTTGTGGTTTTTGGTGTTGCCGCAGCTCTGTGTGCACCTTTTCTTGCCCTAGTCCACGATGGTTCCCATCACTTGCACCTGCATGGGTGTAGGGGGATCACAGCCTTTTCTAACAAGTGCAATGTACGGATGTTTCACAGGAAGCAACTGTGGGAGTATTCGGTTGACATCGTAAGGATAATCAACTGTCAGCCTCTTTTTCGTGTTTTGTATTTATTAAGTTGGTCTTTGTTGCTCCGAGCTGTTGCGAGTGTAGGAGTGGACCGGAGCATCAGCTGCACTCGGCTGATGAGAGTTTTTGGCGCCTGAAAAGTCCACAGATAACTTCTGTTCCTCTACAGGAGGAGGAGAGACCTCTCCGGCACGTGCTGTTATGAGGTTTGCGGCACTGCTGAAATTGGTCATAAAACATTTATTAACTAGCTATCAAACATCTGTGTCTCAACACTTCATAAAGGATTTCTTCTCTGAATTGGGAGGTTATGTTATTTGGCGCTATTGCCTATCAGGAAGGCAGGACAGCCTTGTTTTTGTTTTAAAGGTCTGCTTTTGAAGCAAAGGTGTGGGTGCTCATTCTTAAAGGCTCAGCAAAACTCCAACATTGAGAAATCTTGTTTTTGTGTTTGTCAGGCTTAGTTTTGACTGTGTCTGAAGTACCTGTCGCAGAGAGTCCACTGATGATTTGATTTGTCGAGGATCCATAATACTCCTCCAAAGCCAGGAGGGGAGAAGAGAAGGGGGTGCAGTTAGGCCTGAAGATGTGTGTGTGTGTGTTATCTCATGTCAGAGGCTGGTTTATAAATAACAGAAGGCTGGTGATGCCTTGTTCTAATCATACGGAGTCATTAACGCCGCAACCCCTGAAATTTTCATGCCGCAGATAGATGAGCGATGGATGCTTGGCTGCCGAGTTGAACGACGTGCTGACTATCAAGCCGTGTTGTAAAGTTCATCAGTACAGTGTGTGTGTGTGTGTGTGTGTGTGTGTGTGTGTGTGTGTGTGTGTGTGTGTGTGTGTGTGTGTGTGTGTGTGTGTGTGTGTGTGTGTGTGTGTGTGTGTGTGTGTGTGTGTGTGTGGCAGCAGCAGGCAGTTAGACTTGTCCCGCCTTGGCTCAGACGGATGATAGAGAGGCCATCCTCGCCTCCCTCGTGCTGCTATTTTTTTGCTGACTGCACAATCGAGATGTCTAAATGTCGCTCTCCCTCCAGTCCCGATTATGCAAAAACCAGGCTTATAAAGTAACCATCTCCCCCGCCTTTTCCCTGGGAGGTCAGGGGTCGCAGCCTGTTACACAGTGGATCTGGGCTCCAGGGACGGTTCGGGAGCAGAGTCTCGCTCAAGGACACTTAGGCCGGGTGGGTGTGTAGTGCGCTGGAAATTTCATAAAACAAGTTTCAAGTAAGATTGCCTTTGTTGTTCAAGGGGATGTAGAATGGAAAACATCTTCTTCCAAAGATGTACAACAAATCCTGAAGCATCAGCACATCCTCATTCATATGTACATTTCAGAAAATGAAATCGCAGCTACTGAACGTGCAGATCCTCCAAAATAACTCGCCTGGATCTGCTCTTTGGTTTTCAGTTTCTGGTGAAATGTCAGTATCTTTGCTCCTGGTTCTTCCTCAGTCTCTGGCTCCAACATACATGGCTGGATTGCTCCAGAGCTGCATCTTTCTGATGGAATGAAAGTTAACGGTACTTTAATCGTCCTGCAGTGGGGGTATTTGAGGTGCTACAGAGGCCTGGGAGCAGTTGGGGTGAGATGCCTTGCTAAGGGGTTCCCAGACGTGAGCTTTAGGTTACAAATCCATCCTAGCCCTGGTCCTTAAAGACCTTGGCTGACCCAATCTATAGGCCATATGGGGGCATGTGTGTATGGCTAAATGATAGAAATATGAATTAAAAGTAAACAATATCAACAGTGATGGGCGCTGGGACTGAGTTGAAGGCAAGATCAATTTTTTAGTGGACTTAAAACCATTGATGGTGCGAGATGAGACTTGGTCTACTCCAGAGCGTGTGAGACGTCACCTCTAGCTGGAAACTGACAGGAGTTGTAGTAGTGATGATGACCGTGGAGTTAGAGAGTGCATATAGAGCAGATCAGGACTGTATTTGCGGAGCTTTGAACCATTTAGTGCTTATATTAAGGCTAGCTGGTTTCATTTGCCGCAGATCTGCTGATAAAGAATCTAAAATCATTTCGACAGCACGTCAGCTTAAAGTTAAGTCACCATATGGTTGCCAGAGAAGCATGATATCTACAAACAGGATCGTATAATAGCATCTAAGGCTAAGTTTCTGATTGACCTCATGCTATATAGCTTCTATTCTGTGTCCAGAGGATGGGGATGAATGCTGCCTCGGGCTCTCTCGGTCTCCTTCAAAGTCTGACTGATGGTTTTACCTGCTGGTCCGAGGCGAGGGAAGCAGGAGCCGACTTGTGACTGGGTCTGACACAGCGGCTCCTGTCTGTTGACCAAGTTTCTCTGAATGAATAAGGACGATCATGATGCGCCCCCCCCCCCTCCCCGGTCAGCACTTCCCACTCAGAGCTCAGAGTAATAAGCTGCCACTGAAGTTCAGTGCCAACTCCTGCTGCCGTCTATTTGATATCTGAATGTCACCCGGTAATAAGTGAGCGCCGCTTGCCAGAAACATTTTTTTCCCCTTCTTCTTTGACTCGTTTTCAACTTGTTGAACGATGTGGAGCCGCTGATTTCATTTTGACTTTGGAGGGGTGGGTGGATGGCGGGGGGCGGGGGTGGGGGGGGTCGACTAGGTTGGGAAGGGAGAGGATTCACACTCGGGATCAAAGTGTTGGCATAACATCACACTGACACGCTAAGGGCATAGTTGAAACGCAGCTTTGTTTTTTTCCGCCGCGCTTCATTAGCGAGATTGAAGGGGAAATATGTGGAAATAAAAGGAACGTGTTCAGGTGTCGGGAGGCGAGAGGATCCTGATCGACGCTCCGCCGCGCGGATGTGAAGGCGAGCCGTGAAATGCCTAAAATGTCGTCCAGATTTCTAAAGAAATGTTTCCCCCGCAGCTCTTTAATTAATGAGCGGCGTGTAATTCCTGCGCCACAAATTCCTCCCCTCGTTGGATTCAACATTTCCATAATTTGACAGACATTTATGTTCTCGCATCTTTTCTCAGTGTAATTCAGTTTTTATTATGGCTGCACCGTTTTTTGGGAAATGGACAGTTTCACCTCTCCACTACTTCTCCTTCCTCCCTTGATCCCAAACCTGAGTCCAGTTTTGGGTTTTGGGTCCAGTTTACATCCTCCAAACAATTCCTTCCCTATTCGAGACTGGTCTGGAGTGATTGACTGTTCCCAAAATGATCATCTAACACTACAGAATGTTAGCTATCGTAACAGGTTTGATATTCCGGCCTCCACCTGTTTCCAGGTGTTGTGTAGAGATGGCTAAGCTTGTGGCTCTGCAGTAGAGAGTTCTGTATTGGTAGAAAGAGAAGACAAGCCTCGAAGTGTCCTCTCAATAACTCTCCTCTAAACCTTTGTGCTTATTCAGTGTCTAACTTCCCTCCAGCTGGTGGAACATCTGCCGTCTGTAGTTGGACTCCACCTCATTACGTCTTACGTCTTAGAGCCGCAACAACTGTTTTAACATTTGATTTGATGTCAATTTTAACATCTAAAAAAAATGAGTGTGTGAAGAAATGAAGTCAAAATTCTCTGGCTTCTTAATTGTGAATGTTTTCTGGTTTCTTCAGTCTCTGTGACAGAAAACTGCATGTTGCTGAGGGTTATTAAAGGCTTATTTTGGCCTTTGTGAAACAGGCTTTAAACAGTTTGATCCCTTTTTGCATCATTTTCATAAACCAAGCAACTGATTGAGAAAGTCATCGACGACGGAAATAATCGTTTGCAGCTCCAGTCTGAACTTCTGGTTGTGTTGTGAGCAACGGTCTGAAGCATCCAAGTTTATCAACACTGTTCAAAATAGCACATCGGCCCTCTGCAAAAGTGAAGAAGGCTCCGGCGACTAACGCATAGTCACACAAAGCATCCGTGTATTCGGTCGTGTCATCTGTGTAGCTGTTAATCGTAAGACAACCTTTATCCACAGTCGAGCAGGGAGATGGCGGGTTGTTGGGGCTGCGTTTTGAAGCAGAGGTCGTGCTTTGAACGCCAACCTGGAGCGCTCTCACCCTCTCAGAGTACAAGTATTTTGAATAGGGAAAACAGCCCGTGGGTCGGTGCTGCTACAGTCTCTTTTTCTCCTCCTCTTCTTCTTTCCTCCCAAACTGCAGCACCAGTGGCCAAGTCAGGTGATAGATACCCTGGTTCAACCTTAGTTCGCCCTCTCCGCTCGCTCCTCACTGGGAGGAGCCCAGCCCTCCCCCCCGGGGGCGGGGGGGCACGGGTTTCTACGGGTTTCTACTTTGTGTCCGCTTTTACGTCGAGCTCTCACACCCGCCATCCATCCGAAGGTGTTGTGATTCCCCGGCCGCTCGGGTCGCCCTATTAAACAAGCTCAGATTGGGATTCAACTCCTGACCCCGTGCTACATCATGAGCAAGGCGGGCTATTAGCACGGCTGCCAAGAACAGTTTTTGCCGTCCACAGTGATTATAGAAAAAGAAAGCAGCCCTCCTGACTGTCCTCGCACCCCCTCCCCGGCCCGTTTCTGCTGAATCAACCACCTCGCTAGTAATCTGTCTTCCTCAGAGACGCTTCCTGTGCTGCAAACCTACCACACTCGCATCTGTCGCCCTCGCCGTGTTTACACATAAGAGAGGCAGGTGCGGTTCTGATTCAACCCCCACTCCTCCTCCTCCTCTTCCTCCTTTTACTCATTTCTGAAGATATTTGAATTTGTGTGCGTATTTAGACTCGATTGGTTTCTAAACGCGTGATTAGGCGTCATGACCCAGCTTTTTAAGACCTCGAGCTCTCTTAGCTTCAGTTCCTTTCAGCAGCAGCAGTAGATAGCAAAGTTAATAGTGGAAATAACTAGTGTTGGAGATTTAGTAAACAGCCACTCTTTGTGAAACATACAACTTCCTAGTTTACTGTCGAGGACAGTAACCCTACAGGTTGGAAAGATCTGAGTAAAAATGAAATTTATCTGATAGATTTTTTTACAGCTGTTGTTTTTACTGGATGTTTTTGACCCTCTCAGTCAGTTAGCCTGTGAGTTTTCCCCCTTTTGAAATGTTTGAAATCAGCTTGTATATAAAAATGAGATCTCATGACCAAACGGCATTCAATTTGATGTAATATAGTGCAGGTTATGTCCAAATAAAAGTGGGAAAATGACCCCTAACGGATGAATGAGAATTAGTTAGACTGTATAGAGCTGTCCATGAAGTGGAAACTGGAGAGGAAAAACACTGAAAATCATCATAAAGCCTTTGTTTCTTAATATATCTACCTGTCTATTTATGTGCATGACGTTACTTTCCAGACACGTGTGTGTGTGTGTGTGTGTGTGTGTGTGTGTGTGTGTGTGTGTGTGTGTGTGTGTGTGTGTGTGTGTGTGTGTGTGTGTGTGTGTGTGTGTGTGTGTGTGTGTGTGTGTGTGTGTGTGTGTGTGTGTGTGTGTGTGTGTGTGTGTGTGTGTGTGTGTGTGTGATGCAGTTCTCACCTGATGTCACATCAGAAGAGAATAATAAAGAAAATGAGCAAACAGCCTCGACTCAGATATTTCACCACTTTTTATTTAGCGTGTTGTTTTCCACACGCAGCTCTGAGATCATTGTGGGTGCCACCATGGCTAGTTGGCCGTTCCCTGCTTCCTGTGTGTGTGTATGTGTGTGTGTGCACTCATCTGGAACATCTGGATGGGAGTGAACCTTTTGATCTGGTTTGCGTTAGCCCTGTTTGTATTCATCCTCAGACGTTGCGAGATGCTGAGGATGGAGAGGACGTTCCTCCTCGTTTTTTGTTTTTTTCAAACTAGACTTGACAAAATAAGAGCGGCGGAGCCAACTTTCTTACCGATAACATCTCTAAAAGAAGCTCTGGGGACTTTGTGTTTGGGGCCTGTCAGTAACTGGAGCCCCCCCCCTCCTTTAGCAGCGTTGGCCACGGCTGATAGTGTAATCTCCCCCCCTCAGTCTCGTCGCTCACCAGCGGACGAGCAGGTCCGTGCTGTGGAGGCAGGAGGGCGGCTGGGTGGTCTTCACAGCCCGTCTCACCCTCTGGATGTGCAGGTTTAGACGCACCTGAGCGAGAGTTTCACACAGGAAAGCGTGTTTGTTCGAGAGGAGAAAAGGAGGGAGAGTGGAGTCCAGCTCGCGGGGTGTGAGAGCGACCACCCACAGCAGATGTCATCAGACGGCGTCTTCGGAGCAGCTGACAGGAAGTGCGACTTCCTCGGAGGTTGTGGTCTTTGAAACGAGGACCGGGCCAGACTCAAACTACCCACCTGGTCTGGACCTGTCAGAAAGACTACAGTCGCAGTTATTGTACTTTGTTAGATGGTTGTTTTCGTTTTGATAACACATCACATAACAAGTCTGGATACGTTAGAAGTGTGCTGCACTTAACCTGCCACCAGCTTGTGTAAAAATCTAGAAGAAACGGTTCATCTGATTGGTTCTGACCCAGTGTGTTTATCTGAGATCATCAGACAAATTTTCTACCTCATCTTTAAGTCTGCATGGGTTACCAACTGTTCATATCCATCTTTAAAGCTGTTAAAGAATTGTTTCTGACATGAGATCTGCAGAACTCTCAGGTCTTCAGAAAGAAGTTTTATAGTGATTCCTGAAACTACAACTGAAAAACAGTGAAAAATGGAACGGTAATGTCTCCACTGATGCACCTCCTCTCTGAACTAATGCAGATTTTAGAGGGGACAAGCGCGTGTTCGTCCTCTAGACGTTTGTGTGCAGCATAACATCCGAACGACCAGTTTTTCCCTCCAGTTTCAGTGTGAAGCCGAGGTTAAAGCGTCCCGTGATCCGACACGGCCAGCACTGTGTTTAAGTGTAATCAGAGAGGCTGAGGTGATTAGGATCGTTCCTTTTTCCCTCCCTTTTTTTAAGGCTTGTAGAGTTATGCAGGTGTGCTCACCTTCGGGCCGTGCATCTGAGGACACATTTGTCCGCTCTTCCGTTCAGATCCAGGTCTCAATAAAAAGCAAAGTGCTGCCTCAACCCAAAACATTAGTTTGTCCAGGAAATTGGCAGTGGGCGTTTTTTTTTTTTTTGTTTTTTTTTTGCATTTGCATGTCTGCGTCCACATCCAGCAGGGGGCAACCCACTCCTACACACACACACACACACACACACACACACACACACACACACACACACACACACACACACACACACAGATCGAGGCAGCAGTCCTGATGCCGCCCAGCTGACCATAAGTAACACCCAACAACAGCGACCGCAGCTCCTCGTGCCGCATCATGGTTCATTTTGGAGGGAAAAAAACATCCTCCGACACACACACACACACACACACACACACACACACACACACACACACACACACACACACACACATTTCCCTCTGGTGGCTGGTGTCGGTTGGTGGTCTCGCTCGCCTGCCACTCACGTGGGGAAGGGGAACCGGCGTTCCTCTTTATCGCGACCAGAAAAAAAGAGGAAGTGTGTGTGCAGAATGGAGCCAGCTGCAGCCTCCATCCCTGTCCCCACCCGTCGTTTCCCGCAGCCTCCCTCCCTCCCTCCATCCCTCCCTCCCTCACCCCCTCCTCACCCAGACGGCGGTTGATGACGCTGCAGTTGGGATGGGGGCCTGTCCTATCTCTCCTCCTCTCCACACACACACACACACACACTCGCTCTCTCTCTCTCTCTCTCTCTCTCTCTCTCTCTCTCTCTTCTCGCTGCCTCTACAAATGAAGGCTGAGTGTATTTATAGTCCAGCGTGTCACCCAGGCAGCCAGCGGACGGGGGATTACCTTGGCCGGGGCCTCATTCAGAAACAGGCGCTCCCTCGCTTTGCTCTGTGACTCACTGCCACACAGACCACAATATCTCCGCTGAGGTATTTCACCGCGCGCGTGTGTGTTTCTGTGTGTATGCGTGTGTTTCTCTTTCTCTGGGAAAGCGACTTATTAGCAAAAGAAACAAAAAACCCCATCAGAAAGCCTGACATCTCCTCAGCATGCTCCAGAGTGCAGGACAGAGTGGGGGCTTGGTTATAACCGAGGGTGGGGATTGCTCTGGCACACAGCTGTAGGTGTAGTGGAGTTATCCTCTATAAACTCTTAAAAAAACAAAAGAAAATCTCTGTTTGTGTTGCATTAAGTCTGAGGCGCTAGGCTAACCTTGCACTTCTCTGGTTGGTCATAATGGACCAAGTCTGATTTGGATGAGAAAAGTTTGCAGGCAGGGGATGATGTACAGCAGCGCGCCTCTCGGCCCGGCCGTCACGGCTCCTCCCTCACGGCTCCTCCCTCCCGGTTCTGTTGTCGTTGGGTCGTTTTTTCTCCTCTCCTCGTCGGCCTCGTCGTCCTGAATCATCCTGTAAACTCCCTCAGCTGTTAAACATTCTGGCTCCTCCGGGGCCGGCTTGGGAGTTACCTTCTATGGTCATGTTGTAATTCCTCGAGTGCAGGTCTCTCCGTGTCCAGAGGGATGCAGGAAACCTGATTCATTTCACCTCATTTGTTTCACCCCTCACTCACACCCCGAGGTCCCCGTCCGGCTCGTTTTCCCCATCAAACCCCAGCGACTTGCAACTCAACTTTTCCCACTGTTTGGCTCTTGTCCAGTCGTGTGGAATAGAGCATTCCCATCACAGCTGCTCTCTCTGAACTATGAATTAATGAATTACCTGTTTCTGTTCTGATTTATTGTCTCATAAAGAAGAGCTGCAACAAACAATTATTCCTGTTGTTCATTAATATGTAGATTATCTTCTCGATTCATTGTTTAGTCGTTTTTTTTGGTCCTAAAATGATGCAGAATCTGTCAAAATTGTTAAACGCCAAGATATGGTCTTTAAGTGACTTTTAATAGTCAGTTTTACCTCATTTTATTTTCTGTGATCGAGGAAGAAACAAACTAGAAAATAGTCCCATTTTTGAAGGTTAATTTAGTGGATCAGTGGTTGATCAATGCATTATCTTCAAGTAGAGACGTTCTTTGAGGATTTGAAAAGGTTTATTTAAAGTTTCTGCTCCTACAGAAATCCCACAACTAGACTTGTATCATTTTGAGGAAAGAGGCATTTCACTCTGTGTTTACTCTGCCTCGTCTGGTTCAGTTTGTGATATTAGATAAGTCGTTCCCACTCACTCGTCTCAACAGGCCGCTGGTGGCTTGTTAAAGAGTGTGTTCTCGCTATCCGAGTCAGAACACTTCCTCTAGCTCTGGGTCTTCATCCTCATAGAAACATGCCAGTGCATCATTTTAGGAAAAAGGTTCAGGAAATGGATCATTGAGCTGATGTTATTGTGGTTTCACGTGTTTATTTGTCTCCACCAGGGAGATTTCAAGAGTGGTAAAGTGCTGCAGAATCATTCTGCTGAAAACCTCCTTAATGAATCGATTAGTTAAAACGTGGAAAATTGTGCCTCCATGAGATTTGTACTGTGTAAAGAGGAGTGATAGCACACTGAATGTGACTGAGCTGAACACTGATATGTAACCTGACTGGGTGCTCCTAATGGTCATGTTGCTGTTGGCAGTCAAAGGAGAAATGTGAAGAAAACGTTTCGTAAAGCTCTGCTTTTCTAACCTGCTAGTTCTTATGGGTTTTGGTCCCCTCACAGGACGTTTCCAGAAGCATACAGTGTAGTATCAGTCTGAAAATGCAAAAAATGACTGGTACTATTTCAACTACTTCTACAGCGTTCATGGGATTTTCTTTTTTTTTTGGCAAATTACATCCTGAAAAATGTGTGTTTGGTGGAGTAAAATCTCAGCTGACCCAGTCTGATGGAGCTGCACGGTTTGATGTAGAACGTGCCTGGTTGCCCTCAAAGGTACTGGAGCTGTTAATGGTCAAAAAAAAGGTTTGGAAGAGGAGTAATAAAGAGAGGAAATGTGAAGAAAAGCTCCCGGCTCATTGACTGCTCTTTACTATCGATTTACTCACTGGTCTCTCCTCTCCTCCTCCTCCTCCTCTTCCCTCTGCAGATACTTGGAGAAGTATGAGAAAGTCCACCACTTCGGCGAGGATGACGAAGAGGCGCAGCCGGGGAATCCCAAAACCTCTCTTCCAGTTGGTGCAATTCCCAACACCTACAACTACCAGCAACACATTGTATCAGGTAGGAGCCCCCCCCCCCCCCCCCCCCCCTCCCTCCCTCCCTCCCTCCCTCCCTCCTTCCCTCCCTCCCTCCCTCCCTCCCTCCCTCCCTACTGCTCTCTGGCTCTGAACCATCATCCCAGTTTCTCTGCCCCCTCGGCCAAAAAAGCTGTATTTTTTTATTGTAAATCATTTTCCGGAGTGTGAGAGGACTGGAGCTGTTTGTGTCCAGAGGTTGAATTGATTTCTGCAGGAATACGAGCAGCAGAAGAAGGAAATATGTAGATTTTACTCCCGGGTTTGAGTGGCAGCTTTTAAGGCTCCTAATGAGCGTCTCCATCCTCAGAACCTCTGCTTTGAGTCTTGGGGAATCCACCGAGGTGTGTCGGTAGAAGCTAAGCGGGTCTGGAGGAGGATCGGATTGGTTTTGACTGCGGTGGCGTCTGAGGTTTACAAAGCAGGAGTGTAACTCCTCAGGTCGGATGAGACGAGCAGGAATCAAACAAACTGCACTGGAATATGTGGAAAATTAGCGACTTCCCATTCATATTTCATCTCATATCGCTACATTACAACTGAGCTACGTACAGACTGTGAACTGCATATACATGCCTTCATATGTGACCCTAGGATAAATAATTGGTCCTTCCACCATAATATAAGAGACTGGAAGTTGATTTGAAGAGAAGAGCGGGAACCCTGATGCTGTTTTAAAGTCAATCTAGACAAAACTTTGCGACAACTGGAGAAGTTCTGTCCTTTTCTGTCATCTGGAGAGTGAGCCGTGAGGGCGGTTTATGTGGCCAGGTTTGTTTAGGTCAATCAGACACTAATCAAACCATTTAGACTGATTACTATGGGTCCTCAGACTCTGGGCCAGGTCTCGTATGTACCTGGCCTGGAGCGTGGAGTCGGGCGTTCCTCTGAACCCCTGGAGCTCCTCCAGGAGTTCACCTCCTCACTCGCTCCTCCTGCAGAACAGGCTGGGCCACCTCCTCATTTCAATAACAGAATATGGACGATGTGCACCTGGCCAAAGCAGAACTTCTTGTCCCTGTTTTTTTTTTGTAACCTCAAAGAGCAAATATAGAAGATCTAACATGTAACCTTTTACCTGCTGAGGCCCAAAATGGCTGTTAACATCATTTGTTTTTATGGCAGTTAAAATCATCAGAAATGTGTGTGTGCCTCAGTGCTCTGGCTCTGTCTTTCCAGGATCATTTTGAATGTTCAGGATCTAGATAGAAGTATGAGCTTTTCTTTCAGGCTTTTAGTAAGAAAAAAATGCTGTTTTCTTGCACTTACCTTCCCCTGTATTCAGAATCATTCCAGGTCACTGTTATGAGTCTGGCAATAAACGGCACAAATGTGAACACTATAGAATAAATGAAAGGGTTTGCATGAACTAGATTTCAAGTTTAAAGCTAGATAAGTGTAGAAGACAAACCAGATGACTGTTGTTACATAACGGATATGTTATATTGACTGAAAGCAGCTTCTCTGCTCTGTCAGTGTTGGAATTAGACAACAAAAGTGGAACTACGACGCTGAGCACCTGTGCAGCACTCTCAGGTCACTTCCTGTTCTTTGTGTGATTGGACAAACGTAAAAGGCAGTGGAAGTGGTAATCTATGGTGTCCAGCTGTTTGAGCTACTAGACGTTCAACCTCTTTAGAAATGAGAGGAAAGCAAAAAAGCCTCTGCACAGCTGGCGGACTAATCCAGATGTTTTATCAACTTTACTCCGTCTTAACTGTTCGCCCCGGAGCACCATCAGCAACACGTCGACTTACTGCTCTGACCTGTCTGTCTGTCTGTCTGTCTGTCTGTCTGTCTGTCTGTCTGTCTGTCTGTCTGTCTGTCTGTCTGCAAACTGATAAACCCCCCTCTTCCTCCTCCCGCTCTTCCTCCTCCTCACCTGGTTGTTTTTGGCTCCTTGTCTCCATGGAGACCCTCTCTTAAACTTCATAAAAATCACGACGTGGTTGCACAAAACGTCACCTCATCGCTCTCCTCCTCTTTTTATGTATGTATGCATGTATGTATGCATGTATGTATGCATGTATGTATGTATGTATGTATTAATTAAACATCGCTTCACCTATAAAAGCGATGGAGTCATGGAACGTCCATCATTCATCAGCTTCATTAAAACAGTGACTCACTTCATTCTGCCTCACCTCGCCGACCAAGGCTGCCCAGCTTACGCTCGCAGTAATTGTTGCTGCCTCTCCTCTCACACGCACACACACGCACACGCACGCACACACACACACACACACAACCCAAAGCGTTGACTAATAATCTTTTAAACCCGAGCACGCCGCTTGCTTTTCATGATGAAAGAACAGCCTCTGAGTAACACACACACTCACACACACATTCCCTCACACACACACACACACACATTCCCTCACACACACACACACACACGCTTCATACTAAATGTTTTTGTGCGCCTTGCCAAGGCCGCTGGCTCGCTCATTGTCCAGCCTCTGCTCCTCTGAATGAGTCGCGTCCATTAGCCTCTGGGCGCTGCAGTGGCGGCTAGCCGGGCCGCTCCGAGCTAAATTGACCGTCCTGACAGCAGTTATTGATGAAGGGGACGCAGGAAGCACTTGTTGGTTTTCCCCTCCTCCTCCTCCTCCTCCTCCTCCTCCTCCTCCTCCTCTCCTCTCCTCCGGGCCTCTCAGGCTCGGGCTCCCCTCTCTGAACAGCGGGCCGTCTGCCTGCTGAGCTAATTGACTCCTGAGCGCCATGGGGCTGGGAGGAGGCACACGACCAGCCGCCGCGAACTCTGCGGCTCCTAGTTTTCTCTCCTCGACTCTCGGCCCGCGGTCGGATATCAAAGGATTTCCGGAATGAAACACCACTTGGTTTTGTTGAGTAACAGCCGTTCAGCATCATCACGTTCTCATTCTTGTAATGTCTAAAACGTACATAAATGTATGGACATACTGAGGAATGCAGGGTGTCCACACACTTTTAAAAGTTTATAAATCTCTTTTGGGAAAATTAAAGACCCTTTTAAAAGTATTAAAAGGTCTTAACCATGATTGTATGTGGTATTAAAATGAGTTGGTATTCAGGCTTTTTCCAAATAGTTTGGCTGTAAAAAGTGGAGTATTTATGGTGAACAACTTGGAGTCGGAGTGGTTTGTTTTACTAACTTTTGCTTTAAACTTTGGTTGAAATTATTCTCTGGAGCGTTGTTTCCACCCATCTGATCTTAGGTCTGTTGTACGGTTGTGCTCTATAGATATGGTGGTGAAGTTTGTCTTTCTGGACGTTCTTTAAATAGTCTTAAAAACATGTTGAAATGAACTTGGAGTCCTGCAGATACCTTACTAGACATGTGGTTTGATTCATATATTGACAGTGCAGTATCAGGGGCAGGTCAGTACTTCACTGATTGACTGAGTCTGCAGCAGTTTTGGTGAAGTTTCTGGTGAGATATCAGCGTCTCTTCTCCTGGTTCTTCCTCTGATTCTGGCTCCATCATATCAGGCTGGATGTGTAAGATCAGCCCTACAGCTGCAGAGAAGCTCCAGGTATCGCTAGGTTCAGGAAGAAGCTCCCAGGCTATGCTGTTAAAGAAGGAACGTATGGTCAGGTAGAGTCAGGTAAAGAGACGTTGAGTCATTCGTCTGGTAGTCAAATCAAATCTCGTCGTGTCACGTGATTACAATGATGTGAAGTCACGTGTTCATCCATGTGAGAGGCAGGATAGTCAATCAGCGTAACGCTAATGTTTGTTACCAGCTCAGACCAGACCGTAACACTCTCCCGCTCAGGAATAGGATGGTAAGTCTGAGACATCTCTGAATCCAGGAGCGTAAAGTCACATGATCATGCATGTGCCTCCGTTCAGCTGAGGAACAAAACGCTGTGGACGGGACCGTAAAACAGCATCTGAGGTACTGTCAGATGGAACCGGTGTCCCATAGCTTCTATGTTAACACTACATAACAGGGATTAACACTCGGTCCATCCACTCTCGCTCCCTCTGAAGAGCTTTGCCCCTTACTGTTGACTTTGCAGTATTGGAAAGCTTGTTTTTAATCGCCTCTTCTCGCCTCCTCTCTCTACAGCTCTAATTACTTACTTTCCATAGTGCTGCATGCATTTCATTTGTCTATTTTTGAGCCAAAAAAATCGACAAATGAAGGAATAGAATACAGTAGCCATGACTACCCAGCCGGGGTGGTTTGTGCTAGAGCTGTGCTTCACCCAGAGGCCAGAGACGCGTCGGACGTCACAGCTGTGCAGCGGAACACTCCGGATGGTGGTAGTAACGGTGCACATGGGTCTAGTTACCCAGCATCTGGTGGGACTGCAGTCCTCGGCTCTCTGCTCTCAGCTCACGAACACGTCGTCTCCAGGACTGCTGCCTCAGCTCTTCGTTCCTCCTCCTCCTCCTCCTCTTCCTCCTAGCTTCATGTTGATAAGTGTGAAGAGCCCCTCCGCAGGTGGTCGAGGCTGCTGCAGCACGTTGAGAGGGTGAACGAGGCGGCTTGAGCGTCGTGTTCCAAGCTCCCGGTTTCAGAGTCTCAGTGTTTTCATTATTATTGCAGGGTTAGGTTATCGTAGGTGATATCCTCCTCCCAGTTTGGACGTCATTTCAGCCTCCAAAACGCAGCTGCTTCTGTTGTGCTTCTGCTTGAGAAGGTCAGGATCTTTCTGATCTTTGCTCCGAGGCAAAAGATCTTCAGCTGCTCCCAGAGACGCTCTTTCTGTCTCCAACCTCAGAATCATTACTGTCTCTGTCTCTCTCTCTGTCTCTCTCTCTCTCTCTCTCTCTCTCTCTCTCTCTCTCTGTCTGTCTCTGTCTCTCTGTCTCTGTCTCTCTCTGTCTCCCTCTCCCTCACTTGCACACAGCGTGCTAATTTGTCTGGAGAGCGAACTGTCTGTGTTGATGTTTTTCTTTCTTCTTTTTACTGGTCTGGCTTCACACTCCTCACACGTGAACAATGGCTGTGCCCCGGGCTCTGGATTTAAAGGACGGCTGAATGGAGCGTTTATCCTCGTTCTCCGGTGTTAACGTAGAAGCTATGACGGGACGCCGGTTTCATCAGAAAGGCTTTACAAATATTTTACAATCCAATATTTTTTTCCTTCCATTTCTGCTTAAATTTTGGCGCCATTTGGTGCCTCATCTGGCAACTGGAAGTGATCGTCTCAGGCGCCGGTACAGTTGATCAGTCATTCAGGATGGAGTACAGATTATAGTAAACAAGATGATCAGCCATAGCAAGTGAATAGTAACAGTAATGAACGGCAGCTAAGACAGGAAAACATAGTAAACAGTAAACAATAGTGAAGACAAGAAAGAACAAGCTAACCATACGTTAGCGTCCCGCTGGTATTAACATCAGCTTCCAGCTCTGCTCGGATTCACCGGGTTTTGAAGACGTTTCTGAGCTGAAAGTGTTTTTTTATCAGTCTAGACGTCCTTCAGATCCCGGAGACGGTTCTGTAGCAGGACGGCCAGGCCGATGCCGACACGGCTCCATGCTGCCTCGGCTTGGCAGGCTGCAGCAAACCAACAGCTCAAGATTCCAGAAGACGATCTGGAAATCCGTCTGCCCTCGTGTCTGGACGTTCCTCCGCTCGTCCGCCTGCGACAGCTTTTAATTCAGCCCACACGGAGAGATGGAGAGAGAGAGAGGGAGAGAGAGCTCCTCGTCTGTCAAACGGGGTGCCGTACGCCCAGTCTGTGCAGCATCAGCTCGCTGCAGGTGTCAGGGAGGCGGAGAGATGGAGAAAAGATAGAGAGACATGGGGAGAGAGAGAGAGAGAGAGAGAGAGGGAGAGAGAGTGGAGGAAGCTGTAAAAGCGACTTGAGCCTTTTCAGTATGGGAACCACATCCACTCAGCAGGTCGTCCTGCACCAGACCTGACGTATTCGCCCCATCTGGTCAGAGCTGACGTATGTAAAAAATAAAAAGATGTATTGTCCAAAAAAAAAGAGAAAAAGAAACTTTTTCCTTCTGCGTCTACACAGCGGTGGCTCGTTTCAACATTCCGCTCATGATCGTCTCCCTCCCCACACACTGGGTTCCCCTAGCGTTGGGGATTAGGAGCCTTTTAATTATGAAAAGCCCATCACGGAGAGAAACACAATTAAAAGTTAAGGGAACATTTCCCGGTTCCTCAGTTCCAGACAGGACATGGCTCATCAGGCTAATTTGAGCTAAAGACGGAGAGGCTCGGGCTGAAATGCAGTAATGCCCCGTTAGCTTGGCCCCAGCGCTCGGTCAGGGGAGAGCAGATGTGGGTTAGAGGAGGCGCAGAGCAGCCTCAGCACCTGGCTGGAGTGGCAGGGACGACGTCTAGAGGGGGAACTCCAGGTTTTCCTCTTCTCGCTGAACGTGCTGACTCGACACGATTTTGACTGAAGTGGAAATGGTCGTTTAGCGTCCCGATTCGTCATTGTCATTGGCTGGTTATCTAGGTTAGGTTAGGTTGCATTTCTGCATGTGACAATAGGATCTTTGGAGGTGTACTGATGGAACCCTCATGGTCTCTGTTTCTACCGCCACCCCTACTCTCATCTCACCTCATCTCTGCCATCTCTGGAGCGATTTGTTCCTGTTATTCTGTCGAAGCGTCTTTGTTTTCGAGGCCAGTGCAGCCCATGCAAATTTCTCCACCGTGGGACAAATGTATCTCCCCTCATCTGGTCTGCTGCTCCACGTGGCCAGTCTGCTCTACAACTGTATTCAAATCTATTGAAATCAACTGCGCGGCTCGTCACACGGGCCGGGAATTTAGTCTAATTTTATCTGGTTTGAGCTGGGTTAGGGTTAGGGTTAGGATTAGGGTCGAGCTGCTGTTTCGGAAGCACTTTTCTCTATGTAGATGCTCTGAATAGGTGAAGTAGATGAAGTCCTTTGAAGTCCAGTAATTTCATCTATAGTTTGGTTTTGCAGTTTT
Source organism: Karalla daura (assembly GCA_029224185.1). Lineage (NCBI taxonomy): Eukaryota > Metazoa > Chordata > Actinopteri > Chaetodontiformes > Leiognathidae > Karalla > Karalla daura. The sequence goes on along the minus strand of CM055209.1, from coordinate 2,905,391 downwards.
TTGGGGTTTTTTTTTTCAAAATTTTGACAAAGTATCTCTTCATTTTTACAATCAGTTTCCATTGATGGGTGTTTTGTGTACGAACTTTAATTCAGTTTAACGTTTTAGGGATATTATAGAGGTTTTTTGACTGTAAGCTGCGTCCATTGCCCAGTTCTTATTGCAGTGTTATGGTTTCACGTATTCTGTCGACTTTCTCGAACACGGAGAAAATTGTTAGTCTTTTTCACAAAAGCTAAAATAATGTTGTAGAAGGCCTGTTTTTGTCCTCACTTCTGTCCTAGAGGGTGAAAGAAATGGAAAATATTCACATCTATGATGTGGAGATGTGAAAATTTTGACTTGAATTCTTCTAACTCTTCTCAACACATGTTTTAAAAGCTTCAATCGATTCAATAATCAAGTAGTAGAAGCAGCTCCGCCCCAAACTGACTGTAAACTGACGACCACCTGTTTATATTGCAACTTGTGGAATAAGTGTTTAGTGCTCTGAACCTGCTCTTGCTTTTATTCCATTGCTGTTTATTCCCCACACTGTGTATGGGGTGTTATTTCAGCTGTGTGGTCCATCACACTGCTTTGTCAGTGGAAGCCATTAATCGTGGTATTCTGCTGCCTGAACCTGTCATAAGCACATGAATACTCAGTTTTTAACCTCTCTGCTCGCAGACTATCTCCGCCAAAGCTATGGACTGTCTACGGATTTCGTGGCGCCGTGCGACTACAACAAACTGGTGCTGTCTCTCCTCTCGGGCCTCCCCAACGAAGTGGACTTCGCTGTCAACGTTTGCACTCTGCTTTCTAACGAGAGCAAGCACGCCATGCAGCTGGACAAGGACCCCAAACTGGTCACGCTGCTGCTGGCCCACGCCGGCGTCTTCGACGACTGTACGTAGCCACCTCCAGACTCGTCTTCCTCTTCACTCTCACTATCTCGCCTCTTCATTCCAGGAGCAAAGGCCCTCTGCCCTCCTCTGGTAGAAGTTACCAGGGGAGAAGGAGGGAACAGAGACTGATAACTCTCAATGCTCCGCTCTAACTCTGCCTCTTTTTTTCTTCTTTTTGCAGCGCTTGGCAGCTTCTCTGGGGTATTCGGGACGGACTGGAAGGAGAAAACCTCCCGGGATTTTATCAGGGTGAGTTTAAAAATGTGTGTGTGTGTGTGACCCGTTTTGTCTCTTGCAAGCCCTCTATGCAGATATACGTCTCCTGATGAAACCATTATATATAGATATTAAGTGTGTGTGCCAAGAATCCACAGAGCAGCTGTTTTGTCTTTCTTTATAGTAGGAGGATTGGCAGAGAATGCAGCGTTTTTATTTTTTATTTTTCCTCTCCGAGGCGTCTTAAAATGGAGGTCAACTCGCTTTGATCTCGCTCGATTTTTTAAAAAGACGCACATGAAAGCTGGAAGAATAACAGTGGTAGTCGTGTTTAATTTGGACCCTGTCGCTGGGTGCGTTATCTGGGCTGCTGGGTCGTCAGAGGACGTCTGGACCAGCAGAAGTCAGTAGGAGAGGAGCATCTCGCCCCCTCTGAAGGACGAGACGGGTCCGGGCACTGAGGCTTTGGTCCTTGATCTCCCAGGGAGGGACGCTCCCTTCATGGTGCTCACCAGCAGAACGTTTCCAAAGGATGTTCGACTTAATTGTGTCACTGGCGCATGACATATTGCATATGAAGATGCTTCTACGTCTAAATTATTGTTAAAAGTTATTATATCCTGGTCCGTCCTGGTCCATCCTGGTCCGTCCTGGTCCCTCCTGGTCCGTCCTGGTCCATCCTGGTCCGTCCTGGTCCATCCTGGTCCGTCCTGGTCCATCCTGGTCCGTCCTGGTCCATCCTGGTCCATCCTGGTCCAACCTCAGTCACAGTCATCCAAACGCATTGCTTTTGGCCAGTCGAGGTGTCTGAATGCTGGCTAAATATAGCGACAGAGCTGCTAAGTTGGCTAAGCCAGTCACACTCTCTGATTGCATCATCACAACATCCCGTTTCAGTCACATTTCAGTGTTAAAAGTCGTCCGAAAACCAAAAAGTTTTATACGTTTGCTATATGCTTTTGCATGTGCAACATTAGCACATGCAAATAAACATGAACTAAATGAAGTGGAACAATCAATGTTGACACTCCTTTTTGAATATGAACTACTGTGTTTTTGTGTTGTGCTACTTCAGCTTGTTTGTGTTATTCACATATGAAGGGCTTTATTACAGCATTTGTCAGCCATGTTTGTTTACCTTTTCTATTGACCACTCAGCAGTCCTGTTGCTGTCTGTAAACCTGCACCTCCTCCCTGTCTTTGCACCTCCTCACTGTCACGTGTCTACGGGGGCTGGGGGAGGCGCTCTGCTAACGGCTGCTGTTCCTCCACAGTTCTGGAAGGAGGTGGTGGAGGACACTGAAGTCAGGGAGCTGATCTGGGACAAAAGCAGCCCAGCACAAGGTAAACAGCAAACACAGTGCTGCGGTGTGTTTACCTGGGCCTGGCGTGCTCCTGCATGCTGCCTTTGTTTACCCGGCTCCTCTCTCCACTTTTCCTTTTTCTCTCACACGCTTTACTGTTTCTTTACCCCCCCCCCCCCCACTACCTTTCACAACACTGTCTCACGTTGCCTGCAGTTTGGGAACAATAGGTGAAAGGTGGGACTAGAGAGGGGACACCTGTGTCAGCAGCATCTCCACCAAACAAACAGGCAGAAAATACATTTTGAAATGAACAAAAATCACGGTCCGGTTCTTAAAAACTGGAACGGGATCATGTTAGGTTGTTCTTTTCTCTTGTAGTAGAAATCTAGAATCATGAAACACCTTTACCACAGCCACGTTATGACCTAGTTTTTTAAGTTTTCAATCCTTTTTTTGGATTAATTTCAACAATTTCTTACGATTATTAGACTTGTATAACTTTGCATATTTTCTATCATTCATTACTTCACTTGCTCCACTTCTCTTTATTGTTATGAATTACTTTGATGACCCCTCACTTATTACTCTATTACTTGTAATATTATTAATTACTTTCAACTTATTATTTTGTTATTACTTGTTATTATTTGTATTATCACTTATCAATGTTATTGCTTATTACCAGTATTATCACTTGTTCCCAGTATTATCACTTGTTATCAGTGTTGTTACTTATGTGAAGCTGTGCCTTTTACTGCTGGACACAGCTTACTTTTTACAGGATACTTCCATGACACAATCATTTGTTTACGTATTTATGAAGTATTTATTTAGCTCTTAGCCGTTTAGCATGGGTTGGGGTTAGGGTTAGTTAAGCCTGAAGTGGACGTGGTACGGCGTAGCGTCCCCGCAGCTAGGAGCGGGATGGCCCGGGTGGTTCCGCTGCCACCGGCCCCCCATAGCTTCCACGTGAGCCCTGCGCAGAGCGCTGACGCTGCGGTGTTTGCAGACGGTACGTCGTGCGGGGAGCACCGGCAGAGCCTCTTCCACCCGCCGCGGAACCTGGGCATCAGCGACATGGAGGCCCAGCGGGTGCTGCAGATCGCCGTCATCCTGCGGAACCTCTCCTTCGAGGAGGCCAACGTCAAGCTGCTGGCGGCCAACCGAACGTGCCTGCGCTTCCTCCTGCTCTGCGCCCACTGTAACCTCATCTCACTCCGACAGCTCGGACTCGACACGCTGGGCAACGTGGCCGCCGAGGTTGGTCCCTCGTCTGAAGCAGATCCACAGACCCACAGACCCACAGACCCACAGACCCACAGACCCACAGACCCACAGACCCACAGACCCACAGACCCACAGACCCACAGACCCACAGACCCACAGACCCACAGATCCACAGATCCACAGACCCACAGACCCACAGACCCACAGACCCACAGACCCACAGACCCACAGACCCACAGACCCACAGATCCACAGACCCACAGACCCACAGACCCACAGACCCACAGACCCACAGACCCACAGACCCACAGACCCACAGACCCACAGACCCACAGATCCACAGATCCACAGATCCACAGATCCACAGATCCACAGACCCACAGATCCACAGATCCACAGATCCACAGATCCACAGACCCACAGATCCACAGATCCACAGACCTACAGACAGGCGGCTGTTCTGATCAGCTGTTGGTCGATGGAAGTGTTTACTTTATGGGAGAATTCACTTTGATCTCGGCTTCTGATCTCCTCTTCTTCTCTGAATGTTTATGCATTTATTATTTAATAGTTACATAACGTGTATTAGTGTCATTGTAAATCGGGACTTCATCTAACTCTTTTAAGTTTTATTTGGGTTTTAGAATTATTTCACTCTCTCTAAATTATAAATACATATCAGATAAATAAGAAAAAAACGACTTCAAGAAAGAGATTTAGTGAGAATTCCCGCATGGCTTGGAGTTGGTGAAACGCGTCAGTTTTTATGCCATTTTACCGACCAAATAAGTAACAAGTGAGTGGATGGAGGCAGTGATGGACAGGTAGAGCGGCCAGAGGCAGAGCGGCCAGAGGCTGAGCGGCCAGAGGCAGAGCGGCCAGAGGCTGAGCGGCCAGAGGCTGAGCGGCCAGAGGCTGAGCAGTGTGAGGCTGAGCGGCCAGAGGCTGAGCGGCCAGAGGCTGAGCAGTGTGAGGCTGAGCGGCCAGAGGCAGAGCAGTGTGAGGCTGAGCGGCCAGAGGCAGAGCAGTGTGAGGCTGAGCAGTGTGAGGCAGAGCAGCCAGAGGCTGAGCGGCCAGAGGCTGAGCGGCCAGAGGCAGAGCAGTGTGAGGCAGAGCAGCCAGAGGCTGAGCGGCCAGAGGCTGAGCGGCCAGAGGCAGAGCAGTGTGAGGCTGAGCGGCCAGAGGCAGAGCGGCCAGAGGCAGAGCAGTGTGAGGCTGAGCGGCCAGAGGCAGAGCAGTGTGAGGCTGAGCAGTGTGAGGCTGAGCAGTGTGAGGCTGAGCAGTGTGAGGCAGAGCAGTGTGAGGCCTGACTGAGGTCAGGTGCCGGGTCAGTCCTGGTTCGTGTCCGAAGCGTTGAGACGTCTGAATGTGGGTTAGTGTGGCGGCCTGAACCGACGCGCTCTGAGCTCCCAGCCTCCGTCTGGACTCCACAAACACCCTGAAAAGAGGCCAGAGGCTGAAAGACACACACACACACACACACACACACACACACACACACACACTCCAAACCACACCACGCTCTGCTAGTAGTAGTAGCAGTCGTCGTCATTCAGCGTGGTGGTCTGAGCAGATTTAATTCACCCTTTGCCAAAGCCTCCTCTCTCTCTTCCTCTCCCTCTCTCTCTATCTAGCTCTATCTCTCTCTCTCTCTCACTCTTTCTCCCTCTCTCCCTCCCTCTTCCTCTCCCTCTCTTTCTCTGTCTCTCGCTCTCTCTCTCTGTCTCTCTCCCTCTCTCTCTCTGTCTCTGTCTCTCTCCCTCTCTCTCTCTATCTATCTCTCTCTGTCTCTCTCTCACTCTTTCTCCCTCTCTCTCTTCCTCTCCCTCTCTTTCTCTGTCTCTCTCCCTCTCTCTCTGTCTCTCCCTCTCTGTCTCTGTCTCTCTCCCTCTCTCTCTGTCTCTGTCTCTCTCCCTCTCTCTCTCTGTCTCTGTCTCTCTCCCTCTCTCTCTCTGTCTCTCTCCCTCTCTGCCCCCCCCCCCCTCCTTCAGAGTGTAGTAATGGTGAGCAGGCTGTGTGGTTTTCCCGGGCTCTGGGGTCTCTGGACCAGTTGAGATTCTTCCCAGTTTGTCCAGTGATTCCGTAGTGAGAGCGGCGCTCCGGTGGCTGACTCGCAGAGTCTCCGGCTCGGAGCCGTTCACAGCTTAGCGAGCGGCGTTTCCACAGAGCTGCAGATCAATAACGCCTCCAGTGCTCTGGTCTGACACATCCAGCTGCAGATTGCCAAATACACGCTCTTGCATGTAGTTTTTGACATGTTTGGGTAGATTAGTCGTTGTGAGGTTTTCCTAATAGTGAAAGTGATGAAAAGATGAAGAAGAAGATGTAAATTCGCTCTAAACATGTAAAATACATACATCACAACAGTCCAACAAGGGACATTTTTATTTCTATTGAAGTGTATGTTCACATGATCACATCACATTTAACTGTTATGATACTAAACATGCTGAACGTTTCTTAACTGTAGCTGCAGATGTCTCTATAAGATTGAAATGTGTTTTTGCATATGAGACTTAACTCTGTGTCTCAAGCCTTGTCTTGCCATCCCATAATGGAGGGAAGCGTTTCCATGCTTGTTTATTTTTAATAGGGTTTAGAAACGGTTCAGTCTCCACAGACTGATGACATATGATGTGAAAATCTCATGTTGTAGATAAATGGATTGATAGACGGAAACCATGGCTCCTCCTCAGAAGTGAGAAACACTAACCTGTGTGAGATCATCTAATTCACTGAGGCGAAAACAAGTTGTTAGGGGCATTCTTAAGTAACCTGTAGAGAGGTTGGAGTGGGTCTCTGGTCCTTGTGATTTATGGTTGATAGATGGATTTCTTCCATCACCACTGTTTATAGTGATATTTAAAGCCATGCACGTCCGATCCCTCATATCTCATGTTTTGTGCTCTAAATAGGCCGTGTGTAGTGCGTCTAATTGGCACATTAATGCGTCTCTGAGCCAGAAGCGTGGCGCAGGTTTCTCTATCTACATCTTTTTATCTACATATTTTCCAGATCAGACATGTTGACAGCCCCGGAGCGACCGAGCTTCTCCTCTCCTCCAAATGCATTGTTAATGAAGTGATTACTTCCTGCTCCAGAACAGAAGTGTGTCGGTGTGGCTAGAAACCCCCGGCCTCCTCGGAGAGGCCAGCTCTCACAGTCGCTCTGATAATACCGTGAAACCAGGTGTGCCTCTCGCATTTAGGAGGGAGCATCGGAGTCTGGGAATGAATGCGTCCCGTGGATTCCTCTTGCATCACGTTCATTGATAATGAGACGTCTATTTTTAGACGGCGCATGCATAGGGGCCCTGATAGAATCAGTTAAAGCCTTTGATGCAATTAATTGGATTGTTGTGTGTTTAGGACATCCTCCAGCTCAGATACTGCAATGCGTTGTAATGTCTGCTCTCATAAGTCATATCAACGCTCCAAGACCGGCTTATGATGATCTGCTGCCATCCCAAACAGGCCGTTAATGGCTGCTGCAGGTTTTAAGGGTCAATTCAGGGTTTTTTAATATTCAGCGTCTACGGGCCTGCAGTGACCTGCACGTGCAGAGGAACTAATGACTGTGACTTAATGTGATTTCACGTCACTAAACCTGACTGTACGACACTGAATCTGATTCAGGAGACACAGAAGTGTCCTGAATTTGATTAATGCTGTCATAAAACATCAAATTTGAGTCAAATATCAGCAAAAAAAGTCACTTTTGCCTATTTGTAGTTGATTAAGCTGTCAATCACTCTCCATAAATCAACTAGTTGTTTGGTTTATAAAATGACCAAGGCAAGTCCAGGATAATGTCTGTTTTTTTGTTGTCCTGGGGGACCTTTGACAGCTGTTGGTTGCTTTGTTTGTCTATGATCGGACCTGTTGCTGCAGCTCTGGCGTGAATGCCGCCTCATCCTGAGCTTCACTCTTGTTGAGTCTGAGAAGGTGAAGTTCCGACATGACAATAACAAACTCCTGTCCTGATTCCTCGCAGCTCCAGCTGGATCCGGTTGACTTTAGGACGACACATCTGATCTTTCACACCATCACCAAATGCTTGATGTCCAGGGACAGGTTTCTCAAAATGAGAGGTGAGTTACCGTGGCAACGTCTCAGTCTCCTCCGCGTCTGTGAAATTAAAAAAGTAAAACATGCACAAAGGGTTCATAGTCTGTAACGAAGGCGCTTAAAACACTATGCACAAAAGAGAAAAAATATGGAACATAGTAGGAAAAAAAAGGTGTAAATAAGCTGTAAAAGCCGGCGCTGAAGTGTTAAGAGCTGTAGACAAAGACCCAACCAGACACATTGATTAAAAAGGACAAACAGGTTATGGACAATGGAGGGGGTGTTGCACTCTCTAGAAGGAAACGCACATAAGCTAGACGTAGACTGGGCCCGTTGTTCGTTCTGTTTTGTCTTCAGTCTCAGTGTTTGTGGAGAGAAGCTGTTGGAAAATAAAGTTTTGCATGCAGTCAGCGAAGTTAAATGTGTGTGTGTGTGTGTGTGTGTTTATCCATCTAGCCATGGAAATCCTGGGCAACCTCAGCAAGGCGGAGGACAACGGTGTGCTGATCTGCGAGTACGTGGACCAGGACTCGTACCGGGAGGTGATGATGCTCCTCACGCTGCCCGACCTCATGCTCCTCATGGCCTCTCTGGAGGTTCTGTACCTGCTGGCCCAGCTCGGAGAGATCCCCTGCAGCAAGATCGCCTCCGTCGACCACAGCATAGGTACCGGCCCGCTCTACCTCGCTCTCTCCGCCTCGCTCTCATCCTCTCTTGGCCTCTCTCTTATTTCCATCTCTCTCTCTTGCTCTCTCTCTGTCTCCCATCATGCACCGTTTCTCTCTCTGTCTCTGTCTCTCTATAGCTCTCTCCTCTCTGTCTCTCTCTTCTTTCCGTCTCTTTCTCACATGCTCTGTCTTTCTTGCTCTCTCTCTCTCTACCGCACACTCCTGTTTCTCTCTATTGTCTCTCTCACTGTCTGTCTTTCTCACTGTCTCCGTCTCTCACTCTCTCTCTGTCTCTATAGCTTTCACTGCTCTGTCTCTCTTGCTCTCTCTCTCTCTTTGCCACTTTAGCTCTCTCTCCTCTCTCTCACTCTTTCTTGCTCTCTTTGTCTCCTCTGTGTTTCTGTTTCTCTCTCCACCTATTCCTCTCCGTCTGTCTCTGCCTCTCTCTTATTCTTTCTGTCTCTCTCCATCACTCTCCATCTCCATCACTTTCTTTTCCTCCTCCCTCCGTGATGTTTTGTCGGACAATTGATGCGTTTTTCTCTGACTAAAATTCTCATTAGTGGGAAATCGGTGCGGTAACTTTCATAAAGAGAAGAACTGCTCTTTTCCCTGGAGCAACGTGTAGGATAGAATAGAAAACCACTGTTGTCACTGTTCTGGAACAATAAACACCACCGGTAGAATAGTGAGAGGTTAACAGACATAAACAATGACAACGTCTCACTGTGAGCACAACTATAGCTTTGAAGGCAAATCCTATGAGGTGTAAATAACATATTTATAATCTCCTTAGAGCAACATATATAGATGCTTTATGTTGTATAACATTCATTGTAGCTTCCCTCACTTTCGACACGCGATTATTTGTGTTGTCGACTAATCTGATGACTTTCTCCATTTATTAATTTGTTCATAAAATAAAAATCAGACGGGCAAATGGTGAAACTCTTAAACATCTGATTCACAGAGGCCTTTAAATTCCCTTTTCTTTGGTCCTCAGCTCAACAAAGAAAGAAACCAGGAAGATATCACTTCTTAAAATCATTCTCGAAAAAAACGTCAACTGCACAAATCGACTATTAAAACGGTTTTCAATTGGTTATTGCACTGTGATGTGAAACAGCTGAGTCCTGTCATCCTATCCATGCACTTCAACAACTTACTCAGAAGTAGAGAGCTAGTCTCAGTGTGGCAGTGAAGAAGCTGCTGAAAAATCGCGTTTTGTGTGTGTTCAAATGCTCATAATGAAGGAGCACAGTAACTCATACTTTATATTCCAAAATTCTGTTACACTGACTGAGTTCTTCGTTCTCAGACGGGTTCCCTGGTGTAGGAAACACTCCGTTTAGGTGGGAGAGAGAGAGAGAGAGAGAGAGAGGGAGCCCGATACGCCCACACTCCAAATCCTCCAGTCAGCCGCTCGCTCCATTCACACATCGCTGGGATATTACGCAGAGCCTGAACAAAGCAAGTTAGAGCGTAGATGTTTAGAGTCTTCTGTTTATCGTCCTGTCTAAACGACTCGGACGCTTTCGCACGTTCCAGTTCCTCCAGAAGAGTTCAAGGTCGCCGTGAGAGACGCAGCTGTGTTAGATCTGGAGGGAACATGCAACTGTGATTCTCCGACTTCTATCCTGAAGTGTACCACTGAAGTGCACTTGGCCTGACCGTTTTTTTAAAGTTTTGGATCAGTCAGAGTCCTCCTTCCTTTCAATAAGTGGATCCAGATCTTCAGAGGCCAGGCCACATGGCCTTGGTAGCTTTGTTAACGTGCCTGCCTACCTGCCAAGTTCTATCACGCTACGCTCTCCATTCATGAAGAACAGGCTCCGAATGACGACGGCTCGTCTCTTTTAGAGGGGAGCCGAGTGCGGTTGCATTTTCATTTTAGGAACGAAACTTCTTCACACGATCATCTACGTGTGTCACAGGCAAGACAGACTGTAATAGTACAACTGGATCGAGGTATTCCTGATGAAACCAGTGTCCAATAGCTTCTACATTAACACCAGAGAAACTCACTGGACATCTTTCAATGGATAAAATGTGGTATTAGGGCAGCATAGCTGAACTGTTGTTCCTTTAGTGATAGAAATACCAAATTTGGTACACCCATTGCTGAGTATATGTTGAATGAACCTGGATATTCGCCACTGCAAGTTTTCATTATGATGACTGTGGCGGCCATTTTCAAAAATGGCCGTCAGTGGTTCCTGGCAGGGAATGCTTTGCCCACCCTACAGCTGCTGCTCCACGTCATCACAAATTTCATCTAGAGACATTTTAAAGTGGGGAAAAAGCTTTATTACAGTGTAATAGAAGAGATGTTGCACTTAAAGCCATGAGGAGGGGGTGTTGGGATGGCCCAACATCTGGATTTGTTTGAAATACATCCACTAACACATGAATGAATGAGTGATTGTTGTGATATACTGAGCTAAGCCGTCCCACTGTTTCTCCCTGTGCGTTCTCTAACTATATCCCCCCTCTCTCTCTCTCTCCCGTCAGACCTGTTGGTGCGGTTAGTGTCTGTGGACCTTCACACGTTCGGCCCTGACGCCCTGACGGCCGTGCGGTTGATCGAGCACCAGGCCAGCGCCGACCAGGCGGCCGAGGCCCGGGCGCAGATGGTGGAGCAGGTCCCCGCGCCGGTGCCGGGCGGCCCCTCACCTGGTGGGTGGCTTCTGCCTCTTCCCCCGCTCCTCGTCTTCAAGCCCCACCCCCTACGTGGCATCACGCCGTGTTTTGGTTTGAACACCCTGCGCGCTTCGTTGCAAGATGTTTGCTGGCGCGGTTTGTTTGGTTTTGCAGCCGGTTCTGGCGTCTTTGTTTTGTTTTTGGTTTTTTTGTTTGTTTGTTGTTTTTTTTTATATCACATGCGCTACGTCACTCTTGGTTTTCACGTCTAAAACGTTTCCCGTGCAGGGGTTCTTAATGTAAAACCTTGTCCCTCAAATGTTTAAAGAGTCACTATAGGTTGTTTATAGTCGCTTTATATATCCACCATGTTTATTTTTCTCATGGAGTTTATTTATTGACCTTGTTCTGTCAGCCAGGCTATTTCATGTTATTCTTCTACTGGTTTTCTCCTCCTCTTTCATTACCCAACTCTACTAAACCTTTATTTGTAATGCACATTTAAAACAACAGTGTATGTTGTACATGTGTATATCTATATATATGCATGTGTGGATATATACAGTATGAGCATATGTATGTATGTTGCAGCAGGGACTAGTACTCCGTCTCGATCCTTCAGAGTTCTGGTCCGACTTCGTACTTGCTGCAGAGGACGACCAGAGTCGAGCAGTGTTTAATATTTGAACATTTCCTCTTTATGATGAAACAATTTCCAACTGTTAAAAGACATCAAAAGTAGAAAAAGAAAAAGAAACTGATCAAAGTTGGAAAGCAACATGTAAGCACTGAGCCAGGAAGTTGGAGGCCGCTAAGAACAACCGAACACCTCCTTCACTGTAGATCAGAAACGTCTCGGTCCTGCACCACAACACCATCCACTCTCAGCCAATAGAGAGATTCAATGCAGATGCTGCTTTCCAAAAACTTTTTCCGTGTGAATTTAACCAGTGACCCCTTGTGGGAATCTGGCACACGTCACCTTGGGAAGTGTCATTCCAGTGCTTGTGATGTGCTCCACTGGGCTGCAAAGCTATTAGAGTGCTGACATCTAGTGGACGGCCTGGGGAGTGTTACAACCCTGGAGCTCATTGATGCAGAGGCAGGATCAGCAGGCAGCAGCAGCCCAGCTTCCTCTCACCTGATTTTCCGTCTTTTCAGTAACGAGGGTGGCAGTCCAGGCCGCTCAGCCGCCGCCTGGGATCATGGAACTAGACGGGGAGAAGTTCACCCTGCAGTGGTAAGAAACAAGCTGCTTCTCCTCCTCACATCCACTGACCTCTATCAAAGATGCACGCTAACCGTTGTCTGCCTCATCTCTGCTGACAGGCTAAACGCACACTTCGAGACGTACCCCGAGGGCTCCGTGTCTCGATCGGAAATGTACTCAGAGTACCTGGCCACGTGCAGTAAGATGGGACGAAGTAACATCTTAAACTCCACCGGTTTCCTCAAATGTCTGCGGTAAGTCGGCACAACTCTCCCCAGACACAGACGGAGCAAGACTGCTGCTCCGAAAACTACAAAAACATTATTAGTGGTCCCTGTCTCTAAAAGTGATTTGTGTAGCATTGCAAATTTGTAATCTGTTGGATCAGTTTTACACATTCAGAATTTCCTTTAAAAGTGATATAAGCAGTACAATCAGTTTGAGGTCCTTCGACCCAAGGCATCTCCTCAAACCTCTCCTCTGGGAGCTTTTTTCGTTGTTGGAATGTCTTCCATGGTTAACGTAGACCTCTTCGTTTCTCCGTCCTCCTCCACAGGACTGTGTTCCCCAACCACACGATGCGGCGGCAGGACGAGGCCAAGGCCAACGGGCAGGTTCACATCCTGCTGGTGGGTCTGAGGCGACGGTCGATCCCTCTGCCCATCCAGCTGTACTACCAGCAGCACCAGGCCCAGCCCCAGCAGCCCCAGCAGCCCCAGCCGGCCCAGCAGCACCAGGCCCAGCCCCAGCAGCCGGCCCAGCAGCAACACAGTCCGGCAGCAGCTCTTCCATCCCCCGCAGCCCGACACGAAGCCCCTGGAGATCCTCAGGCCCCGCCTCCAGGTACGGCTCACCTGTCACCTGGAGGCCCGCACACACTCGCCCAGAGGCTGTGAGAGATGGGAGTGTGGAAAGGCCACACACTGAAATATGATCAATTCTGATGCACCAGGTTTTGTTAAGTCAGCTGAGATGCTCCTCTGGTCACATAAAAGTTCTTTGCTAATGCACAGAACTGAAATATGACTGGTGATGGAAACGAGTGAATGTTGGAAAATCTTTAAATGTTGCTTAAACATTTATTCTGTGTCATGAGGTGGTTTTTCAAACATGTCAATATATAAATGTAAGGGCATCACTTCATCACATTATCACGTGACATGATGTATGGGTCACATGACCAGTTCACGTCAGGTCAGAGGCCTCGCTATGTGTTGCAGGTTCTAAATGGTCTCTCTCTCTCTCTCTCTCTCTCTGTGTGTGGCCAGGTTTACCTCCCGGGCATCCCGGTCTTGGACCCCAGTTTGTCCGGGCCCTGGGCCCCAACCTCAGCAACGTCGGAGCCCCATCCATGGCCTTGACCGCACAGGAACCTCCCCACCCGACTGTTCCCCGCCACCCGGGGCCCCCCCAGGTGCCTCTGCAGCAGATCCGACCCGGCCCGGTGATCCAGATCCCGGCGGCGGGCCCGGCTGCCATGCAGAACCACAGTCCCAACCAGAACCCTGCACAGCAACACTCCCCCATGCTCCAGACCGGCACGCCGGTCACGCTCTTTCAGCAGGTACCGCAGGGCCACATCCTCACCGCCAGGGTGCAGGGGGTGTGCCCGCCGCTCGCCCAGCACCCGCCCCTGCCTCAGACCCCGCCCCTGGGCGAGCCTCAGGGCGCCGCCGCGTCCACATCGACTCCCTCCTCCTCCTCCTCCATCCAAGTCGGCGCCAACTCCCCGGGATCACGTGTCACGTTTCAGAACATCGCTCCCAAACCGGCGCCAGGTGCGGCGCCGGCCACGATAGCCTCCCCCGGCCAGCAGGTGGCGCAGCAGCAGCCGGCACAGAGCGCGGTCATCGTCACGCCCTACCCCCAGCAGAACCCGGCCTACTCCCCCGCCATCCACCAGATCGTTCTCGCCAACCCCTCCGCCATCCCCGGCGCCGTGGCCCCCAGCCCCTGCCCGCCCCCGGCCTCGCACACGAGCACGCAGGTCCAGCCCAGCCAGACCGTCAGCCACGCACTGTCCATCAAACGCCACCAACAGCAGCAGCAGCAGCAGCAGCAGCTGCAGATCATCGCCCAGACCCCGCCCACTCAGCCTACCTCCACCGAGTCCAGCTTGATCAAACAGTTACTGCTTCCAAAGCGAGGGCCCTCCACCCCGGGAGGGAAGCTCATCCTCCCCGCGCCGCAGGTGCCGCTCCCCAACAGCACCCTCACGCCCAGTCCGCAGCTCATCTACCAGACGAGCCCCTCCACGCAGCCGGCGCCGCCGCAGCTCAACGTGCAGCTGGTTCCCGGGCAGATCCCCACGGCGGTGCAGCTGCTGCCGGGACAGCTGCTGTCCACCAGCAGCCCGGGGGCGGCCGCCATCATCCAGGCCGCGCCCGCCGCGCCCGGCCAGGTCACCTTCGCCGTGGTCCCCAACACTGGTTTCACCACCTCTACTGCTCCCGTCGCTCCGGCTGCTCCTCCTCCTCCACCTCCTCCTCCTCCTCCTCCTCCACCTCCACCATTCTCGCCCCATCACGCCCCGCCAGCCCCGCCCCCGCCACCACCTCTACCACCTCCGCCACCACTGCCAGCTCCTCTCAGAGGAGACAAGATCATCTGTCAAAAGGAGGAGGAGGCCAAGGACGCCACGGGGCTGCACATCCACGAGCGGAAGATCGAAGTGATGGAGAACTCGTCTCTGGGGGAGACGGGAGACGCCGCCAACGGGAAAACCAGCAACGGCGACGTTGCGGCGGGTGCCAAGCTGCTAAACGGTCGGAAGTGCATGGAGTCTAATCTACCTCCATACCACTCAGGGAACAGCCAGGGGGCGCTCAACGGCCCGGCCAGCGAGAGTCACCCTGCTAATGGGAAGCAGGCGCTCTCGCCGAGCGGGCTGAACACCCCGCCGGAGGGGGAGGCGGGCAACCCTGACCCCAAAAAGACTCTGGTCAACGGGGTGTGTGACTTTGACCGGGGGGACGGTGGCGGCAACTTCAACAAAAACATTCCAAATCACATCGCTTCCAAACAGTACCTGGGGAACGGGGAGGTGGGCCCCTCGGAGAGGAGCCACGGGGCCGACCCCCCCCTCCCCAGCCCACCGCTCACCCCCCAGCAGGACACTGCCAAAGCCCCGCAGGCCGAGCGCCTGGCCAACGGGCCCCAGACGGCCGGCAACAGGCCTCCCTCGGAACTAACCAACGGACCTTTGGGGGGGCCGGGCCAGCACTCGCCTGTGCTGCGACAGCAACTGCTCCCCAACTCCTCCCCGCTCCCCACCGCCTCCGTCACCCATACCTCCCACCAGGGCCCCGCCCCCAACACCGCCAACGCTAACGGGGTGGCGCCCGAGGCCCGGGGCCTCAAGAGGGCGGCGGAGAACGAGGAGCGCGGTGCGGCGGCGGTGTCCTCCGGCATCCCCAACAAGGTGGGGGTCCGGATCATCACCATCAGCGACCCCAACAACGCCGGCAGCAGCGCCACCATGGTGGCGGTGCCGGCGGGAACAGACCCAAGCACAGTAGCCAAAGTAGCAATAGAGAACGCCACTCAGCAGAGGAACTGCTCACCCACACAGGCAGCTGGCTCCACGGTGAGTCATCCCACTCCACCGCGGCTGGCACACTTCTCTCTGCGCGTGATCATTGTTTGGGGTTTTTCTTCTTCTTCTTCTTTGGTGTCTCGTGTGTCTCAGAGGCACGCCGGGGTGAGAATGTGCATCATCGAGGCGACTGAGGCGGTAGTGTTTGTCTAGTCACCGCCGTCTTTTATGGATATGCGAGTCCTGGGACTCGCTGATTGTAAACAAAAACAGATTTGTTTACATGGTAAATGTTCAAGAAGTAGGGATGTTGGTGGGGCCTCCAACTGCAAGGCCTTGAAACGTTTAGGCTACGAGAGCTGCAATGATGAGTGAACTCTACAGCTATTTTAATGGTTGATCAATCGATTGGAGCATAACATTTGCAAATCTGAGAAGCTTCTTGAGTTTGTGAGTTTTTGCATAACTTATAAACCAAAAAGCTCAAGTCTATCTTTTGTAAAATATAATGTAAGACCATAATGTAAATTAATTTATTCAGATTCCCGGGTCGTAGTTTGAAGCCTGTGAATAGGACAGACAGTGCACTTATATCTCTCCTTTCTAATCTTATTTTGTTAGCCGAACAACAACCCTTTACAGTTTCATCTCTACCAGCAAAATGAAAGTATTCTGTGTTTGTCACTGTTTTCTAGCAGTATCCAGATTACAGCTTCCAAGAGGAGCAGAACACTGGTTGCAGCTCACTTAACCGCTGCCGGCTTCATTAATAACAGATTTTAAGTTCTGCAGAGTGGCTGTTAAATGTTTAATTTGCTGCTGTAGCTGTGGGGGTAAAAAAGTTAAACTGCCAACCGAGACGCTACAGGATGCAGCAGCGAGGCCAGAGATCGTCGCTGTGATTCGGGGGTTGTCGGTGGTTTTGTGTTGCATGGACGTCCGGAGGTTGAGAAGGTGGAGCCAGTTAAGACCATGTGGCTCTCACTGATACGCACCTCCAAGAGCAGAGCAGCTGAGAGAACATCTCCTGCCCAGAGACAGGCCGGGGTTACGTCTCAGCCAACAAATCCACAGCAGGATCTCTAAATGATGAAAGGAATTGTGTAGAATGTGCAGGTTTGAGTCTATATGATTTGTAATGGTGTCTGTTTTCAAGGTTCTGTTACATGTTGTGATGCAGATAGGTCTGTAGGGCTGTTCAGGTACTATTGAAAACTACTGACTTTGACCATTTATGGTTGGGGGGCCGGGGGCCACAAAGGCTCGTTCCGGCCCTGCTGAGTGGGAAACTATCACCTCTTTCTTGCTGTAAATCGCTGTAAAATGCAAATGTTCTTAATACGAATCTGTCTATCAATTTTGGCCTCCATGTTAAGTCATAGTCTCATCATATGTTGTCTTGCTTTCCACTCCTATAATACTCTTTAATATTCCTCTTTCAATCCACTGAATCAACCTAAAGGTCATAGTTTGTCACTTTAATGTAACACCTCCCCCAGATACCTGTGATGATCTTTGATGTTTCTCTGTTTGTTTGTTTCTCTGTCTGTTTGTTTGTTTGTTTGTACCCTCAGCCGACCGTTACCCCGTCCCCGCCCCCCCTCCCCCAGCCCGCCCCGGCAGGTCACCACAGTCCTCACCTCCCAGCACAGCAGACGCCCACCGCACCGCCGGAGCAGAGCAGGAAAGCCGGGCAGAACTTCAAGTGTTTGTGGCAGACCTGTAAACGGTAGAGCTCTCTCTCTCTCTCTCTCGCCCTCTCTCTCTCTGTCTCACACACACAGATTGAGAGCCAGGCGGTCAGGCTTCATAGATCTGAACTCACGGTTTTGTGTTTCCTCCTCCAGGTGGTTTGAAACGCCCTCTCAGGTGTTCTACCACGCTGCAACGCAACACGGTGGGAAGGGCGTGTACGGAGGCCAGTGTCTGTGGGAGGGGTGCGAACCCTTCCCCCGGCAGAGACTGTCCTTCATCACGCATCTACAGGTGGGTCTTCATCGTAACCCACCGAACAGCTGACAAGTTCTGGAAAAAGCTGCAACAGTTTGTCAGGCATAGAAGACGATCAGAAACCACTTCATATGTAAAATATATAATATGATTCTTTGATCTCAGCTTCTTAAGGTGTGATTATAAGATGGTTTCATTATTCTCTGGGAGAGAAAATTGAATGTAGTTGACGTGAGGTCAATACGAAGACTGTCTCACCCTTTGAGAAATAAATATTGACATTTTCTACTTTATTTTATAAGACCAAACAAGCTAAGAAACAGGCTAAGAAACTGATCTTTTTATCCAAGTCGTACAAATTATGTGCTCTTCCACTCCATTATTTTATATATATTTTGAATGTTTACACCTTTTCAGGCCATAAAGTCTCAAGATCTTTATCCTTTTCCGAGTCTTTCCATTTACAACGTCATTTCAACTGGAAAACGACCAAGTAACATCACATGTCAGATCCAACAGGTTTCACATGCTCTGCCTGTAATATGGTCCCTATCTGCTATAAAAAGATGTTAAAAACAATAAATATTTAGCAGAACAAGTCAAATCTAATATGAAAGTGATGTTCTGTTGCAGTCCTAGTTTGTAGCACTGGTATTCTAAACATTAGACAGGACAGACAGATGAATCTAAGCTGTTGCTTTGCTCTTTGTTTGGCAGGATAAGCACTGTTCTCGAGAGGCTCTGCTGGCTGGACTCAAGCTAGAGGAGCAGCAGGCACAGAGTCCCAATCAGTCTTCTTCCCAGTACGTCCCCCTCTCCTTCTCCCTCTGCTTTTTAATCCGTCTCGACGGGCCATTGAGCACCGTACAACCTGCCCATTGCCGGGACTCCTTTCCCTGCAGTAGTGACACGTTGACGTGTTGACGTGATCCGGGGCGGCTGCTGCTCTGTCAAGACGCAGATCACAGCAAACTTTAGTTTCAAACGCTTTTAAGATTAAAACTAAACACCACCGACACATTATAGATGGGATGGTGGCATTTGGCTGACACTGTGTGTGTGTGTGTGTGTGTGTGTGTGTGTCTCTGTGTGTGTGTGTGTGTGTGTGGGGTGAAGGACTCCACCAGTGGCAGGCAGTAACCCGGCACAGCGAGCACCGAAAGCAATCGTTAATCATCCGAGCGCAGCTCTCATGGCCCTACGCAGAGGCTCTCGAAACCTGGTCTTCAGGGACTTCACTGTGAGTAGGAGGAGGTCCAGAGTGACCCCCAGCACACACACACACACACACACACACACACACACACACACACACACACACACTGACCTCACACTCTCACCTGTCTGGCTGCTGAAGCTCTCGGACGTGATGCCTTGGTCTCTGCACACAAGCTGTTCCCACTACTTATTTATTTATTTGTTTGTTTGTTTGTTTATGTGGATCGACATAGCAGGAGTGCTGTAAAGCAACAACAGCTGGTGGATCACACATTCCTTCTGCCACACAGATAGCGATAGCATCAAATATACAGCACTGTTTAACACCACGCACACTTCCAGAAATCAAACCATTTGTTTACGTCCTTTTATTCTGTTTTTGAGGACACCCTTCAATGTCTCAAAAGTCCTGCATAATTTCAGTTCATTCTCAACATTGTTCCACATATGTGCTCCCTTTTACACAGATGGATGTACATTTTATGCTAGTCCAAGCTTTTAGTTTACATATAACTTCCTTTAAGTTCTTTTAAGTCTATTATCTGTAATATTGTAGTCGACTAAATCCTGGAATGTTCCTGTTTTTACAGATACGTAAGCGTCTGTGTGTTCTCTGGTCAGTTGTCTCATGATGATTCCTGTAGCTCTCTGATTATGAACGAGCTCATTTCCTGCACGTGGAGACCTCTCACTGTCGTAGTTCAGGGTTTGCTCTGAGAGCCGAGCTGCGGCTCCGCCGTCTGAAACAGAACAGAAACCGTTTCCCTCGCGCTGAACTTTCATCAGCCGCCAGAGCGAAACTCCCCTCAATGTTTCACTGCCGGTCCAAAAATAGATCTGCAGCTTCCATTCACGCTGAACTTTCATCATTCACAAAAGTGAGGTTATGTTTCTCACTCCCTCTCTCCCTCTCTCTATCTCCCTCTCTCTCTCTCCCTCTCTTTCCCTCTCTCTCTCACTCACTCTCCCTCTCTCTATCTCCCTCTCTCTCTCTCCCTCCCTCCCTCTCTCTCTCTCTCTCTCTCTCTCTCCCTCCCTCTCTTTCCCTCTCCCTCTCTCCCTTTCTCTCATTTCCTCTCTCTATCTCCCTCTCTCTCCCCTCTCTCCCTCTCTCTCTCTCTCACTCTCTCTCTCCCTCTCTCTCTCCCTCTCTCCCTCTCTCTCTCTCTCTCCCTCCCTCCCTCCCTCCCTCCCTCTCTCCCTCTCCCTCTCTCTCTCACTCTCTCTCTCACTCTCTCCCTCCCTCTCTCCCTCTCTCTCTCTCTCTCTCTCCCTCCCTCCCTCCCTCCCTCCCTCCCTCCCTCCCTCTCTCCCTCTCCCTCTCTCTCTCACTCTCTCTCTCTCTCTCTCTCACTCTCTCCCTCCCTCCCTCCCTCCCTCTCTCCCTCTCCCTCTCTCTCTCTCCCTCCCTACACAGGATGAGAAAGAGGGACCAGTGACCAAACACATACGACTCACTGCTGCCTTAACGTTAAAGAACATCGCCAAGCATTCAGACTGTGGTCGCATGTGAGTATCCACAGCAGCGTGTGTGTGTGTGTGTGTGTGTGTCTGTCTGTCTGTCTGTCTGTCTGTCTGTCTGTCTGTCTGTCTGTCTGTCTGTCTGTCTGTGTGTGTGTATAGCAACAACACAACTCTTCTCTAAACTAACGTCAGAAAAAAGTTAACTACAACTAGTTTTTTGCCAGAATTACTCAAATACATTTGTTTTCCAACATGCTTTTACAGGTGTTCAAAGATGTGGTCTGATGTGTGATAGTGATAGAAAGGAAATAAAAGAAGAGAAATTAAACAGTCAAACATAAAAATCCACTTTATGAAGCAGGCTTGTGCAAAATCTTGAATTGAATCGAGTGTTTCCCAAATGACAATTCAGTCCCATGAAGTTAAACTGATTGGAATTTGAGGATGCTAACAAGATGTAGAATTGCAATTCATACTACAGAATAGTAGTATTAGTACTAGTATGGAAGCCAAAACCTTTGGAATTTGAATTCAAGTGGAATTTGGTTCCACTTCCTGTCATTCCAAATCCAATTCCACATCCTGTGGGAGGCAGAGCCGCTTCAATTCAGATTCCAATTCTTCAGAGGAATTTGATTTAAATTCCAAATTCGTGACTTTTGCACACTGCGCTCTGCCGTCTCTGTTCTTGCTCGGGTTGCGTTCCCTCCTCCGGGCTCACGCCAGGTGTTCTCCTCCGTCCTCAGGTTGGTGAAGAGGCATGAGACGCACCTCTCCGTGCTGGCGCTCAGCAACATGGAGGTTTCCACCACGCTCGCCAAATGCCTTTACGAACTGACGCGCTCGCTCCAAGCTTGACGCCAAAAGGACAACTTCTGAAACCCCTCCCACCCCCCCCACCCCCCCCCCCCCCCGCCCCCCCCCAGGACCACCGACACCACCCGCCCCGCGTCTCCTCCTCCAGAACAGGACGAGGAGGAGGAGGAGGAGGAGGAGGAGGAGCAGGGAGCCCTCCTGTGAGCTGTAGCGGGTCTGCAGGGGGTTGTGAGAGCAGAGGGCGGGAACCAATGAACAGAGCCCCTCCCCCCTCTACGCCCTCTGCCATCCCTCACCTGCCTCCTCCACCCTCACCTGTGTTCATACCCCCCCCCTCCCCTCCCCTCCCACACACTTGTCTCTCTCTCTGTCACACACACACACAAACAAAAAAAAACTGCCACGGGGTCTTCCACCAGCTGCCCACAAGGGGGAGTCCTTTCAGACTTCTTCCCCCCCAACGGGACTCAACAGACAAAAACAAACCCCAAATACGAGCACATTTTTGTTTATGTTTATTTTTCCCTTTTTTTTTGTTTTTGGTTATTTTTGTATTTCTACTCTACGTCCCGTGAAACAGGTGTGTGTGCGTGCTGGAGTGAGAGGCGGTCGACTGAAGAGAGTGGGTGGATATGGGGGAGGGGAGGGGAGGGGGGGGTCTGGGTGGGGGAGGGGAGGGGGGGGGGGTCTGTTATAGGTATCCCACAGGGTTGGGTGCAGGAGGACTCAGCTGGCAACTGGCGCAGAGAAAAAAAATGTTTTTGTTTTTTTTTCTTTTAGAAACTTGGTAGCTTGGTTTTCTTACTTGAGTCAATATATTTTCACTTATTTATTAATGAAATGAATACCATTACAATTAATGAAAAAGAATCTTGTAAATATGTTGTGAATATATATAAAGAAGATCCTCTTTCATGCCGATGCAGCCACTGGAGAACTTGCTCTGTGGAGTAATAGAAGCATTACTTTTAGTAGGATTGAATAAAGTAGGGTTTTTTTTTTCTTTTTTGTTTGTTTTTTGTTTGTTTGTTTGTTTGTTTTTTTTTGCTTTTTTATGATCCCTGGTCACTTGTATCTAATGTGATTCTATACTCAGCAGTGGATGAATGTACTTAAAAACCTGTAAATAATTCTGCAAAGGTACTGATGCTGTAAAGCTTAGGGAGGGGGAAAACAGTTTTTTGTGGAACTGTGACATTTTTTGTATTATACCTTGTAGAACTCATTTTGCTGGCTGAAAGAGTATGGAATAATATATCTCATGTCATTTTGTAGAAGAAAAAAAAATATTGAAGGTATTCTCTTCCCTTCCTCTTCCCTCACACACCCTTCCCCTCAACACACACACACACACATGCACACACACACACACACACACAAGTAACATATATCCACTGTAAGCGTTTTGTCATTGTACGGGCACAGTGCGCGTACCAAAATTTTTTTGTATTTGTAAATTGGTTTAAATACATGGAGTTTTTATACAGGTTTTCTCCTGTGTTCTTTGCTTTACGTGCAGGTATGATATTTTCTTCACTACTTTTTTCTATCTTAATATAGTGTGGAGTTTTATTGTACTATTTTTTCATTCTTAATACCATGCCACATTCCGGCTCACGTCCTCAGACTGTCCTCTCTACCGTGTGTTGTGTAACATTTATGACTGCCTGTCGTATTAGCATCTGAGCGGGGCGACCCAACCATCCTCATTTCTGCGGTGTCAGTAGGATGTGTGACTATACATAGACCTAACAGTCTGTTAGAGATTGGCTTTATTTACTTTGGTGACTGTTTATAGTTTTTAAATAAAACACTGAACATTTTGCTTTGGTTTTACGCTCGTGTCTTCTTTTTCTTTGTTTCATCTCAGATTCTCTTTATGGTATGAAGCTGTCATTTTACCGCCCGCCTGCTTGAACATCAGTGCAGCGATTAACCTGGATGATGATGTCATCGGTAAATTTAAAGTGACAGACTCTTAAACTAAGTTACAGAATCAGCTGTAACTCTGGTCAAATGCTTGAATAGTTGCCAAAAACTATCGTCAAGTTGAAAAGTTAAAATTTGATATGAGCAGCTGACTAGTTGGCTGAAGTTTACCTAAATTATGATCAGTTGAATATTTTGCTAAAACTAGGCAAACAGGATGTAGTTTCAGTCATGGAGGTTTGTCAGATTTCTGAATAGAAAATTGAAGAACCGACTTAAGTGAGAACTAAAGCAATTGAAGTCATAACTGCCAAAAGAAACGAGCTACTAACATAAAGTGGTTATCTAAAAAGAAAAAGAATTGATATTTGAGTCATATAATTGAATGACTGGCTAAAGTTAGACAATTTGTGATAGTTGTAGACAAATGTTTGGATATCTTGATAGCTAAAATTTAAAAAAATAGTTAGCTAAAGTCACGTAAGTTGAGCAAAGGAACAGTTAAAGATTTAGCTACAGTAGCACACTAGTATTACTAACTGCTAAACTATTCAAATGACTACAAGGAATAGACAAAGAATCATAACTTTACAGAAACTAAATGGTTAGCTAGCAACTGTAGCGTTGCAGTTGTTTGAGCTTTTAGGACACATAGTCAAAGTGATCAAGAGAATGAACAGCATCCAGCTATAAGAAACCATTATGAAAATGAACCAGTCACGTCTATGACTCCAGTTAAAGCTGCCTGGACTCAGTATAGTGTGTTGTTTTGCCCAGGATTCATCACTATTCCCTGGACCGCGTGTGAAATGAACAGACATCTGAACCGATGCCAGTGTTTCTAATATTCAGCGCTCACTTTCCATGGTCGGAAGCAGGGACTTCAAACGTCCCTCTCTGTCTGATATCACCCCTCCATTTGCTGCCACTGCTCATCCTTTTGTTCCGTCTAACCACCGGACATTTTTCCTTTGGCTCGCTCCTCTCAACGTAATTGAATTGTTAATGACTTTGCCGAGCGCTCTGCTCCCCCTCGGCTCCCCAAAACACACTTTTGTCTTTAATCTTACACTGCGGGAGAACTTTCTCTATTCATCGACAGGGCCTCGCGGTGTCACATTACGTTAGCGGACAGAGAGTAAGTACGAGACGCTCGCGCTGGTTTCCCACTGTTGTGATGCATTACAATTTAATCAAAAATAAATAATAATATAAAGGAAAGGCGGGGGGTATTGAATCGGCCTCTGTGCTGCATTTTTAATGACCTCAAACAATCTCTTTAAAAAGGGTTCGGGTACTGTTTTCCCCCTGGCTCCTCTTTGTGTGTAAATGAATCAGTCTACTTCATTTAGCTTCACTTTATCGTATTCCAGCTACAATAAAACAGAAACAGAATCAGTCTGCCTGTACACACGTGGTCACTGAGGAGATGGGCAGGTCCTCGTGTACACCTAAAGCCCCGACACATGACGGCGTGACACATGGAGCGGGGAGTCTATGGGATGGTTATGTCGAGGCCAGATGGTCGCTGAAGAGTCCGGCAGCTGTTGATGGGATGAATGACTTAGTGTCCGGGCTTCCATGCTAAACAAAACAAACAAACTGCTGGCTCTGTGGTCCTGGCCTAGATGAAATAAGACGAAATAAGCTGTGCAAGAACTATCACTTCTTCACAACTCTGATTTATTTATTTTTATTTAGTGCTTGAGAAACAGGTCAACCAGTCCACAGACCTCAGGTGGACACACAACAGCCATGGTCCCTACAGGCCCTGGTGAGATTAAGAGATTAGAGAGTTCATAAATTCTCATTTGAACCTCTTACAGTCATTGACACTCATCTAGACTTCATCTTAGTTTCTACTTTGCTGATTCTAACTTGCCTAAATACCCACACACACAATAAACACCTGTAAATAAGAAGCAGTTGTGTTGCTCCTCCACCTGTTGCTGCCCTTTCTGCCTCCCGGCCGGGCCCCGGCCTGCAGCACCCCTCAGCTCCCACAGGGGGCGACACCTCCTCTTCCTCCTCTCCTCCTCCTCCTCCTCCTCCTCCTCCTCCTGCTCCTGCTCCGCTTCTCTCCGACAGACCGTCGAGACATGTGGCTGCGGGGACTTTCTGAAAGCTACGCTGCGTTTTCCAGCCGCAAACATTTCCCCGAGGCCTGCGACCGCTCCGCGTTTCAGCCCGACCTGGAGGCGTCGTCTGGACGCTGAAAACAGCTTTGTTCGCCCGGAGCCTCCGAAAAACCAGCAGCTGCACTTTAAAACGTGAGTAAACGATACTTTAGCTTAGCTTAACTTAGCATAGCTTAGCTTAGCTTCTTAGCTCGGCTGGAAAAAAAGCGACGTAAGCAGGTGCTGTTGTTTAAAGCGGCTGCTAGTTAGCGGCTAGGCTAACTAGCAGGCTAACTTGTGACCTTCAGTGTAATCGGTGTAGCTTTATGTCGCTCTCTTATTTAGCCCCAGTTGTAGCATTTAGCTGTGTGCTAAATGTGCTAGCTAGTTGTGTTTTTAGCCCAGTGGTAGCAGTGTGCGGCTAACGAACAACAACAACAACAATAACAGGACAGTTTTCGTCATTTAGTGAGTTACCTGCACATCTAGTACTAGTTAGAGCAAGGTAAAGTCTGTAAACTACACTGTTTACGTTAGAGCAGTTAAATATAGATGATGGTTGCAGCACCAAGCTAATGGCTAAGGGCCGGTGTTGACACTATTTTAAGTACTCAAAACAGAACATCAGTAGTCAAATAAATACAATTTTACTGCATCAAACGCAATATTACCTTTAGCTTTGATGAACGTACATGTGTATAATGTGTTTTTTCAATCACTTATTATTGCTAATATCAGATATTGAAACACGTTTAAGAGATTAATACTCATATGTACAGTATTATGTGTAGAAGCAACATATTCTGTTACAATAGCTGTAATTGATTTAATTAGCCTATTTAGAACCTTGCAGACACTTAAGCAGCAGCTTTGACGCACACATATCTATGTGTATATTTACATATATATTGTATATTATCTGCCACCCCAGTGTTTGTATACGTCCTTGATTTTCCTTAGGAAAATTAATAGCAGACAGATACATACTTAAATTCATTCATACATGTCCACGTATCTACGGACATATCCATGTACGTAATATTTTGCTTTTCAGCTCAGGTGTTTTGGTCCATCTTGTTGTCCACTGATTCATTCATTTGCTGATATTCCTGGTCATCCATTCTTGGACCTGTCCAAAAAGCGATCAATGGTGTT
This sequence comes from Karalla daura, assembly GCA_029224185.1. Classification (NCBI taxonomy): domain Eukaryota; kingdom Metazoa; phylum Chordata; class Actinopteri; order Chaetodontiformes; family Leiognathidae; genus Karalla; species Karalla daura. Next base: position 2,878,985 of record CM055209.1, on the reverse strand, counting down.
TCTAACAATCTGTTTGCCTCAGCTTGTGCTCTTCCAGGTCTTTTGCACGCATCCTGGAAAACCTGGCTTATCAGTGAGAAATTATCCTGTCAAGAAATACACATGGGAAATTAAAGATAATGTAAAGTGCCCTGGAAAATTACTTTTCTCCCACTCTCTGATACAATGTAAACCCTAATTAATTTAAGAGATTATTGCATAGTTGTGTAGATTACTATAGATCTTGTAAGTCAGACTTATGGGACGGAGGGAGAAGATAGTAAAAAATGAAAAAAAACACGTCTGTCACACTGTGGTGCCTGATAAACAGTTACAGGGAAAGAGTGGGGGCCCGGTGTGGGTGCAGTAACCACCTCGTAGGAAAACTGATTGTGCTTAGAAGTCAAACCCTACATCTATCGTCTAATTTATAGTTGAAGTTGAACCATTTGTTTGCGTTAGTTTGGCTGCATTTATCAGCTCCTTTCAGTCAGAGCGTCGGATTGAATTACATTTCACTTTCTCTTTTGGGGGTTCGACGTGTGCGGCTAGTTGTAGCTGGCTGTGATTCACCTGCTGCAGATTACCTAGTTTGTCCTCAGTTTTCTACAGCATTGTCAGGTTTATTGACTGATCTCCAGAGGGGAAATTAAAATGTTGTAGCTGCCATTCAATTAACAATCAAAGTGACAACAGTCAACAAAACTGAAAATGTACATGAACTCTTACATTTAATGTAAATCGTACATTTACATTTGCTAACTGTAGTCTCCTTCCTCTGCCGAGGCTGAGCCTCCTGTAAACGGAGCTCCAGGTTTTTGCTCGACGTTGTCATGGACTTGATCCGTGTCGTGATGTGGACTCTGATCCACGAGGGGCTCTGATTTCTCCGAGTCTCGTTTCATCCGCTTTGTTATCCCACAACAGGACGTGTTGTGGAGAGGCTTTTGCACGTGTCCGTACGGTCGCTTTGCACATCTTTAAATGCCAAATCATCCAGTAGGAGAACAAACAAAATGACAAAATAACACTCTTGACTCTTTTCTGGTCATAGAGAGAGTGGATGTAGAGGAGGCAGAAGGCATCGAGCTCAGAGGCTGTGAAAGCCAGGTGTATTGAGCGTGGTCTTTGGGGTTTGGTTGTCAGGTCACTCTGACATGTAATGCCACGTATGACAGTCTCCTTAAAGTCTGCTGCTTTGTGATTATCCAAGCAATACAAGCACAAGGAGGTTACTGTTGTTTGGTTGGAGTCTCTAAATCACATTGATGATATTTGGTTGATGGATGGATAAAGAAACAGAACAATACGGGTGTAGATTGAAAATATTAAATGGTAGCTCAGAGAATCTAATGAAAAACATTAGTTAACAAGTGTAAATGTGGAGCTAGAAACAACTGAAACCCTCCACTGTCTAGACACATTATGTAGGAGGAGGACTGACAGCCAGGAAGTCTAGAAGCTTCTTGGAAATGTTCCCAGCCCATGTTTTTCCTCATCTCCTTTGCATCATCTTCCTCTCACCTTCGTCTTAATTAGATTCTCTCTCTCCTCCTCTTCCTCCTCCTCCTCCTCCTCCTCCTCCTCCTCCTCCTCCTCCTCCTCTCAGTGGTGATCCGGACTGTCTGGGACAGGCATGACTGGAGCAGGAAGCGGTAAGACGTGCACATTTTTCACCTCAGGCTTTGTACGACCTGTTATTGTCCACACACAAGCAGCTTTTTCACTCCAAATAAAGTATCTCGAAGTATGAATAAGTACTTGTAGGTGTTTCCATACGGAACGTTTTTTTTAATGTCCATTTCACATGTTTACTTTCATTTTTATTGTCACGTTGATGTTTTTGAAAAAACACCTCAGTGTCTTTAATTTTGTCTTTAGTTTTCTAATAATAGTTTTTGATTGTTATATGAAGTTTTAGCACGTTCCTGGGGGTGGTGGAAACAGGTCTACTCACTCACACATCTTTAAAGTAAAGTAATTAGTATCTGCATAAACGAACCATTGACCCTGGTCTGCACAGACGGGTCTGGATGCTGAGCCATGAGGAGCTATAGATGTGTCAAAAAGCACCTGCAGGAGAAGTTCATTAAACTCGATGAACTGGTAGAGAGTGGAACATGAGAGTCTCTGTTGACACCAGTTAGAACAAAACAACAGGAAAGCTGTTCAGACCATCTGTAGAAAGTCTGATGGGACCATTAGGAGACCTTTAGAAAAACTGGTGCCTGGTTTTGTCTGTAATACTACTAATAATAATGATAATAATAATTTACTTCCATTGCACTTGACAGATGGTGACAAATCTCAAAGTGTATGTGTGTGTGTATGTATATATATGTTTATATATATATATATGTATTTAATGTGTTCAATAAATACTGTACATGGCTAAAAACTCTGGTAAACAGCATTGAAAGCTCATTTTAAATCATATTAAAAACTGCATAATTGCATTTAGGTCCATTAAAGGTTCATGGTGAGTGAAGATGTTCCATAGTCTGTGTGAATGTTCCTGAAGCCCAATGAGAGCGTGTGTGTGTGTGTGTGTGTGTGTGTGTGTGTGTGTGTGTGTGTGTGTGTGTGTGTGTGTGTGTGTGTGTGTGTGTGTGTGTGTGTGTGTGTGTGTGTGTGTGTGTGTGTGTGTGTGTGTGTGTGTGTCTCTCTCCAGGCGGCCAGGGACCGCCGGACGGGGCGGACGGCGAGGAGCCGGAGAAGTGTCCCATCTGTCTGGGCGTCCCGGCCCAGGGACAGCTGGCCATCCCCGACAGCTGCTGCCACGTCTTCTGCCTGCACTGCCTGCTCACCTGGGCCGAGGTGAGGAGACGCTCTGCTCCTCTCTGCTCCTCCCTGCTCCTCTCCTCTCTGCTCCTCTCTGCTCCTCCCTGTTCCTCTCCTCTCTGCTCCTCTCCTCTCTGCTCCTCTCTGCTCCTCCCTGTTCCTCTCCTCTCTGCTCCTCTCTGCTCCTCTCTGTTCCTCTCTGCTCCTCCCTGTTCCTCTCCTCTCTGCTCCTCTCTGCTCCTCTCTGCTCCTCTCTGTTCCTCTCTGCTCCTCCCTGTTCCTCTCCTCTCTGCTCCTCTCTGCTCCTCTCCTCTCTGCTCCTCTCTGCTCCTCTCTGTTCCTCTCCTCTCTGCTCCTCTCTGCTCCTCTCCTCTCCTCTGGGTTTAGCTGTCAGACTGGGAGATCTGGGGTCTGTGGGTAGTGGGAGCGTAGATCTACGAACTGGGTCTGAACAGCTTTTATTACGTCTAGCAGCTACAGCTCTGTGAACGTGTTGACATGTCGGGAATGATTGTGTGTGTGTGTGTGTGTGTGTGTGTGTGTGTGTGTGTGTGTGGAGGGGAATTTTATTTTTTGTTTATGAAGTCTATCTATCTATATCTAAGTTTTATAGTTGATTAACTGGTCACGCAAGAAGTTGTGAAATTTGGGAAACATCAATATAAAATGGTGATTTTATTATTATTTTATTTATTGTCAATTAGTTACATGTTAATCTTTTTTCATTTAAATTGAAGACATTTAATTAATTTATTAAATTAGTATCATTCGAATACTAATACAATCTCATTTCTTTATTTTTATTTTCTTTGTTTTGTTCTTTCTCTCTTTGATAAATTGATTAGTTAGATTGATTAGCAGCTCCGCCTGACACCAACTCCTGCTCCTCCTCCTCCTGCTCCTCCTCCTCCTCCTCCTCCTCTCAGTTTAAGTGAAGCACAGCTGGTTTTCCAGCCTGTTCCTCTCCGCTCTGTGTCTAACGAACGTCCCCTCTCAGCTGCAGGTGTCTCCGTCCTGCCCGGTGGACAGACGACCTTTCACTCATGTTTACAGATGGGACGGCAAGCTGGGCTGCGTACAGGTCAGCCACTCTTCTCTTGTTGTTATAGGAAATTGTTAAAATGCTGTATATAGAATTTCTAATTCTCTAAGACGCGTTCACAACTGAAAAGCTGAGAGCGTACGCTGAAAATATAACACCTAATAAGCAATCAGTGTACTATGGTCATAAGAGGCCATAAATAGTGAGTAAAGATGGCCTGGACCTCATATAGGCAGCCCATGTGGAAAATGTTGCATGGTTAGAAACTTTGAGCTTTCATGTATAGTCCTGGGGACTTCCTGCCAAGCCACAGAAATGTATTGGTTAGAATGTGCTTGATCCCTGTTGCTGCACCCATTGATTTGATGCTGCATGGTTCATCTTAAATCTAGAAGCTGTAGCTCACAGTTCAGTCAGTTTCTCAGTCTATTCTACTTATACCGTGTCTTCCCTTTGTTTCTGGTCTCTGCCCTCAGGTTCCTGTGAGGAAGCGGTCGTCCCCACCTGAAGCTGAGAGCTGCTGCTGTAGAAACCCCGAACAGAAAGTTTGTCTGAAGTGAGTCCCAGCCAGGCCGCCGAATATCTCCGGAAAGTCTCTGAAAAGTCTTTAACTTGTGATGTTTTCCCTGCAGAACGAAGCCTGCCAGAAGATCAGGGCGGCAGAAGGTGGAGCGGTCGACAGACGCCAAAACAAAAGGGCTCGTGAGGAAATGTATGTTTAGAAAAACTAAACAAAATAACTAAAGTCTTCCCCAGGAGTAAAACCTGAGCCAGTCAGATGATTCCAGAGTGATAACAGTGTTCATGTCCTCCAGGTAACGACGACGACCCCTCGTCACTGTGCAGGAAGAAGGTGAGTTCCTCGCTCGTCCACTCAGTGAAGATGTCCTGTTAGAGGTCGAGTGGTTGGTTTGGTCTCATCTCTGGCGGCTGTGTGTCCTCCAGGTCAGAGGGACAGAGTGCTGCACGTGGTCGCCCTCCGCCTGCGTCTCACTCACCACCACCAGCACTCAGGACGCGTGAGTCTGACACGTTTCATCACAACGTCAGAGAAACCACCCGGAAAAAGACGCTTCTCATGTCAGCACGCCAGGGAGAGTCACAGACAGAGTAGACAGAGAGGAGGAGAGGAGGAGAGGGGGTGCGGGCAGAGGAAGCCCCCTGGTGGCTCGTATGGCAAATTACAGCTGTGCAGATGTTTGTATATTCATGTGTTTTACAGCACCTTCATATCAGTCAGATTGACACATTTGAATCAGAAGTAACATCTGAAGCATCTCATTCTGGTGATGCAGGGTTTTGTGTCTTTGATAAAAGTGTTGGAGTGTTTTTATTGGACTCAGTCAGTTTAGATTGAACCTTTTTCTTTTATTTTGTTAAGTCAAAAAGTTTAACTTATCTATCTTATTACAAACGAGCATCTTGGTTGTTCTCATCATTTTGATCATGTACATATTAGTCTACTTGTAATCTACCACAGTTAAAATCTGCTGAATAAAGCTTGAATATAGACCTTGATAGTTCCTGGAAAGTGCTTGAAACTGACTCGGCATCAACTCCAGGTTCACAGCTGCAGCATCGCGTGTTTCAGAGCCTCCTGGTTAAAGCTGGCCTTGTGTCCTGCAGGGCGGAGCCTGCCTGGGTGCAGGAGGAGGAGGAGGAGGAGGAGGAGGAGGGCCTCCACCAGGACGCTGGGCTGAAGCAGTGCAGACCCCAGGCCCAGCGCTGCCCCTGGCTCTCTGCTGCTGCTGCTCCCATTCCCACTGACGGCGCCTCCAGGTAACCAGGCCCAGACACTGAGGGAGCAGTGAGCTGCACTTTGACTCCCAGTGGATGAAAAGGGGTGCAGACTCAGAAAATAAGATGAGTCTGTCCTCTTTTCTCCTCTCTCACTATTAATCTGTGTGTGGAGGAAAATCACATTCTGGTCTGATGTCATGGTTATATTGATGTGATTTGCCACTGTTTTACAATTATACGTGACTAGAAAGACACCAAATGCGTAATATTAGATGCACACGACCTGTGGACTTAATGATCCTCACTTTAGATGAATGCAAAAGGCAAAAAAAGGTCTGTATTATCCTGCTGATTTACAGTAACAGGTAAAGTTAAAGGCCAGGAAGGAAATAAACAGCTTTGAAATGTCCAAAGAACTTTCCTTTGCAAATGTTTTATGAGGAAGAACTCATTTGTTTGTTTGACCTCAAGGATGCATTCACACACACACACACACACACACACACACACACACACACACACACACTCTGGCCTCTGGTAGGTAGCACTGAGTTCAAATGGAACTTCTATTTGTTTAGCAGAAAGCTCCACAGGGTACTCAAGGCTACAGGCTAGTTTCTTTAACTATTAAAAAATAAAGCTCCAGAAACACAAACCGGTTGGTTCTTAAAAGGCCGTCTGTGTGTGAATTCCTTCAGAATGCATCAGAGTGGCTGTTTACAGTTGGTAATGGGCCTTTTTGGCCGAGGTTTTAATCATGTAAACGTCTCTTCTTGAAAGCAGAATGCTTGTAAACAGCCTGCGGACCTCGCAGAGATAAATGAACCCTCTCACCTGTAGAGCCGGCCGCCTCGCCGCCTCCAGCGTGTGAGCGGCTGAGCCCCGCCTCCGTAAGCCGCGTGTCCCTGGAGCTGCAACTAAAGCCGGCAGAGCTGTGTAATCTGTGCTGGCCCGGCCTCTCCTCGTGGTTAATGTTCTGACCCTGGCTCTGTTTGACCTGTCGCTGCGACCCGCTGGAGGGAGGAGGGGGCGTCCCGCCTCAGCTCGCTGGTCCAGAGCAGGCCAGAAAACCAGGATTACTATTATTATTAACCTTCATTTGTTCTAGAGGACCTATTAATGCACATTCTAGAAAGAAAAAGGCCCCAGTTGTAGCCAAAAGGCTCATTTCCATTGGTAGTCCCCCTGCCAGACAGAGAATAGCAATGTTACCTGGTAATTAAAACATGAAATTGCAAACCAAAGTACAATTACAATATGCAAAAACAGGTGCTCAGCTCCGTTTTTCAAGATTCCACTCTGAGGAGTCTGATAAAATTGTAAACAATGAGTGAGAAAACATTGTTTTATTATAGGTATACATGTATATTTTTAGGCCTAATGGAGCACTAGCCCGGAACAGGCTCTGGAACTGCTTTGGTGTGAAATGCTGGAGCAGCTGACCTATGAAGCTGTTTGCTCTTTGAGCTCAGTGTTCCTGTGTTTGTGCTCTGGTGTTGCAGGCATGGTTTCCACTCCGCTGGTTGGAACCACAGCTCCTTTCCATTTGGACAGAACTCATCTCCCTTTACCTCCAGTTCACTGTTAGGCCCTGGTCATTTCGGTGAGTTTGGTGAAGAGTTCAGAATCATGTTGCAGTTTATCATATCAAATATTCTGTATATGTCATTATTGTTTATCGCTCAACTCTTAAGTTTGGTTTATTCCAACTTTTCTTGAGTGGAGACTGATGTAAAAGCACTTCCTGGAAGCTTTGGAAAGTTGTTGACTGAGTGTAATTTCTGCATTGCATTGAATTGAATTCCTCCTTGGGTCAAACTTAAAGTCCAACTCATGCATTGATTGAAGACCAGTCCTTCTATAAGTTAAAGCTCATGGTTGTTGTTCCCGTCTGTCCCGTATCCCTGTGGCAGTGTTCCAAGGTGTCGTCTGCGCCATCACGTGTCCCAAAGGTGGAGAGAAGCGAGGCGGCCGGGCCTCCACCTCCAAGGCTCCCGCCAAAGAGGCCGAACCGCGTCCCGCCCGGCGATCCGGTCGCCGCAGTAAAACCCAGGAAGAAGCTCCGCCTTCGGACCCGTCGCCGCCTCAGTCCAGCCCGTCGGACTCTGACTCGTCCGACGGGCTCGCTGCGGCTCCAGGCCGCGCCCCCCGCGCTCCCGCCAAGAGGAAGGGCAAGCAGGTGTCCAACCGGAAGGCCAGCGGCAAGAGGAAAGCTCCGGCCAGGAAGAAACGCTCCCCGGAGGTTGTCAACAGTCCTACGGCAAGCGAGGAGGAAGAGGAGCCCGAAGGGGACGGCGGCACGGAGAAGGAAGAGGTGACGGAGGAGGTTAAGGAGGAGGAGGAGGAGGAGGAGGAGGCCAACAGTGAGCAGGAGCAGGATGTAAACAACCTGGAGCAGTCGGAGGCGGAGCAGAGCGCGAGCGAAGAGCACGACGGCTTCAACTCCTCGGAGGAGCAGGAAGGAGCAGAACCTTCTGCTAACGACGTAGGCCAGGAGAACCAGGAGACTCAGGGACAATCCGACGAAGATGAAGAGAAACCAGACGAGTGCGAACTGGAGTCTGGAGCTGAATCCGAGTGCGACCAGACGAAAGAGGAAGATGACGACGACGAAGAGGAGGACCCAGCCACCCCTGTTTCTTCTGAAGAGAAGGACATGGAGAATATGACTTCACAGCTGCTCTCTGACTCTCAGAGTGCTCCGGACGAGAACCTAACACCTCCACGATGCGACGAGCAGGACGATGACATGGACATGGACGTGGAATCAGAAGAACTCAACAACGAAGACTCCTCAAAGGAAGCGAAGCCTGAGTCGGGGGAGAACTCCCCACAGCCGGCTTCCCCCTCTGCCCGCGAGTCGGAGGACGACGTTCCTGCTCCAGAGTGCAGAGCATCTGAAGGTCCGGACTCGGAGAAGGTGGCATCAGAAGAAGCGTCAGCAGCCAACAGCTCCGAGGAGGGAACCAAGGACGGAGATCCGTCGAAGGACGACAACCAAGTGGTGGAAATGGACTGCAGCTCGCCCTCCAGCGAGCACGACCTGCTCATAGAAGAACCAAAGGAGAGCGAAGCAGCCGCCGCCTCCCAGCCCCCGGCTGCAGAGAGCCAGGCCTCCAAGGACCAGAGTGGGAGGGACAAAGAGCAGGAGAAGAGCCCGGAGAGGAAGAACGGCCGGCAGCGCCGCTCCCGCTTCCACTCCCCGACCTCCACCTGGTCGCCCAAGAGGGAGTCGAGGCGGGAGTCCTCCAGGCGCTCCCGCTCCCGGTCCAGGGAGCGGGACAGCAGCCCGGCCTCCCGCCGCTCCTCCCGCCCTCGCAGCAGGGACCGGGACCGGGACCGAGACAGGGACCGGGATAACGACCGGGACCGGGACAGGGACCGGGATCGGGACCGGGATAATGACCGGGACAGGGACAGGGACCGGGATCGGGACCGGGATAATGACCGGGACCGGGACAGGGACAGGGATCGGGACAACGACCGGGACAGGAACCGGGACGGCGACAGAGACTATTCCAGAAGGGAGCGCAGTCGTGAAAGGAGGCGGCGGCGCTCCCGGAGCCGCTCCAGGTCCAGGTCCCGCTCTCGGTCCAGGTCCCGGTCCAGGACGAGGTCTCACAGGAGGGGCGGCAGCCCGGAGCGGCCTCCCTCCAGGGAGCAGTCGCCGCAGAGGAAGGAGCGGCGGGGCGGGTGGAGGTCTGGCGGCGAGGGGCGGAGGTTCGGAGGCGCTGGGCGCTTTGAGAACGGCGGTCCTCCGGAAGGTTCCCCGGAGCGCCCGGGCTGGTCGGAAAACCCGGACTGGGTGACGGAGAAGAGCGCGGAGGCCGAGAGCAGGAGCCGCGAGTCCGGCGGAGGCTCCCGGTGGGAGGCGCGGGGCCGGGGGGGGCGGGGAGGGTTCGAGCGGGGGCGAGGCGGCGCGGGCCGGGGCGGCGGCGCCAACCGGAGCTTCTACAGCCAGGACGAGGCCGGAGACGGAGGCCGCTGGCAGCCCCGGAACAACTACTCAGGGACAGGCAACAATTCAGGGAACGACGCCTACAGCCGCTTCAACGAGAACCGGGCCGGCGGCCGCAGGAAGGAGGCGGACCCGGGGGACTCCATGCTGGACCGCTCCGGCTGGTCCTCCGCCTCCAGCTGGGCTGTGAGAAGGACTCTACCCGCAGACGTTCAGGACTATTACTCCAAGAGGGAGCGAGGAGGAGCGGGAGGCTGGAGCCGAGGAGCCGAGGAGGAGCAGCAGCCGGCTGCAGCAGCAGGTTGGGAGTTCCTCCCTGTTTTACTTCCTGGTTCAGTTACTCATCATTACCCTGAACTCCACTGTCTAAGAAGTGATGAAGAGTGATAAATCAGCCTGTCCTTGATAGATCTAAGTAGGCACCGCAGTGTTTCTGGACTCATGTGTGTGAGGCTCGCAGGAGGAACTGATTCAACTTTAGTCCCAGAATTGTAAACGGGCATAAAAAGCCCTCAAAAACGATTCATCTCTCAGGTTGTTGATTTATTCCTTTGTGAAGGCAGAATCCAGTGACACGATGTGTTTCTTTCACAATGTCAGATTCATCAAAAACTGTTCCTGCTCCTTTAACTGGTTGAGGTGGACTAAGAGCAAAGACATTTAAAGACCCTAACTTGGTCTTTAGCCTTTCTGCATCATTATATAAACCACTGAGAAAGGAATGTTCACATTGATCAAGTTGCAGCACGTGAGTAGACTCTGGATTTCTCCATCTTGTCTTTCCCAGACGCGGCTAAAAGTGACGCTGCGCCTCAGTCGATCCTGGGCAACGCTCCGGTGCCTGTGCTGAACGTGATGCCTCCTCAGCTCAACGTCCTCCCCCACCACTACCCTGGCCCCCCCCTGCAGGGCCCGCGAGGGGCCCTCCCCGTCAGCCTGCAGCCCGCCGCCCCCTACGCCATGCCCCCTCAGGTCCCCGTGCACCTGCACTCTGCTGTACCGCTGCTCCAGGTCCCTGCCGTAGGCGCTCAGGGCCTCCCCCCGCCGCCCCCGCCTCCTCCACCCATGCAGCAAGGCAGCCAGACGGCCGCAGCGCAGCCCGACAGCTACACCACGCAGGTGAGAGGACGTCTAGGTCAAGAGTGGGTCACAACCAGGGATCTCACACAAGTATTTGATAGGATTGGTGCCAGTTTTGTCAGATTTTGCTTCTAACCTGTTCCATGCACGTTTTCCACGGCCATAAGTCGATGCAACCTTGCTGATAATGTTCACTGATAGTGGACGTTGGGCTATCATATTGCGCTACAAAGCTGTTATAGTATCAAAATATGCGTCCCTCATTGTTTCAGTGCACTAGCAGTGTTGGTATGAGCAGAAATCTGTAAGGTAGCTTAGTTTGACGGGGGGTCATTATAACGTTTCACAAAAATAGATTCTGAACTAAATTAAAGTTTCGCATTTTACTAAACATAGAGCATGATACAGAACTCAACACATCAAACCAGAATCAGTTCAGATCAGGGTTTAATAGGATTGTACTCAGATTACACGTAGGTTATAACACAAACTACTAGTGTAGGAGGCTTTAAACGGACTGGAGGAAAGTCCTGTAATTTCAACAAAATAAGGTCTAATTCTCCCCTTTCCACCCCCCAGATGGCGAGCACAATGGGTTATGGGAAACCTGGGCTTCTTCCCACCCCGACCAAAGCTGGGATGGCAGCGGGGCCCCAGGGTCAGCTGCCCCACAGTCAGGTGCTGCCGTCCTCCACAACCCAGCCCGGCCACCACAACCGGGCCCAGGCCGACAGCTCCAAAAAGGAGAAGGTGAACGGGACGCCTCCTCCCTCCCCCACCCCCATCTCTCCAGAGGACGCTCTGTCATTCTGGTGCAGTTCTGTAAAGTTGTTTTTACTTTTGTTCCCCTTTAGAAACAACAGATCCAAGAAAAAGCTATAAATGAAGTGAAGACAGCCATCAAACCTTTTTACCAAAGGAAGGAAATCACAAAGGAGGAGTACAAGGAGATTGTCCGGAAAGCGGTCGAGAAGGTACAAAAACCCCCCCAAAAAGCCTCTCTGTCCACAGGTGGTTACAGTGTGGTTACTGGTGGGTGTCGTCAGCTCAGGTCTGTAATCTCATTAAGATAATCCCAGCTCCATTAGCCGGATTGAAACCCCGTCTCCTGCTGGAGTTTGAGATGCTGGTAAATCGCTCTTAAAAGGGTTGGGGATGCTTCAGGGACCCTCGGGGGGGCCGGGGGGGGGGGGGGGGGCTGATGGCATTAGCTTGTTTGACATGCTGTAGCCGTGACCCGGGGGACGATGCCGGGGTTTACGGTCACATACGTGACGTAGCGGCCGAGCGGGTTGCAGGTGCCCCCCCCCTCCCCCCCCAGCACATGGGCACATTAACACCAACCCAGAGAGGTGTAGAGCAGAGCTGTGGATGCTTACCGTCACGTTACGACCTCTAATTACGATACATAAACACGCACGTCATCAGTGAGGTCATCTGTGATGTCATCAGTGAGGTCATCAGTGAGGTCATCCCTCACCTCTGCTGCAGCTGCAGTTTTTTCAGCCTCGCCAACACATTTGGTTTGTAGTCGCATCGTCTTCCCCTCAGAAACAAAAACCTGTAACGAGGAGCTGCACACACCATGCCTGGAGCATGCAGCAGCTTTGATCTTTTCTTTGTTTTTCTTTTTATGATTGTGACGTGTTTCTGTGGTCTGGTGAGGAGGTTTCTCACATGTTGACTCAGACGGTGACGTAGAGGCTCATGCACCAACCGTCTCTAATGGAAACACTGGAGCTGCTTCATCAACTTTTGACTTAGAGAAAGAACTGAAAATGGAAAGTTTTAGAACTTTGTCCACAAAGAAGTGAATGAAGAAATTCATTATGCAAGTTCATAAAAAATGTGTTTGACCTGTTCCGTCTTCTGTGTCCCCCCTCTCCTCCTCCCCCCCTACTCCTCCTCAGGTGTGTCATAGCAAGAGTGGTGAGGTGAACTCCAGTAAGGTGGCCAACCTGGTGAAGGCCTACGTGGACAAATACAAGCACGCCCGTAAGAAGTGAGCTGCTCCCTGCTCCTGCTGCAGCCCTCACAGACCCGCTCAGCTGCTCAAGTGCAATTTCCTCTCGCTGGAATTCGGCCTCCAAAACCGAAAAAAACAACAAAACAAAACAAACTTTAAAAAAAAAAACAAAAAAAAAGAAGGAAGAAAGAAAATGACGGAGCGCCTACGTTTTTCTTTTTGTGTTTTCTCCTCTCTCTTTTCTTTTTTTTGATATCTCTACCTTTTATTGAATGATGAAAAAAGTTTTCTATAGATTTTCATATTTTGTTAGAAAAGAAAAAAGGAAAGATTTACCCAATCAGAAAATTGTAATGCAAGAGCCCTTTATTTTGCATAGATCAGTGACTTGGGGGGGAACTACTGTAAAGGAGCGCAGGGTAGCGTTGGGATGGGGGGGGGGGGGGGTATTTTGGAGGGAGGGAGGGAGGGAGGGAGGGAGGGAGGGAGGGAGGGAGGGAGCAGCTCATGTATTGGAAGAGAGAGAGAGAGAGAGAGAGAGCGCCTCTCCCAGGTGCCGGCTGGTACGATTCGTTTCTCTCCTCTGAGCCTGATCACATAGCGTCGTAACGGAATATTGTCGATGTTTTTTTTGTTTTTTTCCAGAAGAAAAAATTAATTATATTATAATATTTCCAGATGAAATCCTAGTTTAAAAAAAAAAAAAGAGAACAAAAAAAACAAAACAAAAAACACTGCATTGCCTTTATTAATCTCTGTGGCCCGATCATGGCGGTGGAGGGGGGAGGGGAGGGGGAGGGGGCGGGGTCTTTGATGAGTGTCATTGCAATCAGGGCCCTGATTGGTTGAGGAGGCGTCAGGCCAGAACGACGACTTCCTGAATGTGTAATAAAAGAGAACAAACTGTTAACGGGGTTGAACGTGAACGTTGCTAAGTGTCCAGAGAGTAGTGAAATAAATTAGCTGCTTCCTGATGGCCCTGTGTTTCTGTCCACCGAGGAGGAGGAGGAGGAGGAGGAGGAGGAGGAGAATAGCTTGTGAAGAGTGTCACCGTTACTGCTTCTCTTTGTTGTATTCTTTTGCATTTCTGCTCCACACTTCCTCCCCTACCCCCCCCCCCCAACCCAAAAAAAAGAAATCTCTTTGGAGACATTTGACTTGTGATTCTATCTTTATTTGTCAAATCAATCAAAGACCCAAAGAAAGGAGGAGTTTCCGTCATTTGACCAGCCTTTAAAAACACATTTGAGACGGTTTGTGGACTTTATTTTTCTTTGTTCCCAAAGAAAAGAATACAAAGTTTCTATGAATCATATCAAATACTGAGAAAACCACAAACTTAAAACTTGCAGTAAATGTACATAAAGAGGAAGCAAATTTGGGCCACACCTACCAGAAATCTCTGAATTTTGCTTCTATATGTTTATCGCTTTTCCCAAAGAAGGGACAAGTTTCTATTAGCCGTGCGAAAATAAACTTTTGAATTGTAATTTCTTGTGCGTCTAGAGGCAGCAAAACCTCAAGAACACGACTTAAATCCACATAATTTGAAGAATATTTTTGACAACTTTTTAAGAAATTCTCCATCGGTGTCATACATTTTAATGTTTTTTGGTTTCTTTGATCCAAGTAAAGTGTTTGTATTTCCCATCTCTTCCAGCTGGACCAGACTTTAAACCCGTAGTAGTTCCGTGTCTGTCCGCCTGGGGGCAGCATGACGACGCAAACACGGCGCAACTTTCAGTTTTTTTAGAGCTAATTGAGACGTTGGGACGTTAAACGTACGGATAGAAGTTTGTAGGATAAGAGTAACACTTCAGGTTGACCAGGGGTCAAACCTCAGATAAGACGTAGAGTGAAATCACAGAATGAGGTGACTGAGTCACCTCACTCTCAGGGTGTTTTTATTGCTCTCTCTCTCTTTCTCCTTCTCCCTCTCTCTCTCTCTCTCTCTCTCTCCCCCCTGAGAGTAAATCCCGCCATTTGTTGCGTCAGCCACCCAGAGTCTGACCGAGGGAGTTCACATACGTATCATGTCATGAGTCAAACATCTTCATCAGACCAAAACACAATCCTGAGGGCAAAACAAAGCCCGCGAGCACCGGTGTGACTCAGGTGTAAGGGACTGAAACATGTCAGAGAGAAAGAGAGGAAGTCTGTTCTATCTAGATCTACTGTACAGCCAGGTGCTGAAAAACTCCACATGCGTCTGAATGGAGTTTTTTATGGAATTAATTTGCGACTTTTAACGTTGAAACTTCTCATAAAGTAGTGGATTGATTAAAAGTTCCCAGGAAATTCACAAGGAAAACCGTAAGTCATTTAATGAGAATCCACGGCCCTGGGGTGCTGCCACGTGGCCGCTAGAGGGCGCTGTTTCCGGAAGTAAAAAAACATTTACAACCACTTTAATTTATGACAGATTATGGAAGGCAGGATGCTTTAAAATCTTAAATATTTCATTAATTTCTCTCCTCTGTGGCAGCCCGATCACAGCCCGCCTAATACTGGAATATTGTCAGTGTATAATATTCCATATGAAAATCTATTTTAGAAAGGAAACAATGAAAAAAAAACTTGAATATTCTATTCATTTTTCTCTCCTCTGCGGCAGCCAAATCTCTTAAATAATAGAATAATAATAGAACATTGTCAGTTCTTATAGTATATAATAGTCAATATGAAAATCTATCTTAAAAAGGAAAGCACACTACTGTGACCTTAATTTTTAATATAGTACTTAGTAGTATTGCATGACTTAAATAGAGTGGGGTAAAGCTGTACTTAAGATCAATCGTGCAACATTTAGGACTTTTTTGGGACTGCATACTGTACTAATGGTCAGTAACATTAGTTACTTCTTACCAAGGAGGAAACACACTGGAATTAATCAATCAATTAAAACTTCATTCTGGAGCTGTGATTGCACTTCATGTCATTCTACTGAAGACAACGAGACACAAAAAAAACTCAAAGCAGCCATAGATTTCTTTTTTTTTTTCAAGATTATCTTTGATTTTTAATTGGACGTTATTTACAGGATATACATAGTGTTTCATTGAAACAAGAGTGTAACACTGGCGGGCGAAGCCCTGTTTTTGCTCCTGAGGTCCAGAGATGTTCGACGTGCTCTCCAACCGAAGATGTTTGTGCGTGAACAGCGTCACGTTGTCGACTTGTTGTGTTCGAGACCTGGGTCAGTGGCTTCCACATGTAACACGTTTTTGTTGTTGTTGTTGTTTTCTCCTCTCACAGAATCAACACAGTAGAATAATTCAGTCAGTCTGAACATGAGACATGGAACGGCTTGAAGCTCCAGTGTATCAGAGCCAATCCAAATATCACAAATTCACCAGCTCGGGGTTGTTGTTGTTCTTTTTTTTCCTTTTTCTGTCTGTCTGTCTTTGTTGTACAGCTCCAATGCATTGTTGTAAAAAAAACAAAAACAAAACAAAAAAAAACAAAAAAACAAAGCGTATATATACACAGTTGAACTCAATAGATATATATGTACATATATATACATACAATAATATATAAATATAGTAAAATAGATTAAATTACATTGATTTCACGGTCTTCCATAAATAGATGTTGGACAATAACAGTTTGGTGATGTGTTAAGTTAGTGTTGGAAGCACAGTGCACCGTCCAGGGCCCGGCCCGAGGCCGAGGTCGAGGCTGAGGCCGAGGTCGAGGCCGAGGCCGAGCGATCAAGTTCTTCATAGTGAAACGTTTTGAGAGCAGAAAACTGCGCAACGGCACGTAATAAAAACACCTTAAGTACTGTGACTAGACGTTCTCTCCCGAGCTCTTCTGACTTTTCGTACTTTAGTCGTCTGGTGGCCTCGTCTTGAAAACGCAACACCAAAGACTTCCAGAATATATATTTTTTTTGTTTGTTTTTTTTGTTTTGTTTGTTTTTTTTTTTGCAAGTTTAACAGGTATATTACAACCACTGCATGTGGTCAAATTCAAAGTATTCTCCCATAAAGAAAAAAAGATTTAGTTTCTTCCGCCTTTCGCCTGAGGGCGGGCGGAGGCGGAACTGGAGGCCATGGGGGCCTTTCCAGGCCTTGAAGCCTTCCAGGCCTTGAAGCCTTCCAAGCCTTGAAGCCTTCCAGGCCTTGAAGCAGTAGTGTCGTCGCCGCACACTCTATTCCAACACGATCTTCAGCAGGTTATAAAGAGTAAATACAGTTTCCAGAGAGTCCTCGTTTGTGTGTGTGTGTGTGTGTCGGGCTTGGAAAGGCAGGTTCTGTTGACTTATTCTACGATTTACAAGGAAAGCTCGAGGCGAAAAAGCGAGGTCACGTGACCTCCGTACGAATACTGGATACGGTAGGCCTCGCCTGTGAAAACTGACAGATCTGTTTGTTTGTTTCTTCTTTACGTGTGTGCTGAAACAGTTAAGTGCTTTTCAATATACAAAGATGCTTTACAAATACATTTTTGGCAAAGTAAAAAAAAAAAAAAAGGAGGAGGAGGAAAAAGTAAAACAACAAATGTTTGGAAGGAACTGAACCGTCCTTGAGGAGGATAAACGTTCAAGTCTTTGTTTTTTTTTCGCCTCTTGTCAGTCGTTGTTTTCGCTCATGAGGTTGTTTTTTTTTATAACTCGTCATCTCCACTTTGAGGCACCTTCAAATATTAGTTTTCAGCCGTACCGTAACTACAGAGAAAAAAGAAACATATCGATAACAACAATAAAAACGAGCAAAAAAGAGAAAACGATGAAAAAACGTTTTTCGATAAAAAGCACGGGGGGGAAAAACAAAAAAAATAACACCATCTTTGTGGCCTATAACAGCATACTGTACAAAGTTCGGATACATTCTCTCAGAATGGCATGGTTTGTCGCTCAGGAAGTCAGAGCCGAGCATCAAGTGAGTTCTTGTGTGTTTTTCTTGGTTTACAATACGTTCTTGTTTCTTTGATCTTGGTCGGTGCCGGGTGTGTGGTCCGCTCTCGGCCGGCGGAAGCTTCTAGTGTCCGTCGGCGGGCGCCTCGGCCGTGGCGTTGTGGATCCAGTCCAGGATGATGAGGCTCATGCTGCCGATCATGACCAGGAAGCCCAGCAGCAGGAAGGCCGTGGCCTGGAGGGGACGAGAGGAGGGAGAACGGTTAACAAACTGTGAAGAAACACTGAGAAGATCGATGATCTACAACATATGTGCAATAGAAGCTGAAGACGAGCTGCATGGAACTTAAAACATAACATAAAGCAACTTAACTTAGCATAGCATAGCTTAGCATAGCATAGTGTAGCATAGCATAGCATAGTGTAGCGTAGCATAGCATAAAAAATGTAAAGGAATTTGCTCCTGCAAAGTACTCTTGTGTATACAGAAGTACTCATATATTGGAGTATATATATATATATATATATATATATATATAAAATGTCAAATGGTTCCATGCAACGGAATTAAGCAACTTTCTGATGATTTCGAATGTAATTCCAGTTTCTTAGTATTGACTTTTAATGACCGAGTTGAGTATCTGCACCTTGACTAGATAACTGTATTTGTACAATTATCTCTTCTCAGTTCAATATACATAATAAAGTCATGTTATATAGAGATTATCTAGAAAGGCAAAGCTCGTTCCTTACCCCAATCTTTTGCATGGACTTCATGGACTCCTTCTTCACCAGCTTGATGTAGAAAGCCGAGGGCAGGATGAAGATGAGCATGGCTGCGGCAGAGGCGCCTGGACAGGTGGGGAGGACACAATTAAACTTTCACACGTGAACGTTTGGTTTTTATCAGGTACGTCGGCTGTCGGAGCCGTGCGGACGCTCACCGATGAAGCCGAAAATGTCCCTGATGGTGGGGACGAAGATGACCAGCGCGTTGGTCCCGGCCAGCAGAACGATGGTGATGATGGTGTGACGCACCCAGCTGAAGTCCTTGGAGGCGCAGAGCAGCTGGTTGACCGAGGTACGGATCTGCAGGAGGTCAAAGAGCCCAGAACGTCACTACAACCCTTCTGAGTTGACGTTTAAGGAACAGGCTACTGGGAGGTTCTGTGGTCCAATGTAAAACCAGTGAAAAGGGAATATTTGGTGATATATTGATGAATGTTTGATGCGGGACTCACGGGGAAGAGGACGACGGGGACGGTGAGGGTGACGGCGGTCAGGACAGCCAGGCGGACGATCAGCAGCAGGACGTCGGACTTGTAGACCTTGGAGTAGGTGTGCAGCAGCTCAGGCTCCACGTGCACTGTGACCAAGACACATCGAAGTCTCTTTAGAACGTTTCATTCAGTTTTGGTTGAGTTTCAATTCATTCAATTCATGACTTTGGAGAAAGTGTCCAACAAATTATAAAAAATGCACTTCGGACACTGAGTCTGGACTTGGGTTCATTTTCTAGTCTTTTTTTACATTATTCAATTAATCAATTAATTAATGCATTTAATGTGTTGAAAGTGCTGATGTTTTGTATTTTCTCATACAAATAAAATATATCATAAATAAATCATACATAAATATAAAGCTTCCATAATCGTAGTTTGTTTGCTAACAGAAAAACAAAGTCATCCACAAAACCCGATAAATTCGATGCTAACACATAAAGAATGGATAAATACAAGATGCTGAGCAAAGTTATGCTAACGCATGTTAGCTTGAATGCTACTGTTCATCTGTTAGCTCGCTGATGTTAGCACTGAGACTGATTAAGATCTGCATGCTTCAAATTTCCCTACTGAGGGATGAACAAAGGCATGTTCTACTCTACTCTATTCTATCCCAGTATTTAGCATTTAGCTACACGAAGCTACAGACTGTAGCTTCACTGTCTTGCGCTCCACTAGGGAAGATCTAGTTCGACTGGTCATGAAGTTGATATTTTGCGTCCAACCCAGTGAACGTGTAGAAACACGACGTCCATTCTGAGCAAACGCTTGTTTGGAATTCCACGCCCACACTTTCCCACTTCCATGGGACCTGAAGCTTGGCAGACCTGACCCGACAGGTCAGAACAAACGATTCCTTGATTTCCCAATAACCGACACAGAGCGCCGCGCATCAGGTTTGGTCCTGTTTCGGCGGCGGTGTTTGCTCACGCCGGTGCTCTTGTATAATCAGTTCTACGCTCTAGGAACGTTTGCACACGCCGGCCCAGATGTTCCTGCCACGGCAAACAGCAACACAAACAGATCGGCCGCCTCAGCTGGGCCCGTTCGCAGCCTTACATAACGGGCCTTGAGCGTTTTGTTCCAGGAGGGCCGTTCGATCTGGCCTCGGACGTCTTCCTTTGACTTCTGGGGGTCACTGAACTGATCTGACACCCG
The DNA here is from genome assembly GCA_029224185.1 of Karalla daura. Taxonomy (NCBI): domain Eukaryota; kingdom Metazoa; phylum Chordata; class Actinopteri; order Chaetodontiformes; family Leiognathidae; genus Karalla; species Karalla daura. The sequence goes on along the minus strand of CM055209.1, from coordinate 2,859,137 downwards.
ACAATCGGGGTCAACGACTGCTTGTGAACCCCGCAGACGTACAACTAAACCTTCATAATAGTGACGTCTTTGTGGAGCTCTGTAGATATGTAGGAACTCTATGATCCCTCCAGGAAGTTCAGGAAGAGAACTATAGGAGGCTAGCTCTAGTTCTTAGTTCTCCTCAGTGAATCCCTCAGTCAGTTCCTCCTCTCTCCCCACCCAGGCCGGAGACTCACCGTTGAAGGTCAGATATCCGAAGAGAGCGGCCAGGAGGTACATGAGGAACATGGCCAGGAAGGAGACGTTGGCGACACCCTGCATCTTCCTGCGAGAGCGGCTGCAACAGACAGGAGGAGGGGCGGCGTTTAGTTTAGGAGAGTTAAGCTCGGTATTGATCTTTATTGATCCCTGAAGGGAAGCTGCTCTGTACAGCAGCCAGAATACACTCAGAAAAATATACAATAATAATAATAATAATAATGACATACATTCTCTTTATATCACATTATTATTATTATTATTATTATTATTATTATTATTATCATTATCATTATCATTATCATTATCATTATCATTATCATTATTATTATTATTATTATTATTATTATTATTATTATTATTATTATTATTATTATTATTATTGTTGTTGTTGTTGTTATTATTGTTATTATTATTATTGTTATTGTTATTATGGTGTACAAATGGCAATAAAAATAATAATAATTTATAATTTAATATTTATAATATATTTAGAAAATTATAAGCAGTATAAATAATGGTAAAAACTAAGACAGGAAAAACACCAATAAATAAGGAAAATTAAGAAATATTACATTATAATAATAATTTAAGAAACAGATCGACCATTTCTAAGTTCACATGAGATTACGAGACCCCGGCTGTGATTTTGAGTATTTAGTATTTAAGTATTTAGTATTTAGTATGTAGTATTTAGAAGTGGACACTCACTCTTTGAGCTCCTCGTACATGGGCAGGATGGCCGGGTGGCAGACGAAGGCGAAGGTCAGGATGGGGACAGCGTAGACGGTCTGGAATAGAGAAAAGATCCAGATTATCACACATGTTGTCAAACAAGAGGCTGGATTTAGACCCCCCCAGAGGCTCCGTAGGTCGCGGCCGGTCACCTGAGAGTTGTAGACGAAGTACTTGGGCGTGCAGGCGTCCTCGCTGTAGTCCACGGCCGTGCTGTTGAGCTGGGACAGGGACGCGTTGAGCACTTTGACGGTCTCGTTCAGAGTGACGTCGTCCGGCAGGGGGCACGGGATCTGGAACTTCTTGATGATCACCTGAAGGACCAGGACACCTCTTAGTTTATTGTTTGTTCTTTAAGACTAAACTGGCAAAGATCTGATGGAGAGGAGTAATTATAAGACAGTCAGAAGTAGTAGGAGTATGCGTGGTTAAGTGGAGGTAGTGTCTATCTGTCTTTGTATCTATGTATCTGCATAAATGCATGTATCTTTATATCTTTCTATCTTTGTATCTTTGTATCTTTCTATCTTTGTATCTATGGATCTTTATATGAATGTGTTCCACTGTGTTCTACCAGTCTACCAGTCGGTCAGGTGTGGGTGTGTGTATATATTTTTTGGACTGATAGTAAACTCTCCTGGATTTGGAACCAGGTTCCAGAGTTAAATAAGGTTTATTTGTTTTATTTCCCAACAGGTAACAGATCCTGCTCCTCCTCCTCCTCCTCCTCCTCCTCCTCCTCGGCTGCTACAGATTCCAGCGGAACATTTGTTCCCTGACTCACGGTCATCTGGCACAACAGGCTGCATCCCGGGCCAGAGGGGGTGTGCCGGAAACGACGTGTGTGTGTGTGTGTGTGAGTGTGTGTGTGTGTGTGTGTGTGTGAGTGTGTGTGTGTGTGTGTGTGAGTAAACGTGTGAGCCATGAGGGAAAGGGAGGAATTCACTCACCACAATCAGAAAGAACACCATGCACAGCAGGGACAGACCGCTGGTGTAACCAAGGTAACCTGAAAGGAGGAACAAGCAAAACACAAGCAACTGAGCAACCTTGTATTTGTTTGTTTATTTACTTATTTATCTATTTATGAAAAGGGGAATCACTAATTTCAATGTCTCGCCATGTTCCTCTTTTCTGTCTTTTATCACTTCACCCCCCCGAACTGTGAACCTTTTTTTTTTTCCAAGACCTCGCATGCAAATGCGTCACTCACACTTAACCACACACACACACACACACACACACACACACACACACACACACGCAGACGCAGCTTACCCAAGTTCCTGAGCAGCGACAGAGGAAGGATGATGCCAACCGTCACCAGCAGCACCAGGTAGTCACCGTTAGTGTACCACTCTCTGAAACACAGCAGACGTAAGCACAGGTCAGAGCTGCAGCCTCAGACCAGTCCTCACCACACACACACACACATACACACACACACACACACACACACACACACACACACACTCAGACCGTCTCCATCTGGCAGCCTGTGACTTCATCGGCATCATCTAACCAGGCCAAGCAGCCGAGTGCAAACACTAAACTACCTATGCTACCTAACCTGTACTTTACAGGAGTAATCATTTTTCATTCTACTTTTTACTCCTTTACATTTATAAATGTATAGGAGTAGAAGTAGAAGTTAAGTAGATGCATGTGTTTGTGTGTACCTTTTTCTAACTTTTCTTTTTATCAATAAAGGCTATTGATGACATGCTTCTGAGGTATGAAGTTCTACTATATATATATGTATGTATAGTAGTTTAGAGACCAGTGCACATTTCACTTCTACTTGAGTAAAAAGCTTCAGCTGATACTTCTACTACTTTTACTCCTCTAGTTATTGCATGAAAGACACGCCAGCCCCCCCCCCCCCCCGTCTTGTTTCAGAGCTGACTCCAGCTTACACAGTAACTACAGTCATCTTTCCTTATGTAACGTAGAGCCAGAGCAGGCAGAGCGGACTAATCATCCGCTTCAGAAGCCTCAACAACCACCAGCGCGCTAAACCATCCACTCAGCTGCCAAAGGTTCCCTGACATCCTCCGCTGATCTGCAGCTTCCTTTGACAGGATCACCCCCCCCCCTTCACACACACACACACACACACACACCCCTCTACATGTCAGCCAAGGCAAAGATGACTGCATCGAGCGGTCGAAGCGCCAAAAAGGAAAGAGAGAGAAACACACATGGAACAACAAAGCGTCTCAGAGCAGCCGGAGCGCATCAATGTTTTAGACTGGGAGCGCCGAGGTCGCAGTGAGCTCATCACGCGCCGCCCCGTCTCGATGCGGCACCGGCTGCAGCTCCTAAAAGGGCTCTTTGAAGAGGCCGGCACACACACACACACACACACACACACACACACACACACACACACACCACTCCAAAAGAAGGACAATGAAGCCGTGGCTTCCCTCTCAACATCCCAGCACTCGGAGAGTGCGGCCATTTTGCCCGCCTCTGCCACTGTTTCCTCGTTCTTTTCTCGGTCTGGAATAACAGTTTCCCTGTGGACTCACCCGTTGTTGGTCCCAGTGAAGGCCTGGATGACGATGGGCAGCTCGTACTTGACGATGTAGAGGTAGCTCGACATGGCTGTGAAGACACAGAACAAAGAAAACAAGCTGCGGTCAGTGAATTTCCTATGAAGTTGATCCAAGCCCGAACTGTGACGGGAACTCCTCCGTCTGGGAAGTTCTCGCTGGAAAGCTGCTCCACATTCCTAAATCACACACTCACACTTGGCCAAGATTTTTTCCTCCGTTTTTTTTTTTTTCTAAACTCTCCTCTAGTTTAGTAACAGAGGGACAGTGTTTTGGAGCGAGCACATGGTGGAAAAAGAGGAGTTGTTTCTTTTTCTCTCTCTCTGATTCGGGAATTCTCCTGCTTGTCTCACCTCCAATGTTCTGCATGGTGATGGAGCAGGAAGCAGCGAGTTTCCCGGGAAGTCCGAAGGCTTTGTAGCCCAGCTGCTCGTACACCAGCGCACCTGGGAGGAGGAAGAGGAAGAGGAGGAGGAAGAGGAGAACAAAGACGGGGACAGATAAGCATCCACACATGCCCAAAGAGGACAATAACATGATGGTATTCCGGACGGACTCACCTCCTTCGTTGGCCGTCTTTAGCAGCAGGTGGACAGAATACAAGGAGAAGATGGCGACGGCCGCCAGGAGGATCCTGCAAACATACCAGAAGAGGAAGAGGAGGAAGAGGAAGAGGAGGGGGAGAGATGTTTAGCTGAACGTTCTGGGGAATGTCAAGGATAAAGTGAATCGATAGAGGTTGTTGTGTTCTAGTCTCCAGGACGGACACTCGCCCCTAACGCTGAGAGGTTTGTTTCAATGACAAACAGATTTTTTTATTCCTGACTGCAGGAAAACGAACGCTTCGACACGTGAAGGTCACACCAGGTCTGACCCAGAGTTAGAAACGTTAGATACATTTTTTCTTGTTTTAAAATGTTCAACTTTGCACTATGATCTTGATTTGAGCACCTAAGGCATCTTGACATCACAGACCCTTTTTCCTCAGATCTATCTCCTTTTCAGAGTCTCCTTTTTTCTGTGTTTCACTCTTATAATGACTAGTCTGCAAGAACCCAACGTGACTTGTGGTTACGAGTCTGATTCATTCATGCAACGTCTTGTCAGAACTTGTAACCTTAACATCCTGCAGCGTGGTTCTGCAGGGTCCCCAGGGTGGGGGGTGGGGTGGGGTGGGGGTTACATCGATAAGGTCGAGGTCCAAAAGGACGAAAGGTTTCCCCTGACCGGGATCCTCTTATAACGGCAGGCAGCACTCTGCACCCGGGTATTAATAGTCCAGGTGAAAATGAATCTCTGGGACATTTGAGATCCTGTTTCCTTTGGCCATGTGACCCTCCGGCTGCTCGGGACCCGACGGCACGTGCACGTCGCTAATCGCTCACATCTCACGGCATCTGAGCCAGCGCCTCCTCTCACACGAGGAGCCGGTCCAGGACTTTTCTTTCTCTCTCTCTCTCTTTTTGTTGCCGTGGATCGCTAACTCTGAGGTAAAGCCGCTGCCCATGAGAAGAGCAGCAGACGGTGTTATGAAATGCAAACAAAGCAGCGTAGTAGCTTTTGGCCCCTTTTGCAATCCTCCTCGTTTCCGGCGGGGGCCAGATGCCGGGCGGGGATTGGTCTGACATGCGGCCCGAGCCTCTCGCCGCTCCATTCATGATCTCCTCCCCGTATGCTCGCTCTGCCTTTACGTAACCGGCGCTGGGATTAGTTTGGCTAAGCTGCTTCTCCCGCCACTCCCTGCCACTGCAAACTGACACACAACTGCCATGTGGTGGCACCGGGCCCGCGCCAGAGGGGGAAAAGACCGGCCTTTTCTTTCTTAAGCTGCTGTAACTACTACGTCTCATGACTCTGAACCCCTGAGCTCATCCGTGAGGGTGCAGCCTCAGCTGTTTGACCGCCCCCCCCTCCACCTCCTCCTCCTCCTCCTCCTTCAGAGGCTATTACTTATGTGTGTTTTAAAGTCCTGGTTTAAGCTTCGCCAGGGATCCAGAATGTCTGCATTGTGACACGGCTCACTGCTAATGGGTGTGTTCGCAGACAGATTAAAGCCAGAGAACTGATTCCTGGTAGATGTAATGTCTACCTGGCCATAAAGCTTCTTGTCCTTTGTCCGCTGCAGAAAAGGAAAAGCGGTGGGTGAGAAGAACTTACACAAACAGGGCGATGCCGGTGTTGGCCATGGCGTAGGACAGGCCCAGGATGCCGCTGCCCATGATGGCGTTGCCCAGGTTGAAGACGGACATCCCGAAGGAGGCGTTGCCCTGGTGCTGCGTGCGGGGAATCACAAAGTTAAGAAACGACAAGAGGAAGAAGAAGAAGAAGAGCATTTCAAAAAAGAACAGAGAAGCTCTTACGTATTCCGTCTCATACTTCTTCTTGCCCAGGTTGTGCTCAGGCAGGAAGTTTTGACTCTCGGCATCGATGTCAGAGTACGGCCTTCGGAAAGGAAATAACACGCAAAGAGTGAGAACAACGTGGGTGTTTCACTGCAGACACTAAAACAACAACCCGAAAAACCGAAAGGCATTTTATATGATTTAATTTGCTCTGCTGAGACAGGCAGGCTGGTGAGTGAAGTCTCACCCGCTCAGGGGGACCTTCTTGGGGCAGTCCGGGTAGGGGTACTCGTTGCTGTTGGAGCTGCTGCTGTCTTCTTCAGGGGAGATGTTGAAACGGTTCATCTCTGTTCTGGTAGTGGGCTGCTTCATACTGTGCATTCAAGATAAAAAAAGAAAGAAAGAAGATAAGACAAAGTAAGATAAGAGCCTTTATTAATGTCACAGTAGTGAAATCTGTATTGCAACACCTCAAGGATAATAAATACTGTTGCCAAGGTGTCAATACAGTTTCTATCTATATCTATTTTTTTATTGCTGTGATTATTATTATTAACATCTTTTTATTATTATTGTGATGTCGCAGAAAAGGAGAAGAACAAATAATATGTCCGCGAAGATTTACGTCTACGCTTGTTCAGGGCCGGACAAAAACACAAGAAAACACGCGCTTGTTTTATAACCGCTCGTGCCCGCCGCGCGCTCCCGCTACCTGCGCTCCTATATTTATTTTATTTCTAGCGATGCGCGTGCGCGCCGCCCTTAGAATAATCAATACGGGGGCGCGAGCGGCGCCGCGCGGGGCCGCGCTCTGCGCGCTCCCCACCACCGCCACCTCATGAATATCAGCTCACGTGACTTCTCGGTGGAGGGAGGCGGAGGGAGAAGGAGGGGGGACATAGAAACAGAGAGAGAGGGAAGGGGGGGAGGGGGGTGACGCACCGGCAAGTGGAAAAATACCAGACCGGCATCCACAGCAGCCTCCAGCCCCGCAGCGTGGATCTCTAGGACAAAAAAACTGTGCGACCTGCGGGCCCTCTGTGCCTCCTCAGAGGGTCAGAAACTGAAATAAAACCCGACCAGGCTCCGATCTCCCACCCTGACAACATCCCTCGCACATGTATGAAGCAGGATGCGCTGTCACATGTGGACTCTGAGACATGTTTCTCTTCTGTCTTTCCTCTTTTCTTTTTTGCCACGCACAGGTGCGGCCGGCTCCACGGACACGATGGCAACAATGATGGAAACAATGACACGTGCCGCTCTCTCTCTGTCCACGACCCGGGACACGGCCTAATGCGGTTTGCGCATAGGCTTGCGGTTCGACTCCCAAGACTTTCCCTCCCACATTCCTGACATTTCATTATCTACCTAGATCCATGTGTGTGTGTGTGTGTCTATGTGTGTGTGTTGCTGAGTATGTGTGTGTGTCCACATCCAGAGACATCCACGCACTGCAGCATCACTGTCACCCATTATTTATTTAATTGATCCCAGAGCTGACCTGGTCGGAAATAACCCCTCCATACATCCTAATACATCAGGAAACACCTTGGATGACATGTCAGCGGCTGCCAGCGGGCACCTGCGCGGTGTTAGACGCAGAAACCGAGCGGAAATGTGTGAAAGGAGCGAGGTGTTTCTGTATGCCAGGTCTGTGGTCGGAGGTCTGTGACGCCCTTCCTACAGGCTGTCAGATACCGAGGAGATGCCGGCTCTCTTACCTTGACGAGATGTGGCAGGTTGCCTGTAAAATCCTTTCAGTTCAAGACGAGGGAGGAAAAAAATCAGCCAAAAACCCACAAGAAAGACTCCTTGAGAAGCGCTGAGAGTCGGATGTTGTTAATAACTACAATAAGGAAGATGATAATAGTAATAAAAAAAGATTCGATCTGGCTTAATTTGTCTGATTCGCAAAAATAAATCAGATAAATCAGGTCAGGAAAAATGAAACGCTTTAAAAAAAAGAAGCGAGATTTAGTTTTATTTTCAAATAAGATTTTTAGAGTAGAAACCAGATTCCCAGAGATGCGAAGCGCTCAGAGACAAGCCAGTTCTGCTGGAGGAGGGGTGGGGACTCACCCTTTATAAAGATGAGCATTGCATCAGCCCAGACTCTCAGGGAGGTAGAGACGAGGAGGGGGGGAGGAGGAGGAGGAGGAGGGAGGGAGGAGGAGGGGCCTAACGCTTGGATGGAGGAGGAGGAGCAGGAGGAAGAGGAGGAGGAGGAGACTACTCTTTACGCACAGGGTTTTGTGTACAAACAGAGCAGTGACCCAGAGACTCTCCCTCTGCAGGGCGGGTTATACCAGCCACTACAATACAGGGAGGAAACAGCCAGGACCCTCAGCACACACAATGACATACAAGTACATGGTTGTAGTATTAGTACAAAGGTGAGGAAGATGCACAGGATGTAATATGACCAGTGGCTGACACAGCCAGTTAGTAATGTGATATTTATAGAGCTACATGCCAGTACGATTAGTCATGAGGCAACAGGAGTAGTAGAGATTCCACTATAAGTAAAAGTACATTCAGGAGTAGTAGTAGTAGTGAATGTAAAAAGGTGAAAGTGTTATCTATCTATCTATCTATCTATCTATCTATCTATCTATCTATCTATCTATCTATCTATCTATCTATCTATCTATCTATCTATCTATCTATCTATCTATCTATCTATCTATCTATCTATCTATCTATCTATCTATCTATCTATCTATCTATCTATCTATCTATCTATCTATCTATCTATCTATCTATCTAGTGGGTACAAGTACAAATTCAAGTACAAGTGAATGTGGTTTAGTGCCACAACTATCAGGGGGTAGTACCAGAAGAAGCACTACAAATTTACAAAAAAAAGGCAGTATCAGTGCAAACCCTACTAGTCTGAGTACTTCAAGTGGTAACCGGTAGCACCAGCAACTAAAATGATAGTAAAAGTGAAGTAAAGTACAACTAGTAGTGCTAGAGTGACTCGTCATGTACTAGAGGTGTTATTATAAGTATAGTACACACAGTGGATATGTAGCAGTAGTGCCGTGTACTACATGTAGTACTGTTTATAAAACAGTAGCATTAGTAAGTGATGATAGTTCTACTTCCTGCTGCAGCCTCTTCTGATCCGTAGTCGAGTATCAATGTACTTCTTCTAGAACAAGGAAGCAATAATAAGAGTAGAAGTTTGTTTGTTTGTAGTAAAAGTGAATGAGTACTTCTTCAGTACTTCAAAGTATGTGAGAGGACAAAGGTCAGTTCATATAACGATGAACACACTGTACAACACATCTGAGTCATGGCAACGTTAATGACAAAGTGGACAGCCACACACACACCTGAGCAGAGGGAGGGGTGTGTGTGTGTGTGTGTGTGTGTGTGTGTGTGTGTGTGTGTGAATGAGGATCAGGACGAGCCCAGCGTTGTCACATGACGGCGTTTGTGTGTAATCTCCTGCGCTCGGGGAGGTCGGCTTTGAAGCTTCCACTTCCAGGCTGATCCGGAGTGACAGACTTCCAGGACACCGGGAGGCCGCTGCGGAACACACACACACACACACACACACACACACACACACACACACACACACACACACACACGCACCTCCCATCATAACTCACCTGAGGAACTGTGTGTCCCAGGTTTTCCAGCCTCAGCTCCAGAGCATGTCAACATTCTGATTAGCGTCTCCTGTTGATCCGATTCATTTCCTTAATCTCGTCATTTTTTTCATAGTACTTGTTGTACTCTACTTTTTTATTTCTAGACCTGCTTAAGTATTAGTACTACTAGACAGACAAATAGACAGATAAACTACTGTTCTTATACTACTGTAATTACATCACTAGAACACAAAGAATCACCTCTTCTTAAATCCAGCACTACCTTCAGTAGTAGTAGCAGTAGTACTACTACTTTGGTAGCACTAGTACTACAGTAAGACTTTCTTTTACTTACTTTTCAGTTCTACTGCTTGTGCTACTTGTTTGTACCGATACTGCTTCTTTACATTTGTAGTACTTGTAATCCTGGTACTTGTGATACTAGTTGCACAGAAACCACAAGTACTTGTACTTGAATTTCTACTTCTATCACTCCTGCTCTAGCACTATTACACTTACTGTTTTCATGTATATAGACAGATAGATAGACACGGAGGTAGAAATATACAAAAGATGAAGTTGAAATCTTATAAAAATATACAAAATTTCAGCATTTGTGGCATGAAATACGACTATAATTTGATAAATTCATCTCTCGTCCTACTTCTATCACCACACTCGTTTAGAAACCATAACTTTTCTCCTCCTCTTTCCTCCTCTCTTCAGGGGACTCACAGGTCAGGGGGTCAGAGGTCAACGCACACCCCGGCAGGATGACCCGGACCACACCTGACTCACCTCAGCTTTGTTCCCAGTTCTGGAAATTCACATCTCTCTCTCTCCTCTCTCTCTCTCTCTCTCTCTCTCTCTCTCTCTCTCTCTCTCTCTCTCTCTCTCTCTCTCTCTCTCTCTCTCTCTCTCTCTCTCTCTCTCTCTCTCTCTCTCTCTCTCTCTCTCTCTCTCTCTCTCTCTCTCTCTCTCTTTCTCTCTCTCTCTCTCTCTCTCTCTCTCTCTCTCTCTGTCTCACAGAAACCTCGAGGTCGTGCAGCGTTTGTTATGGATCTGGCCCAGCTGGGGGTGAGATGTCAGCCGGCGGACGGATAAAGAAACCTTTCTTCTTATTATGCAACGTCATTATGTCTTTGCTGCGTGATCTACTCAAAAAAAAAAAAAGTCCTCCAGACTCATTTTGGCTTTGCGATCTTGTGACAGAGGAGTCTGAGGCGGGAACGACGAGGCGAGTTCGGAAGATAAACACTCGCGCTATTGTCACATCGGCTTACGGAAGATGCACACCTAAACCGAACGGAGCCAGACGACCACAGTTCGCTTTTTCCACAACAAAAACAGGAAATTCAGGTTGCCATGTCGTTTTTATGCGCAAGCAGAGGTCTCGGGTGGAGGAGCGAACGTGCCGTATTGTTTGTATTCCGAGAAGGACGAGAGGATCGGGATTTCATCCCAATACTGAACCTCTGGGTGTGAGAGTCAGAGGAGTGAGAAATACACTTTGACTGTCAGCAACTCGCTCCTCCACCAGGTGAACACAGACATCTTTGATTCAGTTCACGTTTGACCTTTACCCCAATACGGGAAAACACACACACACACACACACACACACACACACACACATACACACACGCAGACACCCAGAGATATCCAAACATTTTGGCGTAAAGGAATGAAAGGGGACACGGACACTTCTCACTCCTCATGATCTCTGTGAAACACGTACGTACGTACGTACGTACGCTCCAAACTAAACACACACACACACACACACACACACACACACACACACACACACACGCACACACTGTGCATTCCTCTGCACACATGAGTAAGTTTGTGCGTGGCTCTGTCTCTGTGTGCGAGCCTTTGTTCGGGGCTTTAGCTCGACCCCGGCAGATCTAAGACGGATCAGGGAAAACTGGAGCGGGGGCAAGGGGTGCAGGAGGGGACGCGTTTGCTTTTTCTTTTTTTCTTTTTTTGGTGCGAACACCGGCGCCTTGTTGCCCCCGTCCACACGTCGGAAAAAATGCAAATATATGCAGGATCACAGTCTGGAGGGTCAGGTTTTAGAGCCTTTTCCACTGCAGACGCACAAAATGCATGCCCCAATATGCAATTTGTGACGTATTCAATCAGATCACTCAATGTAACGTGCTCTTAAGGGGTCAAAGTTAGCTTCAAATTATGGAAACACAAAATGCTTCGGACGTCCATCTTCCAAATTATGCAACGTTGCTGGAAGATGTACAGTAAGAAGACGTGGAGTTGCAGCTCATCTGCGTTTAAGTGGAAACACCTGCACGTCGCAATGTCAGAAGTATCACTTTGATTTTTGTGGCAGACTGTGTAGACTGTGTCTACATGGGTTCTCAGTGCTATAGTTTCCTTCCACAGTCTAAAAACGTGCATGTTTCAGTCATGTGTGAAAGAGTGTGACCTTCACAGTCAGACCGGTGAGTCAGGGTGGATCCAGACAGTCGAAGAAATGCTGCTGGACCTCAGTTTTACTTACTTTGTTGCTTTCCATTGAGCCGGGCCCTACTTCTCCTACCACTCCTACTACTACTAATACTAATAGCACAACAAAAACTCCAGCTGCTGCTCCAGGAAATAGTGTGGACTTTGTCATGTGGTGCCCGAGGACTTTGAGAGCCAATTCTGAGCAGTTTAAGAAACAAGGCTCCCACTGTAACACAGTCTGCACTGCGGCTCTGGCTGCTGCGCTGCATGAATGAGCTGCCTCTGTCTGCAGCGCCCACAACAATACAGGCTGCACACTTATTAGAGTGTGTGTGTGTGTGTGTGAAGTGAGGCCTGACTGAAGTAGGCTGCACACACCTCTGCAGAAAACGATTGCAAAGTGTAGGTATGTGTTCGTTTTCTGAGGCCTTTGCCTGTGGTCACACACATCCTGGCTATGAAAAGAAAAAACACGGTTTTCATCAAATGCATCACGTAGCTAAGAAGAGACAGACGCACCTCCAGCCGTCACGTCCGGAGAAAGCGAGGCATAGTTTCAACACCCTTCATGAAGATTCAAGTCCTAACTCTTCCTTTATGAGCCGCAGGGTCCCCTTCAGAGGCTGAGAGTCACCTGAAGCTATTCCAGAAAAGAACCAGAGCACAAAAAAACATGGCTATTTAAGAGCCTGAGCTTCCTTATCTTGTGCTGAGAGTAAAATAATAATTTTTCACACAAAAAGTCACGAAAACTGAGTTTCCACTGTTCAGAACTGTTGTATATGCTGTGTATGTGTGTATTCGTGTAGCATTTACAATAGCATATTGATAATAAATGAAGATAAGAGGAGATGAATAAAGAGCTAAAGCAGAAAAGCTGTTAGCCTAGCTTAGCATAACCAAAACTAATGAAATGCTGATTGCGGTTACTTTCAGATATGGCTAAACTATGGATGAAAATACTTCATTGCTAATATTCTAAAAGACCAACTTCATTAAAAGAGTCGCATTTAGTAAGTCCAATATCTGTGTAGATGATTGGTAGCTAACCCTCAGTTAGCGTTAGCTTCATGTTTAGCATGCATTCTTGCCCAACAACAAACATGGTGAATGGCTTAAGAATTCATTAAAAGTGTCAGGCACGACTAACAGAGAGCATTCACATCTCAAAACAGGATTGACTACATTCTTTTTTTTTGTGCAAACTTGAACAGTTGTTTTGGTTCCGTCACATTGTTTCTCAGTTCCATTTGCTGACATTTTGGTGACATTTATACGGTTCAGCAACTATGATTTCACCTGAAGCAAGACGTGCATGCTGTTCAGCAACTTTTCAACATAGCATAGATTGCTAGAGATCTACTTATTATATTTAATAATAATACAATACATAGTGATTACAGTCTATCAGTCTTCAAATATTTAACACTCATCTTAATATATTTTTAATATATATTATATATATAAACTAAAATGAAAATAAAAAATATTTTAAAATAAAAATAAAATATAAAAATAAAATATAAAAATAAAATAAATAAATAAGTAAATAAAATAACATGTGAAAATTATATATATAATATTTAAATTACAATTTAATTAGATAAAGAACAAAGAAAATCTGCACTGACGATATTTGAAGAAGTGGTTTATCTGAAAGACTGAAAGAGCTGCTTTCCAGCAGAACCTGAAGCTCCTCTTATCCACATGTATATTGATGTCTGCGAACAAGAGATCAAGTGACCGTATAGTCTGAAATGGGATCATCACACAATAGTGCAGCTCTTCTCTTCTTAGCTGTGAGACATCTCCACATCTTCCTGCTGTTTGGTTTTCTTCTTTTGTGGTTTAAGTCGACTGACGGAGACCAAAGATGAGCAAAGATCAATCTATGTGTTTATCACACTAATGTGTGCCATGTGGCCTGGGAACGGGCCTCTAAATGACCGCTACACTTCTCAAGGATGTAAATTAGCTTTAAAAGCCTTTTCCAACTTTGCTCCTGACATCTCATTGATGTAGTAGAGGTTTGTCTCATTGGATGTGACATTCACCTACAATCCCTGTACCCAGTCACCCCGACCCCTCAAAGCTAATAACCTTCTCGGCAGCCGTCCATTTTCTTATGTAAATCCATTGCCCACTGACCGAATGAATACGTCTCAGGACATCACATTTTAACTGTGCCAGTCTCCCACCAAGCCCCCCTCCGGTGTCCGGACCAGATCGCTAACACCCACCCCCGCCCCCCAGCCTACACTTATTACCTTTTCATTTTCCCTGACTTTAGAGCGGGGATTTTCTTGCTCTTCAACCTTACTCACCCCATCCCCACTGTGAATGTTCTTGGAACGGTTAACCTCTAAGGAGGATCTTTATTACAATATAGACGGACAACTTTCCTTTCTTTTTTTTTTGCTTTCCTTCCCGAGGAGGAGATCTCATGCTTTATTAGGAAAATAAAGGTCGTTGGGTTTCTCTACCCCTACCCCCACCAAGGTCTCTAGGTGTGAACAAATGTTAATGTTGAGCTCTGAAAGGGCCAAAATTTCCACAAACAGAAGAAGGTAGAGGATATAGACATTTCGATCGTCTCGATTTATAATTGAAGAAGAATGAGGCTGGCAAACGTAGATATACGCAGCCATAGAGGATCTTGCAGTACAACTGTTGAATTCATTGTATTTATTTGTTGTGGTTAACATCTAACCTTCTTTAGCTGATGTTTCCATGCATTTTTAAGTTTGTGTGTATGTGTGTGTGTGTGTCTTTTTTGACGGGCAACGGGTGCGTGAATGCAACCGCCATTTGACGCTGGCAACACAAAGGAGGCCGGTGGCCATCAGACTGAAAAGCAAACAAGTCGCCAAAGAGGAAGTGAGTTATCTTTTGGAAACCTTGTCATGTCGCTCACACACACATACACACACACACACAGAGGCGTAGTTGATCCTGATCGGACGTGAGGCCTGCGACAGGATCAGGGTCACTACGTAAACACTCCTTAGCTAAACACGACCTCCTAACACAGTGGGAAAAACCTGCCAGCAACCATCTCTGGGATTCTCTCTTGTCGCTGTTTGCACTGAAGCTGCAGGCAAATCTGCTGCAGGCAGATTTGCATAAAACTTCCCCAGTCACAGTTTCGTTTTTCAGGTCAGACTGTACAGTAGGACACACAACGCAACTAAATGTGTGCAAGGCCGTGGGTCACGCGGTGCAACAATCATCCACATGTTGGAATGTTGGCGGTTCTATGCCCCCAAAATATCAGTGGGTAAGGTACCAAACCAAACCACTGGAGGAATGTGAAGTGCTGATATGTGTACAAAAATGTTAATATAAATGCAATTATTATAAGTTCGATTTACCATTTAAATACAAAAATATGCTGCTTGTAGCCAACATAATTATTAGCAAATAGGTAGAGAATGCAAATAGCTAGCGAATAGCTCTTGGCTTGGAGGCCTGGAACGTTGTGTATGTGAAATTACAACTGGCTCAGTTACAAAGATCGAGTATCTATGAGGCAACTAAGCATTTTTAAGGAGAATTTGGTTCCTGTCTGGAAGGCTCAAAGGTTTGATCCGTTGTGTTGACACTTGGTGTGCATTTAATCATGTATGGCTGAGATTGACTCATTTGGCTAACACTTTTATCCAAAGTGACTTAC
This sequence comes from Karalla daura, assembly GCA_029224185.1. NCBI lineage: Eukaryota > Metazoa > Chordata > Actinopteri > Chaetodontiformes > Leiognathidae > Karalla > Karalla daura. The sequence continues at coordinate 2,843,510 of CM055209.1, read as the reverse complement.
AATTGTAAATTACAACGGTTGCTATTAGCCGTGGAGCCTTGCTCAAGGGCACTACAGCAGGGGAAGGATTCAAACCTTTGGGTTGCAAATCCAAGTCCTTAACCACTAGACCACAGCTTAGATACAGAGATGCCTCTAACAATAATCACTATACTTGGCTGGATAATGGTTGGTCATTGTTTGGAGCCTCTGAAATAGTTGGGTAGCAGCTGAAGGGTAGTCAAAACATTCAATGCCACTAACAATTGGCAGTCATTTGAGAAAATGGCCGCCACAGTCATCAGAATAATAGTTTGCAATGGCCTAATATTTAGACACATTCAACATATATTCTGCAATGGGTGTACCATATTTGGTGTTTTTATCACAACATGAACAACAGTTAAGGGTCAGGGTTAATGCAGCCCCACTGAAAATGGAAATATTAAGTAGTGAACTATTGTTTTCGAGCTAAGCAATAAAGGAAGATAGATGGTGGTGGATGTGGTGTGAAACAGCCATGGTGACTCTAACTGGTTGTTGTGTTGGGCATAACGTGAAATTTTAAAGCTTCATAGTAATAATGGCTACAACTCCAGTCGTATCAGGATGGTTACATAGCTGCACGCTCTGTGGGTCTGTAAAAACAAACCACCAAAGTGGTTGTAAACACGGTGTAAGCGGTGCAGGAATAAACTGCTTTAGATGTTTCCTTCCTCCTCCTTTTGACTCCGAACCAACTGGCCGTGCTCTACAACAAGCGTCCAGTTTTGACCCAGGGGGTAAAACTCTCGCCCCAGCTTTCTACATGAATTATTAAATTCAGCTTCCCAATGTCTAGATGTGCCAGAGCATCTCTTGATTCAGGAGCATTACCTTAGTAATCCTCTTAGTGGTGGGAAAGTGGTTTAGCGGGCGCATTCTTTATGACAGGAGCACAAATGGGGGATCACGTTAGCCTTAGGGGCCCCGGAGGGAAGGGGAGGCGAGGGGAGGCGAGGGGAGGGTGGTGGGCTGCTCGTCTCGCTCTCCAAAAACTTTCCACCCACGATGGACCTCGTTGAGTCCTGTGAACCCACTGACTCCCTGTTCACCTCTGCTGGGCTGCGGTGGTGGGAGCTGCATCCCACCGAAAAAAAGAAGAACGAAACGAAAAGAGAGAGAGAGGGAGAGAGAGAGAGGGAGGGAGGGAGGGAGGGAGAGAGATAACGGGATGGGAAATGTGTCAGAGGTCAGGCCGTAACAATGCATCAAATTACAAATATTTCAGGGTTTTTTTTAAAGAGAAGACAAGATATGCTATGGTACAGTAAGATAAGTACTTTATAACTAAGGAGGATTAAGTTATAGTAATACTGCAACTACTTTAGTAATAATGCTAGAAATGGTTCAAAGTTGAGACAGGAAAAACTGTAATAAATAAAGAAATAAATAAAGGAAACATTGCAAACTCAGTCTCATTGTCGTTCATTAGCTCCATCACATCATTTTAAAGCTGTTGAATCTTTTCACCTCAAACGTTACGTATTTACGTTTACGTCTTTGTCCACACTGGAAGTCTGTTGTTCTTGTCTTTCATGTTCTGCTGAACGGAGCAGCGCTGTAACGCTACCTGCTTCCCTGTGGTTTGTGGCTCTCACTCTCACTCCTAGAGAAGCTTCAGATTTACTGTGTGGTGACGCACAATAAGGTATCGCATTTAAGGTGGACTGCACTGAATGATTCTTTCCTCTGCCTCTTCTTCTCAGTTCACCTCCGATCTCAGGTGCTTAGGTAACGACTCGAGCCTAACCTTGGTTAGGCTCGTTTGTCCCGAGTTGGGGTGGGTGGGTGGGTGGGTGGGGTGGGGTGGGGTGGGGTGGGGTGGGGTGTGGGGGGGGGGGGGGGTGAAACCGTGAGTTTTGGTTATTTCAGTTTCGCTCCAGCTGTTTGGCTTCGAGGAGTGTGTTTGTGATAGCGTAGCTCTCAAAACAAAACCACCGGGGATGAAAATCCTGCTGCAAGCAGATCGGGGTAATTTGGTTCAGGGCTGCAGGGTGAGGTTAGGGCACCGGTGTGGCATATAGGAATTAGCAGCGACTGAGAGGATTAGGAGGACACCCACCCCCTCCACCCCCACCACCACCCCACACACAAACCTGAGGCCCTGCCAACACACACACACACATACACAGCAAATGCAACCCTGCAGAGCGAGGACCGTTCCTGGAAAACCACTCCCGTTTTTGCAGAGTGGAATCAGCAGAACCGATCTGGGGAAAGTGTTGAATCGGATCTTCCTTTTTTTTAGCACTAAGTGCTCCTCAGGGCAAGGAGGATAAATATCCAAAGAAAAGGGTGATTCACAGACGTGATTTTCTGACATCAGACATGATCTGATGACTAAATGCCTAAATTGCTGTGAAAACCAAGTCGGCGCCCCACTTGGGCCACCTTTATCTGTGTGCTCCCCTGCAACTGCTTTTGTTTTCTGTACTTAACTGATATTTCGAGTATGCTTGGCTTGGTTGTGCGTGCTTGTGCTATTCTCCCTTAACACACATAGAAAAGTGGGTCACAGGTCAAGTTACATGTTCTCCTTGTGTCCTTGCAGGCTTTTCTTTTTAATGCATACAATCCATAAACGAGTTCAAAAGCGGGGTTTATTCTCTGATGCTTTTCCTTTGTTTTCCATTATGTTTAGAGTGTAACTTAACATTCAAGTGTGTTTGGCTTCGTTGGTATCGATGACAAACACTTTATGCACTCGACACATATGTAAAACCAGATCAAAGGCCTTTCTGTTTGCATGTTCTCCTTGTGTCCTCGCAGTTTTTTCTCTATGAATTCCAGTCCAAAAGCATTCATACAAAAGACTGATTCACCGGATTAATTCTTTTTGCCCGTTGCTCACATTCATGCCACAACACAACCCAGAGCTACAGACTTTTGTTTCAAGCTGTAACTGTTTCATACTGAACATAATGTTTCAAGTGTGTTTGGCTTCCCTGTGTGTGTGTGTGTGTGGTATCAATCACACTTAATACACCTAGTACACAAACACACACTGAAAAGAGGAATTGTGAATTGTTGAATTTACAGGCCTTTCTGTGCAGTTTGCATGCTGGGTTGTAGTTCACGGTTATAGTTGGAGGGGATTTAAAAAGACTTTGATCCAACACTGACAAAAATGCCACACCTTGTAAAAGCGTGCTGTTCTATGCTGGGAGTGAAAGTCACGTTCCTGCACTTATCGTTACTGTTACAGCAGAAAGGTCATGAGATGAGTGTGATCGTGTCCTCACATCGTGGCTTAGACTCCGGGAATGATCTCTGGAAAATGTGAGAAAAGCAAAAGTATAGAAACAAACAAAACAAAGATCGACAAGGGGAGTCAGAATGAAACTTTCGGATGGGTTTCCTAACAGCGCAGTGTTTTTTTCCTCTCCATGTCTGTGTTTGTGTCATTATGGTGATGTGCCCTCAACTCAGGAAGTGTAATGAAATGCCTTCGTTGTGACAGTTTCCTGCCTGAAGCCGAGGCCAAAACGGACACAAGCAAACGTCTCGATGCCGGGAAGAGGTGGCGCAAAAAAACATCACACGTCATTTAGAAACATACCATGGACGTTGCATCAGCTCTGGATTCTGACAAACACTGATAACAGTTTGTTATTTATTATCATTAAAGGGTATTGCCTTGAAATTACATTTCTGGGACGTTTTCTTTTTTTCTTCTTCTTTGAGCTTTTAGGAAGAACAGTAGCAGCTAGACAGTAATTAGAGGATTAGACATCCAGTCCCTCAGAAAACTCTGGAATAAATACCACAGTCTTACAGAGAATATGATGAAAGGGTTGAGGAGAGTTCAAGACGAGCAGGGAGACCTCCCTGTGGAGGTGAGGAGGCAGACGTGGTCAGGGGTCAGACACAGAGACGTGACTCACTGAGTGATTTAATATGGAACCCGAGTCAGAGATGTAGGTGAAATTATGATAGATGCATGATAAACACATGCAGTTCAGTCCAACAGTTTGTAATTTTACATTATAGCATTTTCGCTTTACAGGAAACGCATGAATGAGCCGTTCCATCTGTCGGCCATATTGGAAAGAGAGAGATCATAATGAAACCTAAAGTCCTGAACATCTGGTCAGAACTTTTTTTCCTTTACACACATCTATTGTGTTAGTGTGTGGTTGGTCAGATGCAAAGACAGGAAATGTTGTCATTTCTCACTCGCTAACGTGTCGTCTCCTTGAGAAATCTGAAGGCAATTCCAGCATTCCAGCTGTTAATCTCTCTTTCGCTTAATAATATTAATATTATCATTAGGTCATTTTTTAGATCTACTACCAGCTTGTTTCTTGCAGCTCGTGCTTCATATTTACCACTCTCTTCATGCATCTCCTCTAAAGTTACGCAACTTTGAGCACGCAAAGAAAAAACCCTGAAAACTGAAAGTGTGTCCAGCAGTGGCTCAGTGTGTCTTTGAAGGTTCCAGCTCTTTGATAAAGCGTGATCGACCGAGTGCAGCCGAGCTATTCTTGGAAGCGACTTTAACACTGTGTGTGTGTGTGTGTGTGTGTGTGTGTCAGTATGGGTGCAGGTATTTGGCAGAGCAGTGTGATACAGTACATATGACTAATTGAGTTCTAGGGTGTGTGCTAACCTGCCTGCGCCCCTTCGTCCACAGTGTTGACCGAGCAGAGACACATTTGGTTCGCTGGACACCAGTTACATAATGTTTTTCTTCCAGTTTAGACCCACAGAAACAAACAGTTTTTGTTCAGTGTCAGGCACAGTTTTAAAAGGCTTTAAAGTCTGGGATTCCCCTTCAGGTACTGTTTTATTTTCCTAATCCCTGTTAATCTGATATCAAAAGTTCTGTATGTTGACATCACAAAACAAGTCTAAATCCAATTCTCAGCATAGGTTTATTTTTTGAACCCATTCATAAACAGATAAAGCGAATAACCTGCAATTTAAGGCTTTCAAAATCACATGCTGCTAAACAAAGACCTCAATGTTGCTAATTATCTTTTTTTCCAATCTCTGGGGCTGTAATGTTTCCACAACTTCCATCCTGTTTGACTTCCTGATCGTATCCAACAAGTCACACTGCTTAGCCGCTCTGTAACAGACGATGAGAGGAGATATGGTCCTATCCAAACGTGCTGTTCTTAAAATCTAAATGAATGTGTTCCTATCAGATTCCAGTACGCTTCCCTCTGTTTTTACAATCAAAACAAAGGCGCGTTGTAACAGTGTAAGAGTTACACTGTCACAGGATATTCCCGACTGCAGGGTCTATCGATCCTTGCTAGAATTTTCCAATCACCATCATCACCATCACCATCTATCTGGGATGATATAACACACACTTTCCGAACAAAACAAACCAGACTTTGTGAGCGATCTCCTCTGGTCGAGGCCGGAGTCAGGTCGGATCAGTGTGGCGATATTAACACGGTGGTGTTCAAGGGTTCATCCATCACGCCTCATCTGATCTGACCCGGTTCTCAGGCAGGTGTGAAAGGCCTCGCTCGGTGCCACACAGACCCACATCTGACATCTGTGCCACCTCTTCTCCAACTAACCTCAGGCACCTGCATGAATGAGGCCACTGAGACGCCAGCGCTCGTCCTCATTCTGACAACTTTGTTTTGTGCGTAACTATCAAAACATACGGTTATGCAACAACCGCTCCAGAGCCTAAAATATCCATTATGTGCATGATTTGTGTGATCGTACAAGGTTCACCTTCATGAATGCGGTCATGGCTGAAGTGTCCCTGACCAAATCTTCTCCCAGGCTGCTGAACCGCCTCTTCTCCCCAGAGTGGGACAATTCATCTGTTCTTTCTTTTTCTCTTTCTAAACTCTATGTTTTAACTATTACAAAGGCTGCAAAGCTTAATCCTCGTTAATCCTCAACCCTAACCCCGGTTAGAAACCTAACTATACCTAACTCTAGCTAACCCTAGACTAACCCCAGCTGTAAACCTGTAAACCACAGCTGTAGACACAAACCCTGGCTGGCAAACCTAACTCTGGCTGTTGTCTCTTACCCTAGCTGTAAACTATGACCCTAGTTAGAATCCCTAATCTAGTCCAGTCATAAACAAATCACATACTTCTGTAAAAATACATATGTAAAAACCCCTTTTAGTTGTGCTAAATACTAAGGCGTGACCATCTATCCATCCATCCAACCCATCCTGCTGACCTCACAGAACCTCCTGTTATAAAGTACCTGATAAAGTCACTTTTGTGACTCCACTAGTAGACTTTATTTTTCGAGCTGAGAGCCCTCAGCGTATTTTGACGCTGCTCCGACAGTTGATTTGAGTCTCAGGAGTGAGTGAGAAAGTCGGGCCGGGGCAGCAGGTGCTGAGAAGACCTCGGGCTGTCGGGTACAGTTACGTAAGGCTCGGAACAGGGAATCTGACACAAAGCCACCAAAACCTGGATGGACCTGCTGCTCGCATCTGTGTCTGCACCCAGACCTGCTGCGGACTGGAACAAGAAAAAAAAAACACCTTTATCTTCCTGTTGGACTGGACTACACTGTTTGATCAAGTTCTGTAAAGGTTATTATACTCTGTTATTAAACGTACATTGCCTATTGCTATACATACTCAGCAGTTCTGTTCTGTCCATATCACCCTATCTAATGGATAAATTCTATATTTTTGGGGAGTTTTTGTGTATATTAAGGTCTTTGTGCTGCAAAAAGATGCTAAATAATTAGAATTTACATAGATTATTGTCCAGAATGTGACCATGGGGAGAACACTGTTCAGTTTACTAACATCTTCAGGTGAGTATGCACTCACACTCACATGTATTCGGATGTTTGGAGGAGGAGCTCAGGTGATAAACAGCCAGGTCATTGTGATGAAGGTCTGCAGCATTTCAAGTTTGCTGTGCTCATTTATATGATTGGGAACAAGCTTTTCTAAGGTGGGTTAGAGGGTAGGGGTTAGGGGTTCGGGGTTAGGGCTTTGGCTTCATCTGCTGCTGCCACAATGAGGTGAGTGGATCATTTCTATTTTATATAATGTCAAGACACATTTGTGCTGCAGTGATTGACAGCTGTATTTATTGATAGAGCCCATAAAGTTTATTTACGCTCCTTTAAACCCACCTGTGGGCGTGTTTCACAGGGCGCGTCAGACGGAGTGATTCCACACATTGCTTCTGTTATCTTAGTGTTGTGTTAGTGTTGAACTAGCTCGCTGTTACGTAAGCACAAGTCACTGACTGTGCAGCTCCAGGCCTGGATCCAACCTGTTCGATATCTCCATCTCACCAAACGCAGTGACCGAAAATAAATCTGATTAAACACGAGAAATGTTCAGTGTCGACTCCTCAACGACTCGAACAATGACCTCCGTTCATTTGCACGCGACTTAAAATGATCCGCAGCTGTTTGTGTCGCATTTGATCATCTTTTATTAACCGATTATCTTGTTTTATGAGATTTTCTCTGTCTGCACAGTGATGGCGACGTCTTCTCCAGTCGGCTGTTTGCACCCAGGCCTCTGGGCAGAAATGCTGCAAATACTCAGAGGCTCATGGGTTTAAACATTCCTTTGTATACATAACCGCATTTACAGAATAAGTCAGATTCAAGACAGAGCGGTATTTTAATGAAGGATTAACTTTTAGCTCGCGCCATTTTAACCCTTCTGACAACCTATTGTCTGGGTTGACGCGTGGACTAGATAGAAGCTGTTGGTAAATGCAACTCTTTCTGCTCAATTTCAAGCGTAATTTCCTCTGACGAACACTAGAAGAACATCACACAGCATCGAATGGCTCCTCTGGTTATGGTAGAACATAGAATTATGAGGTCTTTGCAACTTGTAGAAATGATCTGTGAACATCCAAAATTAGGTTCATTTCAGGACACAAGACTGTTGGACTGACTGGACTTTCACAGAGCGTTTTGTCTCCACTAGTTATGTTTATTTGTTAATGCAATTTGACAAACTTTAAAACATGTTTAGGAACACATGAAATATGCATCGTCTGCCTGTGGCATCTTACCAGTGCCAACAAGGAAAAGGGAACCAAGCCAACAGATATCATAATGGTAGATACTTCCTATTAAAAGGACCATTGTGTTCTCAGGTTCATTCATATTTACATACAAAACAATGACACACCTGTGTTTATGGTCCACGCCCCGGCAGCAGGTGTTGAGACACGGTGACATGGCAAAAGTGTCACAGGGGAAGATGGCAGAAGGTTGTGACACTGTCCTTGTTATATCTCTGTCAACTTCTGTTGCTGAGTAACTTGAGAAAGGTCTTGAGTTGTCATGTGTCACTTGTTCATAGTGCCCACATGGGCACCTCACATGGTCCTGTCTCACACATTGCATCATGGTCCTGGATGGGAAGTACAAATAGTACAAAGTGCAAATAGTTTGTTATTGTACTTAAGCGGATTGGCTTTTAACTTGCACTGCTTACATTTGAAGACAACTTTCTGTACTTTCTACTCCTTACATTTTCAAAAAAGGCTCGTTACTTTCTGAATATCCTCACATGACGACATACTGGGCTGTATACTTCCGGTCCCGGGTAGCGAGGGGCGTTCAGGTACCCTGGGAAATACGGGGGGCGTTCATGTACCAACGGAAATCTGATATTAAAAATCGAATAATTACGGCAATAGGTAACGCTTTTACATTAAGTAAAGAAATTGAGTCAGTACTTCCTCTTTTTACAGAGTATCTCTACTTCTACATACAGAATGTGAGTAGCTTTTCTGCCTCTGGTCCTGGAGAAACATAGAGGATGTGAAATGGCTGCACATGTTAAATAAACCTATGAACCTGCCATGCCTAATTATCCTCTGTAGAGGATGGAATAAGTGTTGTGTTTCATACATTGGAACTAACAGAAATAGAACCATCAAACATGTCTGATTCAACCGAAACAGAAGTGGAGTTTGCAGTTCTGCGGTGCAACGTGACATTTAGGCAATGCGCTTTGTATCAAATGTCAGCAAAATTAAAATTCGACCTGTGAACACACGAGTGTCCATTGTTGTCCTGCCCCACCCACACTTGTCTCTTTATCCTACCGTCACTCACATCAACTCAGTGTCTCCAGCGAACCGTGCCGAGTCATTCAGGGGACGGAGGAGCGCCAAACAGGACGTGAACAGGAAGAAGGGACAGAAACACAAACGCACGACCCAAAAGCAGAGTAAACAGCAGCGCTGGCTGCACAAACACGACTTCAAACACCGCGTTGTTATTGAGGCTCGCCGTTCTGTTGTGTTAGCCACCGTCGGCCCGCTCCGTGGATTTACGTTATGAATTCCATACCGTCTCATACTGGAGTCTGTTGACCCCAGTTTGTACAATAACTTACATATTCCCTTCTGGCTGTGAGTGTCTGTTTCATGACAATAACGCGACTAAGCCGTTTTAAATGACAACTATATGTTCCAGAGAAATCCCCAGCCGCACTGGAATTTTTTAAGATATTGTTTTGGCATCAAAGGGGCTCAGTGTCGTCTCCTGTCTACATCCGCCACTGGAGTCTTCATAAGAACTGGTATATTTACAGTGCAGTTTTGCAGTTTTTGCATCGTCCTCAAAGCACTGACAATTGTACTTATTTACCAGTATTTTAAAGACATTTCATCTAAAGCGACAGATTATCATAATGTGGGGTTATCACATCTACTGTACATAAAGCAGATCTATCTATTTATCCATCTATGCATGTTTTTTGCACATTTCTAGGTATCTGCATGTATTTTGGAGTTTTTGCAGGGGGTATCAGACATAGTTATCGGAACATGTGTGCGAGACTTTCTCTCCGGTGGTGGCGTGACAGATAGGTGAGACGACTGTCTGTGTTCGAGCCTTTTCGTGGCTTCAAAACCGGTTATTTTTAACAAGATTTTGGGATATTTCCCAGCTGTATTTTGTGGCGGCTGAACCGTCTACTTTTAAGTCAAAACAGGATGTTTTCTAGGCCTTCACCAAGTTGTTTGGTGCCTACCCTTCACCAGGCCTTAACCACAGCACGCAACACATGACCACGACCTATTCTGGAGGCTTAGTATGTCTGAAAGTTTGAGACTTTGTGCTTTTACTGCTTACAGTTACTTTCCCTTACCTATTCCATTACTCAAAGTTTGGAACGTGGAAGAATTGGGATAAATCAACATGAGTGTGAAAAGTAAACTTGAAAAAACCTTGGCAGTACAGGCTCCAGATACCATCTTAACGTGAGTGTTGTAACCTAATACCCGGAGTGGAAGGTTTCACCAAACTGAACATCAGGAAAAGAATTAGGTTGAGCACGTGCCTGACACCGACCGTAGTTGCTGAACTCCACCCATGTGGTTACTGTATAATTAAGCTGAGTGCTGCTCTCAACACACATATCTAAACACATCCCACAACAGTGGAAATGGACGCCATGGCCCGTGTCTCTGTCGGCCTGTTTCATGTCTTAACGAGCTTGAGAGGAATGTTTACATTCACTGTGACATCATGTTTAGGGTAAATCATTGATCTACAGCTTTTATCTCAGATGCAGCTTCCTTTGCTTTTCCTTCCTGTTAATTCGTTCATAAGGAAACACATACGTTATGTATGTTGCTTGAGACGGAATACACGGAAACACCTACTTTAAAAGATCATTGCTAGGTAAAGAAACACGATTTCTTGCTATAGGGAGTTCATTGGGATATCTGTTGACACACACTTGCTGGGGAATTCTGGTATTTGTTAATATTGGTAAAGTGGTTGAAAAAGACGGCAGTGACCTTTGAGCTGAACTCTTTGTACAAACGTTTCAGGCGCACATGGACTTATTTATATACAACACTGTCATTGTGCATCGTAAACGCTTTGTTATCACGTGTCATAAAGATTTTCTCGCAGGTTTTTATGATGACCACAGGAAGTTATTGAGAGGGCATAGTTTACTTAACAGTTGATACGTTGTGATCTGTGATGTGATCTGTGCGAGTGACCGACATTACCTCATGATGCAGTGACTTGTTCTGGACACATACACTGCAGAAAGTTCAACATAACTGTACAAGTCGAAGGAAAAAAAGAAATTGTATTAATTGTAGGAGTGAATGGGAAATTTTCAGACCTTTTCAAGATTTTTTCACACATTTTGGTATGCTCTGGTTTGTCTAAAAATGTTTTTTTTTTCAACAATTTACACATTTTACAGTTGTTGCATTTTTATTCAAAGACTTTAAGTGGGTTCAATGTTTCTGTTGATATTAGTGAAGGTATTCAATGGAGAGTGTTTATAATGCCTTTCTAGTAAAGTTGGGTTTTGGGTCATCTTGAGGTCAACAGATTATCATGTATAATGTTCTTAGAAGTGAAAGAGTAAGTCTACAAATTAAATGACCAAAAACTGAGAAAATGCAGCAGTGAATGCCATCAATTGATGCTTTTATTGAGATCATTTACAGACATGGGTTGTCCCTTTAATATCTGCTACCTTAAAGACAATCAAGTGAAAGCGTTGAAATCAGTCCCACTCTCTCTCGCTGTGAACACCCGGAGGGTGAGGCGCTCATGGATGGTTGGTCCCATTGGTCCCATCGGTCCCACTGTAACGTATAGAACATCAATACGCTTCACACGGACAAACGAACCTGCAGGGTTGGAGCTCAGTGTTTGCAAACATAGCAAATGTGCTGCATTTTCTTAGAAAGGGTGTGATGGGCTCAGAGGGGGAAAGAAAACAACGAGAGAAGCGAGCGAGAGGTGAAAGTTTAAAAAGTTCATTTTCAAGACTTTTGCTCTAAATCACTGAGCAGTATTTATATAGATACTGTACCATGGGAGTGGGAGAAAAAAGTACAGTGTGCTGAAAAAAGTTCCATCTCGGGTCTTTTTTCACCCTCTGTGATAACGAAACAGGTTTGTTTTCAGACCCAGTAGGAGAACTACACTACGCTGGAGAGAGGAGAGAAAGTCTGTCTGCAGCCACGTTTCCACAGGCCAGAGGACTCTAAGAGAAACCAAATCTGTGCATAGAAGTTGACATGCTCTTCTTAGTCATGCATAATTTTCTTGAGTAGATTTATTGACTTACTTAAGTTTGTTGTCCAGTTGCAACTGCTTTGTCCTCCCTCTTTATGCATATTTTGTCCTTTTTTCTGTCCTATTTCTGATCAGCCCTGCAAAATGTGACTGAACATTTTTGCATTTTTGCTGCTTTGTTCTACCCATAACACGCTGGTCTGCTCAGACTCCTGCCTATAGCCTGCCCACCCTATTTGTGCTTTTACGTGTCCTCAGATTGCGAAGCTACCCTCTCGCACCGTAACGTGGCTTCTCTCACCGTGTCGCCATCTTTGCCGCGGGCGGCGCGTCCACGCAGCGTCTTCCAGGGAGACACACGGAGCCAAACAGCCAGGCTGTGATCTCTGACACCCAGAGAGCCTGGAGGAGCTGCCACCTACCTGAGAGGAGGTGACCCCAGTCCCACTGCACTCTGGAAATGTGATTCAGCAGGGCAGAGCTGTCACGAGGGCCGCTAGCAAGAGCTGGTGCTGTGTAGAGAAAACATCTGTAATATAACAGAAAGTTTACATTTAGTAGCAGAAGTCCCATCAGATCAAGTATCAAGTATCCTGGTCTGCTTCAATGAGATAATTCATCATTGTATAATGAAAAAGTTTTAGCTTTTGTATCTGTATTAACACATAGTTATTACAGGAAATAACTGGACACTCTAATATTTAGATTACAGCCAAAAGCAGTTCATGAATACTATGAGATCTTGATAGGATATAGGGACATAAGCATACAGTCAAATACTAAGAAATTATCCCCATGCAGTCTCTCATAGAAACAGACATTATACTAAAATCTGTGGAAATGAGCATCAAGGCGGGTGTGTGTTTTGAGGAAATGTCAAAGAATCATCATAAAGGTGAATAAGTCTTTAAAACATGACCTCACTCAAGTGTTTTTAAACGTTTTGTTTCCTCTCAGCAACTGAATATGACTTTGAGAGTCACCTGAGGGTTTGTTCCCTCCTGCTATGTTTACCTCTTCCTGTCTGACGTGGGCTGCTGCGTGACGTGTGTGTGTGTGTGTGTGTGTTGTAAGTGGGGGATGGTTATGGTGGTTTGTGTGTGTGTGTGTGCGTCTACATGTTAATGGTTGCATAGATCCTGTGAGTCACATGATCATAACATCACACACTGACTCACAGAGACCTGTCTGTGCTCCGCGGCAGCCTGCGCTTTACATGCCTCCGCTCGACACACGCTCGAAATCAATTTGCGGTGAATCGTGACTCTAATTCCCTGCGCGTTGTCTGGCGGAGTCGCCCGGCTGTGGCGACGTTTAGCCCAGCGTTTAGCCGATGCCGTCATCCTCAGAGGGCAGGGCTGTGTTTGACTCCACTCAGCTGTTATGGAAATTGAATCCGTGTTACGCAACAGCACATTAACCAGAGTCCCGGGACAGTGGTCGCTCCCAGTGGACACCCGTCCAAGGACGTCCTCCATCACCTGTACTGTTGGAGTCGATGGAGGACTTCACCACTTTAATTTACCCTGTGGGAACTTCTCTAAAGGCCTAATACAGCATTCTGCCTGTCTATTTATCTTTCAGTCTAGCTTGCTAGCTTGCAATCTAGCTATCTGTGTAATTCCTGTGAATATGTCACTATTTTGCATGTTTTGGCACACTTCTAAGTATTCATGTGTGTTTTGTAGGTTGTGGTTTGTATCACCGGGACACAACAGCTCCTCTCCAGACCGACTGACCCGAGGGCTGCTCTTCATGCCATCCTGCTCTATAATAATCTTTTTGCAGAGATAACTTCCTTTCTGAGAATTAGCTCAGAATATTAATACCACAGTCACATTCGAGCCGTAAATAAAAAGCCACAGTCAGCAGTAGCGGAACTGCTACTGAGCTGGAGACAAGAGGAAATGGTGAACTTATCATTTGCTTCATGTGCAAAAGGGTTTTCGACGGCATCGACGTCGGTGCACTGAAACATTATTGGAGCCAAAACAGTTAAACCTCATATTTGTTTTGTATATCTACGTAAACAGAGCCTGGTGTCATCTGCATAGCAATGAAAAAATGACACACTTCAAACCTAAACAGAATGGGAATGAATGATGGTAAACCCAGAGCTGTAGTCTATCTGATTGACAAGGTAGGAGACACGTTTAACATGAATTGAAGAAAGCATTTCAGTTTGAAATGTGCCTTTGTAAAATGGGCAACCCGAGCAGATGTTATTGTGGGTGAGACACTGAACAGATGCCACAAACCAATTTCTCTTCCTGTTCACACCTCAGCCCACAAGCTTCCCTCACCCACCGTTTTTGTTTTGATCGACCACATGACTCAGTTCTGCCTGTCCCTGTTCTAACCCAAACAAACAGAGTCTAACAGCAGACCTGCAGCACGGAGGCCACAAAAGGTTTGACACATCGACAAAGTGCTCGAAAATAAAGCGGCTAGATACAAAACGCTGCTACCTGTAGCAATAACAGTCGCTCGCTGACACCCAATGAAGAGCGGAGCAGATTCTGTTCAAAATGAAGGCCAAAGATAATGCAAAAAGTTTGAGTTGATTAGCCGAGTTTGATGATGCATTCCCAGAGTCCCGATACAATCTACATAAATAATCTGAGGTGTAGACCGTAGTGCTTAATTGTCCTATTGACTCCTAAAAGTGCAAAACCTAAAGATGGCAGTTATAACTATAATCAATTTATTCAAGAATCGTACATTTGTTTCAGCTATCTTGCTAAGCTCGATAGAAATGAGGTCAATCTGGTGTCACTCCCGATCTTCATCGTCTCTCTCAAAGTTCACCCGTACACGTCCAAATCCATCCGGATGTATTTCATTTGTTTTGATTTGGATTTTATCAGCTCTCTGTCCAACATTTTCCACCTTTCTACCTGTTTGGGACGTCACCTGTGGACCAACCGCTGGACACTGGACCGGGAAACATCTCAGAAACAGCAAAAGAAGGAATAACCAAATAAAATGAGCAAATTAGACGGGATGAATACACTTCTGGAGGTAAAACGATCAATGAGAGGGTTCGTGTTTCATGTTTATGTTGTTCTACGTTCTTATGAGAAAATGTTTCAGACCCCTCACAGTGAAAACACTGTACCCTTACTGACGAGTTTGACTTAAAACCTCTGCAGATTTGTGCTGCTGGGTTTTTTTCCCACACAGATAGTGGGTTATTAACGGTGACCGTATTCCAGGAATTTACCCCACAGTACAGTTAATCCTCATAAAAAAAAGATAGAGAGGGGGGGAAAAACGCAGGAAGAGAGAAGGGTGGGGGGGGGGGTGAAGAGGTGTAGGAGGAGGAGGAGGAGGTTTTGCAGAGTCACAGAGGCAAAGAGGAGGGAGGAAGAGGAGAGGAGAGGAGAGATCCAGCAGAGACGAAAAATGCAATCGAGCGGGGGAATCGAATGAAAGACAGGAAGAAGAAAGAGAAGATGAAGAAGAGCGGGACTGAAGGTGGGCTTTAAACAATTTGTACAAAACATCATATTCTCATTAATTACAAACAGAGTGATTCGCTGGGAAATGTGACTTCAAATTCTCTTGGATTCCCTAATTGAGAAAGTCATTAAATCATTGTCTATATATAGATGTTTCTGACATCCAGAAACGGATAAATCAGCTTGGGAGCCTTTATAACTTGAGTCAAACTATGGGAGAGCCCATTGTTCACGCACAATGATTCATTCCAGATGGATGCAATGAAACCACTTTGCATGCACACCAATTTTCCAGCATTAGCATGAATCACCATCTAAATTGGATCTTTCCATATGAGGTTAGGTTTCTTTCTTTCTTCTTTTAACACATTTACATCTAAAGACATGGAAATTGTGTGTTTCGGAGTCGCGTTTAGACATCTGTTTACAGATGCCTCTTACATGTTGCTTTAGTACAGACTGACACTATCTTGGTGGAGGAAAAGGCCAGTAACACATTGAACCTGCTTCCACTTGCGGTCACTTTAGGTCTCGGCCCATTTTTTAAGTTTATTTATACTGATTACTCATTGTGACAACTCATAAATACACCCCATGGAATTTTCTCATTTTCACCATCTGCTTGCTGATTGTTCCTGGTTTACATCATAGTTCAGCTCAACTCAGCTCAGCCTGTTCATTTGTGATCGAGTTTTTGAAGGGGAGATAAAAGGCCGACCATTGGATATGACACCATCAGACAATAATGTAGCTGTGCGTGCTCTGAACATGATTTAGATGGTATTTTGCATACCAGCCCTCCCCAAAAAAAGCGACAGATTTACACTAATTCGAGCATTTACGTATAAAGACAAGAGGGAGGGGGGGATGGAGGGATGGAGGGAGGGAGGGAGGAGAGAGAGAGAGAGAGAGTTTGACGTCCTGCGTATGGAGAGCAGCGCTGGCAGGACAGCGAGGTGATGAGAGGATGCAGCAGGTTATCATCAGCTCATGGACGTTGTGTAACCAGATTTACCACAAAACCGTGCTGGCAAATGTGACCTCCAGACTTATGTTGTGTTGTCTACACACACACACACACACACACACACACACACACACACACACACACACACACACACACACACACACACACACACACACACACATACACACCCCAACTGCTCTTGTGCAAACACATTCTGTTACATGTTCGTTCCATTAAAATAAAAGATACAAACACAAATTCATCGTGATTGTTGTTGGGACGCTGCCAAAGTTTCTTCATCCCAGGAAGTTTTCACTTTAAATGTAATGAAACCCGTTATTGATAAATGTCATTTCACATATGGCAGATAGGTTTACAAATCCTTTTCCTTTGATCTGAATCTGTAAAATGTGATGTTCATGATCAGGTTTTGAATCTAATCTGAAGTTTAAGTCTTATAAGTAGGAACCACAGTAGCACTATCTTCTCGTATTCTGATGTTTCTCTACTGTACGGCTCGCATCCCCTCACAAAATGCCTTTACTGTACTCGTTTTCCTCCTGCTTTTGATTCGATCACCTGGGAACGTCACATGCTGGTGCGACATGCCAGCAGTAGATGCTAGCTGGACAAGAACATAGAGATCTATTTTGCGTCTACAGACCTAATATCATCTGATCACTTTGCCAGAAATACGGATTGGTTGTTAGATCCCCAAGACGTCAGAGAGCACAGGCTCGTTACGTAAGCCTTGGCCTGGCTGAGACGCTTACTATGTAACTGGTATAAAAATAAAAGTCCCCAAAAACTCTTTTTGTTTTTTTTCCATTTCACATTTTTATTGTTCATCAAAACGAAACAGCATCATTGATACAAAAAAAAAAAAACATCCCCTTTGTCTGGGTAACATTACAAATCTGAACGTTCAGCCTGATCCACAGGAACCAGAGAAACTGTGAACAGCAGAAACTTTGAGCAAGTGCTTTTACCACGGCTGAGGGTCATACAAAAATAGGGCAGGTGCGTGTGCACACAACTCCTTTCAATAAAGTCGTTTTTCTGTTCTATTCTACTCTTTCTAAAAACACTGTCAAAATAAGGAAGATGTGAACCCGCCTGCTGCAACAAGTTCCCGACTTTTCATCCAGGCCAGACCAAAATACACGACAGCATTTTACAGCTTGGCTCAATCATGCAAGAGAAAAACGTTTTGAGAGATTTTGAAGATATCCAAAAAAAAAAAAAGAAGATGTAGAAGTAGTGAGAAGAAATATTAGTCCAGACCAAATACCTGAGATACTACAAGGGTAGAGGTGTTGGAAGCTGAAATCCTGCTGCCTCTGATAAAAAACACTAACCTGAGGAAGAGAAGAAACTGTTGCACAGACTAACCAATGAGCCGGTGAAGCCACTGTCGGCAGAAGGGCTGTACGTATGTTTACGTACGAGTAAAACAAAAAGGCTAGAGACAAGACTTTCAGATCGAGGACATTCATAGAGGAGGACCGAGGTGGGCTGAGAGGACCCCCTCGGCCATGAAGCTTGCTGACTTTCATCAGGCCGTGGGAAGCTTCAGTTCAAGTAATGTCATGGAAATAAAACCTCTTTCTTTCTATGACAGTAGGGATTATACAGTAAGCCACGGTTAAGGTAGGAACTACGACTGCGCATGATTGTACTGGTAGAACTTTTGAGAACCGGCCTGCAGGTCGTCACTGATATGCAAAGTGACAAAACGGAGCTATCGATTCGTTCTTCTTCCTGATATGACGAGTTAACGTTAAAAGGTAAAAATGAATATGTAGAGACCAAATTTTCTACAAATATACAAGCTTCAAATAAAGAGAGGGGGTGGGAAAAAGCCTACTGTCATACAGCATGAAAAAAAAATAAAAGGAAAGGTCTAAAACGTTATATATATTCATATATGTACTAAAACAAACACTGGATTGCAGAAGACTTTGTAAGGCAGAATCCCCGAACAACCCACTCACAGACAAACTGTCAGTGTACCATAAAATAAAGATTATTTACAGAGCATATACAACCGTCCAAAAAGACCATGTTCGTAATCCAAAAAACATGCACATAATACACTATTTCATTTGAAATATCTATTTGTTTCATGTACATAGATCCACAAAGGATCTATTTATGTTGTCGACTTTGGCTGGATGTGTTCGTGACACGCAACAGCATCGGAGGAGAGGTGAGATGAGGTTATGATGTTGTCGTCAACTATTTTTTAATTCATACCAGTATTAGAGGCCAATTATTATAAAGAGTACAAACCAAGAAGTGCAATTTTAAAAAAAGATCTGATTGCATCTGGTTAGCTGATTTGAACATACCTGATAATCAATTCGCTAAATTTAATGATTGAACTTGTTAGCAAAGCAGTAGACGTAGCCTACGCGTGTTACTACAAAATACGTAATAAATCGCATGAATCAGCCCTTTCTATATCAAGGCAGACATGATGGTGAGAAGTTATATAATAAAAGAGTTTCTGAGGCTTGTGAGCAGTCCTGCCCACAGAGAGCGCTAGCGCTAATGCCTCCAGTCGTTACGCTAAGCTTAGAGCTAGCTAACGCTTAACTAACGCTTCACATGTGACATACAGATGAATTTTCACTCTTTTCTTTCATTTCCCTCTTGGTGGGAAAGCTAATTAGCAAATTTAGCAAAATATCACAAGTCCTTTTTGTTTTCTAAGCTAACTAGCTTGTTAGCGCTCCGATGTTAACGTGCGTCTGAAGGACATTTTGGATGTTTTACATTCGGCGGAGATGACGATAGTATGGCACAACCGGAACGTGTTTTTCACTACAATACTGGCATCTTGAATTGATATACTTCAAGTACGACTCGGTTTTTGAATTGTCTTGCGAAGTTGTTGCGAAGTTTTTCTTTTTAGTAAAAAAAAAAAAAGTTGCGCATATAAAAACAATGACCTGTGGTTTCTCTACATACCATGTTGTCCAGCCCTAGTAGTGTTCAATAAATTATTTCACCAAGTGTATATGCAGTGTGTGTGTGTGTGTGTGTGTGTGTGTGTGTGTGTGTGGAAAAGGAGCCTTTCACTTCATACAATCTGGAGGGAACCATACGAGGGGCCCAGTGAGATATTATGTACAAGGCTCTTTTTTCAGCTGACATGTTAATTATGTACATTGACACCTTAGCGTGTGGAGCAGTAATACTGAGAGCATCTCCTTGCTTCATGGTGGATCAAAACAGGTTTACGAAGACTTTGGCAAAAAAAAAAAACAACAAAACTTTGTGATTGTTAACACCTCACAGAGCAGCGGTAACAACAACTTTTAGGCTCAAGATGTTTGAGTGAAGTTACAAATTAACCGTCCTTGTTGAGCCAAATATTTTGATGACTGATTTTGCTTCAGGTGTGTTATAGCGTGTGTGTGTGTGTGTGTGTGTGTGTGTGCGTGTGTACGTCTGGGTGTGTTAACTCTACACACAAAGTGAAACTTCTAGCTGCTAGAAGTGCTCCTTGTCACGCCCCCAACTCCAAAAACAAAAAAAATAAAAAAAACCTTTAAGTGCAGAGGACTGAGGGACTCGGTTGTCGTCTTTTTCAGCAGTTCACGGGTTTGCGTTCCAGTGAGGGCTGCGTAGCATGATAGCGTAGCATGATAGCGTAGCATGATAGCGTAGCATTCGTTTGTTCTGAGTCTCTGTAGCTGCAAAAATGACGTTTTAAGGCTGCGTTGGTGGATGTCTGTCAAAACCCGAGCCCCCGCCCACCTTCTTCTACCACCTCCACCATCATCATCTCTCTGGACTCTCTCATGTGTGTTGGGTCACATCCAGAACTTTACAGCAACAAAAAACAAGGAAGAAGACAAAAAAATGGGATATAACAGAGCAAAAAAAAAAAAAAAAAACAATTCCCCATCGGTTTATATCCTTTCGGTGGGAAAAACTGAGAATGTCTTAACCCAGTGCAGCACTTTCATGTCCATGTGTTCCATGGTGTTTTTCTTTCTTTTGGGATATTTGGGATTTGATGAATGGGAACAAAAGGGGGTAAACTGCTGACGTGGGACTGGGTGGTTGACGTATGGATCAGGGTGGAGGAGGGGAGGTTTTTAGTGGCCGTCGTTGGAGCCCGGCGGGTTGTGGATCCAGTCGAGGACGATGAGCGACAAGCTGCCGATCATGAAGACGATTCCCACCACCAGGAAGATGGCCGCCTGGAAGGAAGGAAGAGAGAGAGAGAGAGAAGGGATTACGATGTGCTTGGAGGGGAAACGAAAGCATCCTGGGGACAAATATTTGTTCAGGATCATGACAGAGGCTGGTCAAAGAAGCCATCATGAAGACGGAGCTGAAGAGGGACAGCTGGGCTGAAGTATGAAATTAAGATGATGGAAAGGTTGACTTCCTGTATGGGATCAGAATCTGGAGAGTTTAAGATATTCTCGAAAAAGTGGGTTGACTTTGTTGGTTCTTGTAAATAGGTGAATTGTTCAGTTATGTATATGTATTTGATGTCCTCCATTAAAAGGAAAAGGACCCAGTAAGAAGGGAATGAAATGAGGAGAGAAGTGGGAAAAAAGAGCTTCATTCAGGGAGACTATGGATGATTATGTATTCTCTATTTAGATGATTAAGATTAATATATTATTATATATTATTTCTTATTTATGGTTTGTTTCTCAAGTTGTATGGTTGTAACTCTGTACAGAAGTCTAGAAGACACCTTACAGGATGCAATGTGTGGAGGGAAACGTGTATTTCAAATAGGGGAAAGAAAGGAGGCGAGAGATTTCTGCAGAGTCACGTCTTGGAAATGTTTTCTCAGTCGTGAAAGCGGAGATGTTGACACTGTGTGTGCGTGTGTTTTCACGTACCCCGATCTTCTGCGGGGAGCGGAACGGCACTGTCTTCACCAGGCGGAGGTAGAAGGCAGCGGGGAGGATGAAGATGAGCATGGTGGCTGCAGAGGAACCTGCAAAGACAACACAGAGAGATTCAGCTTCACAGTTCTCCAGACAGAGCCGGGGAGCTTATCCTGCATCCTGCAGTCGGAGCTGCACAAAATGAGGCAAAAACTGTGGAAATTGTTAATGCCTGTCACACAAAGACATTCCCCATCATAGGAGGACAAAAGAAGCTGAGAGCAGAGAGTTCTGACTTCATTTCTTAGAACCACTCATAACGACTGGTCAATGCTTAAATTAACTCATTGTCTCAGTTGTTAATTAGACGATTTCTCTGCAGCTGCACGGATTATCACGACTGTTTGTTTTTATTGTCTTATTTCTTTGCACACGCTGCATGAAGGGACTCTAATGATCTGGCAGAATGTTTACACTCTAGTCAGGCAACTTCTTTACATTTACACCATGTAATATTTCTGTTTTTAACATGCAATTGTTATTGATTCTATTCTGTTTTGCTATTTTTATCCAGTATTATATCTTTTCAGTTGCTGGACTTTTTCAATAATGATTCTTATATGAATTCTTATATTCAGAACTTATCAGATTAATTATTTTCTGAAAAAACGTATCAAGAAAACGCTAATTTTCTTAGGCCTCTTCTAACCATATCTGCACCAGTGGTCTAACGTCTCTGGCAGCGCCAGGTGTTTCCAAACATCTGCAAAGATGTGAGTCACTGCTCGAGTACGTGAAGTTGATAAAATGTCACAAGATTCTTGTGAAAATGTTCAGCCAGCTCAGACTGATTCCTCAACTTGATAAGCTGGGCCTTTGTTTCCTTCATCTGGTTATCTTTCCAGATATGGGACCCTTCAAATTGTCCGGCCTCGCCCGGAAATTTCCCGGAATCCATCTCCCTGCTGAAATTTTCTCTTTCTCTTAAACTTTCTTTCAGTCTTTCATGATGTCAGGAAGAAGAAAGAGAGGGCTACAGCTTGACATCGATGTCAGGTCCGGCTCTGAGAACGTGAGTGACCGCTGGTCACAAACAGCTCACGCGACTGTACAGCTGACTCGACAGGAACTTTAAGCTCCTGCGCCTCCAAGGTCCTTGCTTCATTAAAATGACCCCTAAACTAAAGGAGGAGGAGGAGGAGGAGGAGGAGGGGTAATAGGCCCTAACTGCCTCCTCCACTGGTTTCATTAACTCACATCCATCCAGTTAGTTCTGCTGACTGCAGGCTTTATCTTGGTCTGATAACACTGTAACTTTATGTTAGATAACATGGACTAGCTAACAGGCGAATCCAGACCAGAGACCAGAGACGAGATGTGATGTGATGTGATGTAGACTTGGTCTAGCCTTGACCCTGCAGATCATTCGGGACTCACCGATGAAGCCGAAGATGTCCCTGATGGTGGGGACGAAGATGACCAGCATGTTGTTGAAGGCCAGGATGGCGGCGGCGATCAGCATGTGGCGAGTCCAGCTGAACTCACGGCCGCTGAACAGCAGCGTGGTGATGGAGGAGCGGATCTGAGGACAGAGAGGACGGAGACGTCAACCTCTCAAACAGCAGAGGGGAAGAGCGAGAGAGAAGATATAGAAGGAAATAGAATAGAATCTGCCTTTACTCCTCCTCACACAATGGGGAATTCTCTAAAGTGGACAGTGCAGTAGAGGTAGTTAAAGTAACAAACAAACAAACAATAGTACTATGTATATAAATACTATGGTATAAATGATGCATTCTATGTGCAATCAACAAAAAAGTAACATAACACCAATGCTTGAATGAGTGAATGAATGAATGAACAAGTTAGTAGCAAAAGTGCTACTAATTCACGATTTAAGGCAAAGTTTGAATCTAAACTTTTGACATTAGAAAGCAGCAAAAGTTTCAACAACACATGATTACTATTAATTCTTTCTTCATTTAAAGGGCCGGTTCACAGCAAATGTAGAGGTTGGAACTAAACTCTGTAGAAGCTCTGGAGATTGACATTGACCACCGACCTTGAAGAAGCAGTTTATATTCCTTTTTCTATACTTTTTCTATTCTTTTATATCCATTTGTTGGTAGATTCTAGATTACATTCTAGACACATTTCATATTCAGTTTATACTCATTTTCTTTTCATATCATACTTATGTTATAGTCAGTTTATGCTCATTGGTATTAAGCTACCAATGGTAGCGTAACACTAAAAGAGATGGACTAAAGAGAGATTTAAAGGGCCGGTTCACCGCAAATACTCTTCGCTTCAATACTTTAGGACTAAACATGTCGTTAGCGTTCATCATACGCTGATGGGAACTGCCCGAGGACGAGGAAGCTCTATCCTGATCACGTTGGGATTACTCTGTTGTATCCACACCCTGAAACATGCGTCACTGTTGTCATTCCCTGGCGCACATGCATCCTGTCAATCACCCCAAACAGTCCGCAGCTGATCGCACACTTGGCCGCTGACCGAAGTGTGTCAAGTCTTAAGCCACTCAGTGTGTGTGTGTGTGTGTGTGTGTGTGAGCCCTGCAGTGGGTGAAAGGTCGTTGGGATCAGGTGAAACCTGAGGCAGGCCACTCACTCACTCACTCACTCGCTCGCTGGGCCTGGGGGAAGGGGGCGGGGCTTAGGGCGCCCATTCTAAAAAGGCCGGCGGATTATCTCCCGCAGAGCAAGAACACCATGAGATTGCATCAGCCGCTAGTGAGACTACAGCACCTTCAGGGGGAGGAGGAGGAGGAGGAGGAGGAGGTGTGTTTTCACACAAAGCTATCACTTGCAGTTGACTTTTGTTTTCCCGGGCTTCCTTCCTCTGTTACTCGCTAGCGCAACACGGGCTGAGTTTATTTTCCCTGACATGAACGGCTCCACGTGTTGAACGACAAAACATCAGAGCTCAGAGAGCCTCTTCTCCATGTTCAGGCAGAGGAAGCCAGCCTTAACAGACTAGCAGACTAGCATCAAAAGAAAGTTCCTCAAAGTGGCAACTAGAAGTTTTTGTAGTGTTGGTTAACTATATGTTCATAGCTGATTCAACTGTCACTTTATTGATTGCTACTGGACTCCGAGCTCCAAAAAGTTCAGACGACAATAAAGTTATCTGATTCCGACCGAGTTTCTCAATCAATTTGATGAGTAAAAATGGTGATTTTTATTTTGTGTTCATTCATTTTGATGTTGTAGAAGAATAAAGTAGAATAGAGTAGAATTGGTCCCCTCAAGACATTTAAAGCGACAGTGCAGTAGAGATAGTTCGCTGGCATAAATTACTGTATATGCAAAAGAATAATAATAGCAATGACTGAATGAGTGAGTAAGCAAAGGTATGAATGCTATGATAGTCTCTTATTAGTCGACTGATGTGGTTAGTTGCTGCAGCTCTGTCTTTTCTGTATTGAAATGCATTCACACGAGTGTGCGACTCATGCACAAACAGTACCAATAGAAACGTGTCGATGCTAAAGGAGACGTGGAGCTTCGAGAACACGCTGACTTTGACCTGCTTGACACATCAAACTGACCGTGCGCGGAAAAAGGAACTAACTTAAGGCGAAGAGCATTTCAGAGAAAAGCGCTTCATTAAAGCCGATGTGTGCAATCTTTTCCTCTTCCAAAAAAAAAAACTACTGCTGGCACAACACCACAGGCCTTCTTTGTACGCTTTCAAGTCCGACTTAAGTACAAGATTTAGATCCAGTTAACGCTCAGGAAAAAAAAAATCCACATTAAGTGGATTTTCTGCACTGTTAGACTGAACCTGGCGACCTCCGTCAGGACGGTCAGGAGGCAGAGGAGGATGACGCCCCCTCGCCAACTAAGTGTCACGCTGGGAGCCAAAACTCTTAGATTATGGGAGGTAATGACAATAACTCAAGTGAATCCCTCCTCAGATTCTGCCCCCCCACCCCCAGCCCTTCCCGTCCCTCTGCCCACCAGCTGTTGCGTAATTAGCTCGGAAAACTCGAGCCTGGATGCGGCATTTCTCTCCGAGGCTCCAAACTCTTCGGCACCTGGACGTAACCTGGCGCAGAGCCTTTGGAGTTCACCAGGCAATATTTACACACCCTCTGCTCCTTGGTCTTTATCTGTCACAAGTCAGCACACACACACACACACACACACACACACACACACACACACACACACAGGCTGGTTGTACGCAACCGGATCGGCCTGGCCACATCTGGATTGAGCTGGATTGCTACAAACACAGCTGTTCTCAAGATAAAAAAAAAACCCAAAACAACTAAAAATGTGTTGTGTTGGATCATTTGTCTTATTTTAAGAGATAATTTCTTACTTTAAGTGTTCAACTTCACACTATCAGCTCATTTCTACATATTTGCATCTTTATCTTATCAGACTGAACTAGTTTCCTCATTCCTGCTCAGTTTATGTTGCTTTTTTGTTTTTACGTAATAAAGCTTCTGACCTGCACTGTCTATATCTGTATTTGCTGTAAGCTGGGCCTTTAAGTGAAGTTACTGGGAAGTTACTCTGTTAGAGCTTTTATTTTGAGAGTTAATTTCCTATTTAGGTGTTCAACTTTCCACTATCATCTCAAATCAGGCATTTCATTTGTCTTGCTTTCACCCCAGGTTTGGTGCTTTCATCTTGTTTTTAGAAACTCCTGTTTTTCTGCAGCGTAAAGGCAAGTGTCCGCAGTGGCACATTTAAATGTGGTGCAGAAGAGCGTGAACCGAAACGGCAGGAGCAGAAAGTCCCCTCGGTGCAAAGATATCAACAGGAAGCTGAGTTCTCTCTGATTGAACACACAGACTGGGAGGGTGTAACCTGAACGTTGCCAAACAAGCTTAACTAAGACATGGAAACTTTCACGAACTGTTCTTTTGACTAGAACTTAATCCATCTGAGCAGCAGACCGGAGACCTGAGCTCTCTAGTGGCCGAGGCGGGAACTGCAGCCGGGTGCAGCCACGCTCTTATCAAATCGACTCCTATCTGGAGATTTCCAGAGGTGTGATCTCCAAATGACTGGGAATGACTCTGCAGGGAGGAGAGGTCCATTAGGCCGCTGTTAATCCTGATTGCATGACTTGTATTGACTTATCACAAGTTCACTCAGAGGCCTGTTTGAGCCAAAGTGCATCTGGAACTGAATGCATTAACAGCCTATTAAGTCAAACCTGATTTGTCAAACCCGAATCAGAAATCAGGGATTTTATCACATTTTAAAACTTAAGTTGCATCATCTTCTGTTGATTACTTTCTCCATTCATCGATGGGTCATCTGTTTTAGAAAATAATGCAAATTGTTGCTGAAATACTAAAGAAACCTAAAAATATTCACATTTAAGAAGCTGAGAGCAGAGGATTTGGACTTTGTTTCTTAAAATCTGTCGTTTTTTTAAAGGCTTGAACTGAGTCGATTGACTTGACAAATGGGTTGTTGCAGCTCGACTCACAGTCAGAGTTAAACTAAACCAAGTTCTGCATTTTCTATTTCTATTCCTCTGCAGCTTTCACCTTCCGTGCATGAGAAACATCACAACTTTTCACTTTGCATGCGAAGCATTCAGAGCAGTACAACTTTCCTCGTAGCATAAACTTAAAGCTTAAAGTAACGAATCAGCTATTAAAAAAGTCAATTAGTAGTTGATTAATTGATGAATCTGTGGCTCCTCAGCCTCGTTAATGGCTTCTGAACATCAAATTTGAATGAGCGTCAGTGAAAAAAAAAAAAACCCTAATTATTCGCAATCTGGCGACCTAAAAATAGTAAGAACTATGAATCAGTTTGTTCCCTTTGTGTCACAGTTGTAAGACTTTGTGCCGGGCGAGTCCATCCACAACCCACGAGTCTTGACCCGATGAGATGGCGACCACGGACGAGCTTTCTTGTCGTCCAGACCTGAGTGGACGTGGAGGAGCCTGAGAACTGGGCCGGCGCTCCACTCCACACAAAGCCTTTTCATTATGAGCGCGATCCTGGCAAAGCCCTGTGTGATCTACACGCTTTGCATCCGTCCCACACGTGACTACACACACACACACACACACACACAGAGTTTAGAGGCTAAACACACGCCTGTCTCCGTGTGGACGCTCCCACACCTCTCTACCTCGCTCTGTCTTTCTTTTCCTCGGCGACGCAGATAAAGCTGGCGTTAATCTCCGGCTGCGTTTCGCCGTGGAGATGAAGGTCAGGAGGATTCGAGGCGAGATCCTCAAATGTCAGCACGGAAACTTGGCAGCGCCGGGCGGCCGGCCGCTTCTTTTGATCCGGCTTTTGCTTTACGTGCGCGTCCAGGTCCTGCCACCTCACAGAAGTTAAGATTTACTGAGCCCGCTTAATTAAACAACCCCTCCACCCCCGTGGAGCAGACACTAACCTACATTTCTGCAGAATCTGTACAAGTCGACTAAACTCTGACAGTTCTGAGACGAAGGCCAAACAGACTTGGTGGGAGTAGGTCCGGCCAAATGCCGTTACATTTCAACAAACTAGAACCTCTTTCTAAACCTTAGATAAGCGCTGCTGGTCCATAAATGTGACCTCCAGCTTTAAAATTCCTTCAAAGTGCAGAACTCTGTGTTTTATACAGCAGCACAGATAATTAAACCAACTCTATCTCTGCAGAATTCAACAGTAAGCGGACTGCACTTTCACACTTTGACCCACAGATTGTGTAAAAGCAGCCGGTGACTCAAGTCTCTTCTTGGGAAGACATGTGGGCAGCCGAAGGCCAAACCCAAGTTCATAACACGGCTACTTTCCATGTCTGACGTGTGCCACACGGTGAAGAAACCGCAGAAAGAAGCTATGATCGGCCTGCTCGGTTGGAGCAGTGAATGAGAACCAAACTAGGAACAAACTACAACCTTGACCAAGTGCTGCAGGTACCTGAACATCACCTCTATCTTAACAATTCATTCAAAATGCAGAAATCTGTGACAAATACAGATTATTCCTATCAGAAAAGCCATGTCTGCTCTATGGTACTGCAAAAGGAATCTATGTTCAGTCGACTGGATCTGGTTGGAGTATGTCACTGACTAACCTGCAAACAGCATCTTAGCATCATTTTCCAACAGACTAAACCCTTTTTCCTCAGCATCTCCTTTCACTAAAACCTCTAGCTTTACAGTTCCTTCAAAACGCTGAAAATCGGCGGTATTAGACGGGTTATTTCCTGCAGACGGGGCAGCTGTTTTGTTGCCACTCTGCTCAGAGTCACCGGAGCAGCTTTTGCCGCATCCTCTTTCACTACTTGTGTTTCTGCCTCGCCGTCCTTATCAAATTTTTATCTCCTCTTGTTATCTCGCTCTTCCTGCCTCTCACTTTCTCCGCCTGTTTAGTTTTTTTTCGCATCACAGCCCCTCCCTGGTATACACCTCAAAACGTCCCACTTGTGATCTCTCCACCCTCCACCGATTCTTTCTGTCTTTCTGTCTCTTCTTTCCACAACATCAGAAACTCGCAGGCTCGAGAACGACGTTCGACAAAACGTGCAATTTCCTGGACAGATTGCGACCGTGCTCGTCTTGCAGCTGCAGACTGCAGAGCCTGGTTCTGGAAACACCGTCGTCTCTTTTAAAGAGACACAACTCAGAGAGAGAATCCCTGCGTGGGATCCAGATATTGTCCCCATATTTGACGCACTCCCAACCATCCTGTATGATTAAAACAACACATCTATAGGACTGTGGAGCCCCCTGGCAGAGGTTTATGTTTCTGCCTCCCTACCCTAACACCCCCCCCCCTCCTCCGCCCACCCCCACTCAGATCTAAGAGGCTCCGCCCCTTTGTCTCCCTGACGGCAGCGGTCAGGGTGAGGGTTTTTCCACTGTCCACTCCGAGGCTGTAAACTTCCACTGCAGAGAGAGAGAGAGAGAGAGAGAGGGGGATCCTCTATCGCATTCCCCCAGTGTTGAAAAAACAGCCAAGCCTGGGTGACTGTGTGTGTGTGTGTGTGTGTGTGAGTCAGAAAATCCTGTGAGAGGTCATTGTCATCTGTAAAATGACTAAAAATGTGGCAAAAATGTGAAGGTGACTGTACGTGTGCATGAGAGGCACAAGATACATATGTTTCTGTTCTGTTACTCTTTACAAGATGGATGGATAGATGAATAGATAGGTAGACATAGATGGACAGATAGATAGATAAACAGCTAGATCTAGAGATATATAAATATCTATACTGATATATAGGTGGGCAAATAGACACATTAAAAGATAGAGAATTACATAGATAGACAGATGAAAACAGGTAGAACTAGAATAGTAATAGAGAGACAGAGAGACAGACAGACAGACAGACAGACAGACAGACAGACAGACAGACAGACAGACAGACAGACAGACAGATAGATAGATAGATAGATAGATAGATAGATAGATAGATAGATAGATAGATAGATAGATAGATAGATAGATAGATAGATAGATTAGTCATGCTGAGGGAACTTGAGGAAAGTTCTCTTAAGAGCAATGCGCAAATGTAGTATATCTATTACGCATTAAGGAGTGTATAAGTGTGTGGGTGTGTGTGTGTGTGTGCGCGTGCTGTGTCAGGCTTCGTGTCTCTGCCGCTCGCGCCCTCACTGCTGCATCATTCTCTGTCAGCGCTTCCTCTCTGTGACGCTCCGTTAGCAACGACTCTGCCGCCCCCTGGTGGCAGCCTCCGGCCACTGCAGCAGCGTCCACCAGGCTGCTCCTCATCCAGCCGCTGCTGCTTCCACTCTTCACATAAACACAGATGTGTGTGTGTGTGTGTGTGTGTGTACGTGAGGATCTATATCTTCGTGTGTGTGTGTTCTTGAGCCAGAAACAGGACACGTCTCTGAGGTGTGCAGCTGGTTTTGTTGTCCCGGTGTCAGACAAGACAAGGGAGCCGGGGCTAAAATTAGCCCGTGAACATATATGGAGGTAGGAGAGTGGCTGAATGTGAGCGAGGTGATAAGTGCTTTTAAATCACACACTGTAGTTAACCTGCGACCCGTCTGAGAGGAGAGGGAAGGGGACACAGTGAGCCACTGTGTGTGTGTCTGTGTGTGTGTGTGTGTGTGTGTGAGATGCATTGAGAGGGCGTGGCTGTTTACGACCTCACCTTGTGTGCTTTGGGGATTTGAGATGACGACAAGCGTCGAGTGCAAAAAAGAAAAAAAAAAAGAGCAAACAGCGTGTTCTCCTTTACTCAACCTCGAGAAAGTGCCAGGAAAAAGACGGAGAGCGACAGAGAAACAGACGCCACGCGGGGAAAGAAAAAACGAACAAACTACAAAACATCGTCTGTGTGTGACATGACGAAGGGGTTTCACAAACACTCTGAAAATGATTTGGTTCATAGCAAGATCATAGAAAAACGTATAAGAGACACTTACATTCTACAACTACAGACACGCATACTTTATCTCATACATAGTTCAATATAGGTATCATTCTTATTTAATTCACTAATTTTAAGTACCTTTTTCCTCAGATTTTTTCCTCATCCTGTTTTCAGACAGCCCCCCCACACACACACATTTTTTGCAGGCAGAGATTTAAAAATTACAGGGTGTGTGTCTGAAAACATGTTTGTGCGCCGTGACGCAAATCTAATTATGTCGTTAGTTAAATGAGGTTCAATCCTGATGTTGCGCAAAAAGGAGAGAGAGCGAGAGAGGGAGAGAGGGAGGGAGAGAGAGGCAGAGAGAGAGAGAGGGAGAGAGAGAGGGAGAGAGAGAGGGAGAGGGAGGGAGGGATGGACTTACAGGGAAGAGGACGATGGGCACCGTCAGCGTGACCGCGGTCAGGACGGCCAGACGCACCAGCAGCAACATGGTGTCGAACTTGTAGACTTTAGTGAAGGTGTGGAGCAGCTCCGCCTCCACGTTGTCTGTGGTGGAGGGAGGAAGAAATGAAAATAAAAACGAGCGGAAATGAGACGGAGGATCTGCAGCGTCCTCGGGTGAATCTGCAGGGATCCTGAAGCTCGTTTCAATAGATGCAATTTCCATAAATACACGAACCTTTTTGCAATCAATCTATTTGGAAAGAGCTTGAATACCAACAAAATCCCAATTAAGACTTTTTAATTCTAAAGGCTTTCACTTGTTTGTCACCGTGGAGCAACATGCTGGCGGCAATAGTAGGTTTCGATTCAGAGCCGATCTGGCTATTTCTGTGTTTTCCGAGGCTCTTACCGTAAAAGGTGAGGTAACCGAACAGCGCCGACAGCATGTACATGACGAGCATGGTGAAGATGGACAGGTTGGACACGTTCTGCATCTTCCTCCTGGTGCGGCTGCAGAGACGAAGGAGGAAGGACGTGTTAGGTCTTAGATCTTCTGTGTCTCCGTGTCTTTTCTGTCTTCCAGTCATATCCTGCTGAGTCCTGATCAGAAACTCAGCTCAAATGAAACTTGTTTAGATAAAAACCTTTGGGCCAAATTCAGAGAGAAAGAGCGTGAAGGGAAAAGAGAGTGTGTTGACACACAAGGTGCGTTCAGGTACCATCGGAAATTTGAGAATTAGACGATTACTGCAGTTTTTAAACTACAATGCGGGACAAAATCATTGATCTCGATATCTTTTCCACTCGATTCCGATCCTTTGAACATGAGGTGATTGGATCAGGGACAACCACAGAGGAAACCCTTTACCACTCTGAACCCTCAGGGTACCTGTGGGGAGGTGAGGGGGAGGAGGGTCCACTTACTCTTTGAGCTCGCTGTAGATGGGCAGGACCTCGGGGTGGCAGACGAAGGCGAAGGCCAGGATGGGCACGGTGTAGGCCGTCTGCAACAGAGGACAGACCGCGTCTGTGACGACCTTCCCAACACGTAATCCCGCCGTGCCACTTTACATAACGTCAGCTGGAAATGTGACATTTGGACGGCGTGTGCTCGGACAAGCTGGCACACACAGATCCTACTGTGTGTGTGTGTGTGTGTTATGGAAAAGAGGGAAACCGGCTGCCTATTGTTTTTGGTCCCAGTCCAGGGCTGAAGTGTTCACTTGGAGCTCCTGACAAACTTCCTGGCTGGCTAACCTGCTCTAAAGACCAGGAGTCCTCAGCAGCCCCGTGCAGATGTGAAGCATTAAGATGAGTCAGAACCGGTTGTTCTGAACGCTCGGACTCCATGCGTCACTGCCTTTAATGAAAGGAACGACAAAGCTTCCATTATGGGAGCCCAGCTCGTCATCTATCGCTTCGAGGATGGAGCGAAACGAGCCATTTGTGCAAAATCCGAGAAGATTATTACGCGTTCTGCTCGTTAACTTTCCAGGTCAAAACGAACACGCCCCCCCTTGGTTCAGCCTGTGTCTCAATCGTCCCCAAACTGTGACTAGAAAGTGGTTTTAAAACCTCAAAATAGCACGAAAAACTCAAAACAGGCAGGTAGAGAGCAGCCAGGTCAAGGAATGCGAAACGACCGCTTTGTCCTCGGACCGAAATGGCGCAACTGGAGCTTTTGTGCCACTGTTAAAATGCCGCGTGTCAAAACGTTGGCTTGATTTATGATGATATGGACTCAAACACAAACACACATAAATGCCAAAACACACCCTAAAAAAAACCAAGAAAAAACGCTTGTTTGCATAGCAAGTCTTGGCAAATACTTGCCTCCGTGGGAGTTAGGTTGTCACACCTAAAGCAACGCGTTGGAGAACGTTTCACAAGAGGAAAACTGGGTCGCTCTGTAAACTGAGACTTCATCCCGGCTTAAAGTTCATTGATATGAGCTCAATTTTCCAAAAGGTAATCGTTATTGTCATTCTCTAATGCCTATTCTTGGCCTTTTAGAGCTGGAATAAGAGCTTGAAATGTGAGTTATGTCATTCCTTTGATCTATCTGATACAAGTCATGTGTCTTAATCTGTAATGCACCTGCTTGTTTTATTACTCATTTGCTATTGTCTAGTGTTTTTCTTTGACTCGATTCTTCCTCGTTCTTACTCATTGTTACTACTAATGTGTTGTTTTGCAGTTAAGAACTAAAAAAAACAAACATTACGATGCAAAAACCCGAACTGAAACTGAAAATAGCCTTCACCAGTGGGACAAGGATGATGGAAGTTTCCACCTCAGTCTTGTCTGTTCGGGTACCTGGGAGTTGAAGACGAAGTACTTGGGCGTGCACATCTCCTCGTCGTCGGGGTGGGGCTGGTAGTGGACCCCGGTGGAGTGGTGGGCGTCGGGGCCGCCGGCCACCGCCGGGGACACGTCGGCCCGGGAGAAGTCCATGTGAGCGGAGGCGTTGGGGGGCAGGTAGAGGCCCGACACGTCCGAGCCGTTCATGCTCAGGTTGGACGAGTGCTGGTAGAAGAACGGCAGCGGGCACGGCAGCTGCGTCTTCTTGTAGATCACCTGGATGGAGAAGACAAGGACCGGCCTGGGCTTAATCCATGGATTCATCAAAAACAGGTCCCAGAGTCCTCAGATACCTCCACACCTTAAAGATATTCTGTCTGCTGTCATACAAGACAAAAGAAACCAGGAAATGTTCAGTTTTAAGAAGTTGAGATATGAGGAGGGACTATCAGCTGATGGAATAGTTCAATAATTATTTCATTAGTTCTTTATCTGTTGCAGCTGCAGCAAATTAACCTGGATAAGCTGATGTCACTGGAAGATAATCATTCGTTTCTTGACAGGATATTAAAAAAAACCTTTAAAAATGTTCCTTTTTTAATTATTTTAGAGAATTTGAAGAGTTAACATCTTATTTTAAGTGTTCAATATTTAACTGTAATCTTGAGTCAAGCGTCACATTTTTTTCAAGACATTTTTTCAAGCTTTTTCCCTCAGATTTTGTGTTTTTTTCTTGTATTTCTCTGTAGTTTTGTGTTAACAGATTCTACATCTTAAGATATTTTATATTAAATCAATAATCTTTGCACTGAATTGCATCCTTGAAAGCTCTGAAAAGCCTGAGAGGAAAACAGATCAAAAGTGCTGCTTCCTTGATGTCTTGTGCATTACCAGAGGTTTAATCTAATAACTTTAATTCACTTCTCTCCCAGAACTTGTCCTGACATGTTGCTGAGCCCGACTGAACCGAGCTCCTCTGTGTCTTCTCTCTTCACTATTCACTAAAAACATTACATAAAAGCAATGGAAACATAAATAATGACCTCTTTAAAGAAAACAAACAAATCCAGGCCAACTAGAAATATCTCCTTCATCCTCCCCCCCGTTCACGGGTTCTGCATGATGTAACGGCCTGACCCAGTCAGCTGCACTCGCATGTTTCTGAGGTCTAAAGTCGGCCATGATGGAGAACATGGAGAACATGGAGAATATGGAGAACATGGAGAACACAGAGAACGGGGTCAGAGGTCACGCTCGTTAGTCAGCTGACGGAGTCTGCTCAGCGGAACATCGCGACTGCGTGACTGAAACTTGTGTTTTCCAGGTTTTGCTAAAACGTGGAAAATGTTGGTTATGAATACACATCAAAGAGAGACGAGGACGAATGTAGTAAATGACGTAAGGGACTCGAACAACTTTGTTGTGTTCTTCTCCTTCATCTGTTTTTCCACAACTAGAGAAGACGTTCGGCAGTAAACGTGGAATCGGGTAATCCGAGTCCGGAGCCTCTCTAGCTTCTGGAACGTTCCATTTGCTGCAGCTCCGGCTGTGAGAGCAGCTGCTGACCGTGCCGGGGAAAACCAGGTTAAAGCAAAAAACATGACTCCACAAAGCTGTCCTTTGCTTTTTTTCTTTTTGGAGGAGCTGCTGAGCTGGCGACAGGCCTTCTCTCATACTCCCCTAGAGTCGTTATAGCGTTCATTAGAAGTAGAGACTTAGACCTTTCAGGTGTCAAAAAAAACAAAAAAATACAGTGGAAAAGTATTAAAATGCCACTGTATGGTAGAGCAGTAGTAAATGGTGCAATTATGTAACATTTATGAGCCTTTTGGTACATTTTTTTCAAGAAAGTTCCAGAAAAGTTGAACTCACCACACCCAAGAAGAAGACCATGCAGGACAGGGAGAAGCCGCTGGTGTAGCCCAGGTATCCTGAGGGAGGAGAAGAGGATTCAGAGTTAACACAGATTATCTGCAGGAGCCACTTTCAACAGATTTTTTTCTTCTTTTTTATCTCTAAGTCACTTAAAAGTCGTAGTTTGTAGTTAAACCTAAAGAGCACAACCATACAACAGACCTCAGATCAGCTGGGAAGGAACAAAGCTCAAAGAAACAGATTCAACTCTAACCCTAACCCTAACCCTAACCCTAACCCTAATCCTAACCCTAATCCTAACCCTAACCCTAACCCTAACCCTAACCCTAATCCTAACCCTAACCAAAGGAAAGGTTTATTAAAGTAACCCTAACTTTCTGGATTCTTCGCCGTAAATATGCCAGACATTTCACAGCCAAACTATTTAAAGAGACCTCGAACTCCAACAAAATTTAACACCTCATAAAACCAAAAGTTTTTAATGCTTAACACAGGCCTCACTTTTCCAGAACTCTTGTGATACTACTCAGGACGCCCTGCGTGTTATTCCTCTGATCTGAGCGACTTGACAGGAACATGTTGTGACCTTCCACAACTTCCACCACGGAGGCTGCAAAATGTCTGGGCCAAACAAAGGCATATTCTATTTTACTCTGTTCTGTTCTACTGTGCCATCTACACTGGCCGATCTTTTAAAGGAACACTTCACTCAAAAAACAGAACCCTGCGGTTGTTAGGGCTGATTCTATACTGTGGATTTCTACTCTGACTGACAGGTCTCAGCTCTCAGATGTGGGTCACACACCCGACCAGAGCAGGTCGTGACCCGAATCCTCAAACGCAGGAAGCAAAGACGAGCTGCGGTCGTCTGATCGAGCCCCCACCCCCCTCCCCCCCGACGGTCCGGACGTTCCCTCGCTAATCCCCGCTCCGTTACGTAACCCGGGCCGTGCGGCTTCTGCTCTGGACCGGAGCCAGACCTGCTCCTCGGCTCCATGAATCAGAGGAGCGGGGCGGACCGCCTCTGGTTCCTCCTGACTCAGGGTCAGCGGCCGTGTCGTCTTACTCCAGGTATGGAGCGGCTGCGGCCTCGCGGGAAGAGAAACCCGGAAGCGGGACTGGCTCCTTCTAAAAGCAGAAGCCGGACGCCCGGAATAGAGCTTTTCAACAGCAAAGCGGCGTCTCAATCAGGGAGGGATTCCTCACCCAGGTTCTTGAGCAGAGACAAGGGAAGGATGATCCCGATGGACACGAAGACGACCAGGTAGTTCCCGTTCAGGTACCATTCACTGCAGGGAGGGAGAGGACAGGTCAGAGGTCGGGATGGAGGAAGACTCTGGATCGAACTGAGAGTGTTTCCCAAAAAACAGGCATTTGAACTAGATTGGAATTGCGGTTGCAAACAGGAAGTAGAATTGCAATTCAAATTCAAATTGGAGGAAGTAGAATTGAGATTCCCTGAAATTCCAATTCTGGAACCCCGCTTTACAGTATATTCCATACATAACTGTTTTAGATATTTCATACAAATAATTATTACTAGGAACTGCATGCACGTTATATTTCACTTACAGCAAATGTTTATTGACAATTTAGAATAAAACGCATCATAACTTCATAATAATTTCATTTGATGTATTATGACTTTCAAATGTTTTTCATTTAACATAAAAAAGAATATTACAAACTCACTTTCAAAATGGAGGGAATTTGTGTTTTAGTTTAGTGTTTAGCAAAGTATTCCTTAAGACCTAAAAGACGTTAAACGTGACAAATTCTTCCTGTTATTTGGCTTCTAAGGAATTCCACAGAATTGCAAAGAGCGGAGCCAGTTCAATTCCAGTTCTTCAAATGAATTGAATTGACGTTCCAAATTCGGAAATTTGGCACAGGCCTGGTCAGGGTCTATATTTAATACAACACGTACTTTTACATCTGTTCAGAGGACACACACACACACACACACACACTCACCCGGAGTTTTCCTCCAGGTTCAAGAAGGCTCGGATGACCTCGGGCAGCTCGTACTTCACGATGAAGAGGTAGCTGGACATGGCTGCGAGACAGCGTGGTGGTTAGACGTTAGACTGGGAGGGAAACCGCAGCATTTTCACACATGTGTGTGTTAAAGCCAGGTCGAGGCCTACCTCCGATATTCTGCATGATTATGGAGCCGAACGCTGCCATTTTTCCCGGCCAGCCAAACGCTCTCTCTCCCAGCTTTTCATAGATGAGAGATCCTGACAGAACAGACCAGACAATTCAGGCACGAAAAAGACAAAGACAAAACAAAACACAATGAAATAAGAAAAGGGGGGAAAATCTGGTAGGAGATCTATTGTTATTGTTATTGACAAAATTCACATTTAAGCAACAGTGTATAAGAGCAGATGTTTCACTTCTCCTCCTTTCCTAAAATCCCCTCAGGGTAGGGTGTGATGATCAGAGCAGTCAGATGATACAAAGAACCATCTCATGATGGCGATGGTGCACAGAGGAGGTGCCAGAAACATCTGACATCAGGTTCAACCTCTGGACACTTGTGACCTTCAGTCAGGCTCTGCATCGCTACATGCTCTTGGTTTGACTAATTGAGGAGTGTTTAGGAGCCTCGGTGGCCTCTAGTGGCCAGGGTGGAAACTGCAGCTGTTTAGAGCAGCTCCCTCTGTAATGTTTAAGACACTTAAGGATAAAAAATATTCTATTTCTGAGGATCTCTGGGTGTTCTCCAGGTTTATTTCCAGTTCATTCATGGAGATGGAGATACCAACCTCCTTCTTTGGCCGTCATGAGGAGCAGATGCACGGAGTACAAGGAGAGGATGGCCACGGCGACCAGGAGGATTCTGCAGGGACATGGAGGCAGAGCAGAGGTCAGAAACTCAAAACAAGGCCCGGGTGAGTCAACACAGATAACAAGTCTCTGTAGGTATTTGAAACACGCAGTCTGGAAGGCCTGGGGTTCGGCTGTAGGAAGCCGCGGACTCTGTTTTTGTTTTCCACTTTTCCTCCTCTGAAAAACAAGGCGGGGAGGATGGATCGGACGCGCTGTCAGGCGAGGCTTTGGAGTGGGTCCCGCCTGACGCCTGCGCCGTGTCACGTCAATGCCACGTCAATGCAAAGCAGCCCTCGCATTCCTCACATGGCGGAGGAAAAGGAAAGGCCAGGGCTGGATGGATCGGAATGGGACAGGATGGGACGGGAATGGGACGGGATGGGACGTCACCTTTATGGCTTTTTACAGCTTCCTGCAGCAGCAGGATGGACGCTCGGAGGAGCTGATCCATATCCAGCCTGAACCTTTCAGAGAACAGAAACCGGCTCCCCTCCCTCCTCGCAACATCAGCTGATCATGAGGAGGCCACGCAGGAGGGGAGGAGGAGGAGGAGGAGGTGGGGGGCTGCCCGGGTGGGATAGCGAGGTGTTGGATGACAGCGGGGGTGACAGATGGTGGTAGAAAGTCACCCGCCTGCTGATAACGCACATGCACGGGACAGCGAGAGCCAGACCAGAGGTTGGCTGAGGAATCGAGGTCACCAGGTGGAGGAGCCGAAGATTTGTAGGTTAATTTGCCTGCAGCTGCTTTTGTACGAAGGCTTTTGCCTGTTTTCTGAAAGACGGTACGAAACATTCATGGAACACCTCGTACCATCGAGACGTTCCACACAGGTGTTGCATAACAGATCGCTTAGGCTCAGCTATGATTCAGAGGATTTTAATTGCTTTGAGAGGTTTTATATGCACTGCAAGTTATTACGTTCTTACCAAGTTCCAGAACACTTACATTTGGCAGTATTCTTTCCTCTTTTTTAATAGTTATTTCTCGTTTCAAGTGTTCAACTTGTTCAACACTACAATCTTTCTCTCTTTCTCTCTCTCTTTCTCTCGCTCATCTATATATCAAGAAAGTGTGAAATTATCTTTTTATGCTACGTTAATGTTTGTTAAGTTTGGTCTTGGCTTGTACAGCTCCACATTAATAAAGCAGCTTGACGAGAACAAGTCACAAAACAGAAAACATGCCAGTAAAAGGAAAATATACAGTCGAGATTTAGATTGAAAAGGTGAAGGCTGATGCTTAGCTTATTTTGGCTAACCTATAACAAATCCAGTCACTGTATTAAAACTATGCAAAAACAGCGGAAAAAAAGTCCGACAGATAGTTTGAGAGTGGTTCACAGTTCCAGTCTGTCCTCTTTTATTCTCTTAACCAATTAGAATAGATAAGACGATCATTTAGGAATTGGGGAGTCGCCACATCTGTTCCCCTTCCTTCTTGAGGATTTCCAGCTGTGCCAGCTGCCTGTCCCATCATGTTACCTCCTACACACACACACACACACACACACGCACGCACACACATCCACACCCACACACACACCTGCAGGTTTGCGAGGTGTAACTCACGTGAAAAGCACGATGCCGGTGTTGGCCATGGCGTAGGACAGGCCCAGGATGCCGCTGCCCATGATGGCGTTGCTCAGGTTGAAGACGGACATCCCGAAGGAGGTGTGGCCTGGATGCTGCTCCCAGAGAGAGGGAGAGAGGGAGAGACAGAGAGGGAGGGAGAGAGAGATCTTTGTGAGAAGAGCTATGAGGAGCATTTCCAGTCTGTCTTGGATGAATGGGAATCAGCAATGTTGGCACCCGAATGGGTTTAAGACAATTTCGTCTCCCACAAACTGCAGTTCAAGGAAAAAACAAAGCGCTCCCTCACCTTCCCTTAAACTGCCAGACACCCAATTGTCGAGCGCATTTCCAGGAGTTATTACGTTTTTATAGACTGGAGCCTCGTAATTCGCAGCGTTTCCCAGAATGTGAGTGGTGGTGCCCGAACTGGGAAAAGCACACGCGTCCGGGAATATTCGGAGCATTCGCTCCTGTGTTCTGTGACACATATTCCTGATTTACGATCCGACTCTTTACAGCGCACACGCGCAAACACATAACTGTGTGAGGTAAAACTGCAGCACCGTATATGAGCAAAGCCCAAAGGAAATCGATTCAGAGTTTCATGGGGAATACTGGAGATTATTGAACAAGTCGTATAACGAGACTCGTTTTGATCTGCAGAATGACCCCAAGCAGCTACTGAATGTCATTCCAGCTACTAAAGCACATGTCAGTTCAATGGAAAACAAAACATGCAAACATGCTTTTTGAGAAGTTTTCTAAACAGTTGTTAATTTTGTGGCTATTAACTGCCCACTTTCAACTTCAGCTGTCACACTGAAGCAATTAGAGCCAGTTGATTTCAGTTTTTTTCTATTTTCTTGTGACATTTCTGAGCTTTGCCTCTTACAGATTCTTGCTGGTACTCGTCGAACTTCTTCTTCTTCATGGCCCCGTTGGTGAGAAACTTCTCGCTCTCCCCGCCGTCGTTGTCGTCCAGATACTGGCTGCAGGGCCAGAAACACACAGAGCAGCCAGTCAGGACAGAGATCCACCGGACCGTGACTGAACCTTTAATACGTGACTAAACCATCTGGACTTAAAGTCTTGCACCTCTTATAAGTAGTTATAAGAGTTAATAGAGAAGCCACATAATGGACAAGTGGTCCAGTATTTTAGATTCAGTACATCTAAACCCTTTTCTTTCACCTGACAAGTAGCTTGAAGTACCTGAAGGAATTGTTTCTTCAGGAAAGTTCAAACCTATGACCCTGAGACTAAGCGTCTCACGCGCTAGCGAATGAGCTAGCATGTTAACGTATGCTTACGTAGCTAAACCCATGATTTGTTTTTACAGTAGAAGCTGAGCTGATTCGATCTTCTCATCATTTCATCATTACGTTAATCATATTTACTGACGTTTACCGCCCAACGTCACAAGCTTTGCCAACAGACAGACGTAGGAATGCTGGCTAACTTGTTTAGCGTTTAGCATGTCGCTGACCTGCTGAGCGTGGCCTTCTCGCAGTCCCCCGGCTCCGTGTAGCGCTCGTCCAGGCTGTCGTCGTCAGCCATCGTGGAGACTCTGCTCAGCTCCATTCGATCCATGACTTTTGGAGGAGTTCTCGGGTTCACAAAAGCTCAAATCTGTTTCTTTGCGATTCCTCGTCACCTGTGAGGAGACAAAATGGAGAACAACGAGAGATTGAAACATGAGGGAAAGAGCTTCGGTGACATAGTAACTCCAGCTGAGAGCGTTATCTGCCAGGACGGACGTGTTTGGCCTTCACCAGGAGCTCTTTCTGGGTGGAACGCCCCCCTCCACCTTGACAAGCAGCTCATTCCACTTCTTGGAATTGAGGGACGGATTGTGTTACCTTGAGGGGGAAAACTGGGAGGTGTGGAAACTTTGGTGCTGGCGGGGTTGAAGTCCAGTTGGCTTCAATGGCTGTTTCGATTTTTTACCTCAGCTTAGCCCTCGCAAAAAGTGACTAAAGATATATATCGTCTATCCCAGACTCTGGGTCTTTCTTTCCTGTCTTTTAAGGAACGTTCTCTGAGATTCCTGCCTCGAGTTGAGTCAACAAACCCTGAGACAAGGTGAAGGATGAGCCCGAGAGGCCACCATCAACAGCCTTCTAGTCCATGTGTGACATGATCGGCTCTGCCTCGCCCTCAAAGAGGCACCACACACACACACACACACACACACACACACACACACACAGACATTTTCCTTCCATTGCATTCATTATTAGGTTACATAAGGAGGAAACCAAATACAGTAGCATTTATCCACCAACAGCCACAATCGTTCAGACAAACAGACTTCTGACTCTGGAACAGACCAGTCCTTCATTAACACAAATCAACAACTACATCGACCATACAGAGTCAGGAGCTGCTCCCTTCAAGAGCAGAATCTACAAACAAGTCCCACAACTCCAGAACCCTTCGGATTACAGTGACCCGGGGCGGTAGCAACATAATACAGTCAGATCTGCCTTTATTC
This sequence comes from Karalla daura, assembly GCA_029224185.1. Classification (NCBI taxonomy): domain Eukaryota; kingdom Metazoa; phylum Chordata; class Actinopteri; order Chaetodontiformes; family Leiognathidae; genus Karalla; species Karalla daura. Next base: position 2,801,340 of record CM055209.1, on the reverse strand, counting down.
CAATGATGTATCCCAATTATCCCAATAATATGAAACAGAGCCAAGAGTTTATCTAGCAGCAGCATTGGATAAAAAGTTAGAAGAGTGATAAAAACGATCAACAACTGTTTTAAAAATCAGTTATTTTGAGACTCCTATCACAGCAAGATGAAGATCTTTAACGCACCCAAGTATCTGAGGACTTTGAGAAACATGTATTAACTGTTTTCACCATTTTTAACGATATGACACAATATGAGATGATATGATGCAGTCCAAAGGTGGAATTCCTTTGTCTGGCAGCTCATTTCCCATTTCTAGGAAAATCAAAAAGCTTGAAGCCTGTGGTTGGGGAGGATACAACAAATTAGACAATAACTGACCTCTAAGTCCATTTAAAGCGTGGTTTTCAGCCATAACTTGAGCTTGCACTGACTTTTGGCTGGGTGTGAAGAGTTTTTTTCCATATGTGGGACAAACCATGTATGGATGCAGGAGGGGAGAGTGTTGTGTTGACAGTCAACAGGCCTCCATACAGCCACAGAAACCTTTCCCACTCCCACAGCCCAGCGACGTCACGGCTCTGAACTCTCCCACTTGACCCGACGCGGTTTGATCCGCCGGGGGCCAAAACTCGCCTTTTAAGTGAAGTTCAAGTCCTGGACCGGCTGCTGTTTTGCCCACCCTTGTGATCTTGCGCTTCGGAAGTAGGCCGCTTTACAACCTGATATCTCTGAGCCAACAGAGATTAAGCGGCTACATTACCGTTAACAACCGCATCACACACGCCAGTTCACCTAATCTCTCAGTGTCGCTCTCCGCTGAGTGGCGAGAGAGAGACGGAGGAGAGTTTTCATTTTTCATTGCCAAGGGGATTAACCTGTCTAACTTGGTTAACTTCACACGTCGGCGGGTTCTAATGCCACCATTGTTGCAAGCACAACATTATAGAAATGCAACGCTTGGCCGTGTGCCACATAGCATGCTCAGGTCTGGTTCAAACCTGCAGAGCAGAGACTAGAAAGCCGGTCCCACCTAGAAATTACACAGACGAGGGACAAAAAAAAAAGAAAGTCTGCAGGAGTCACTTGTCATTCATACAGTTCTGTGAGCACTTCTTATTAAAGAGGTGCATTTGCACATGAGACCCTCAGCAGCTAGAAACTGGTTAAAAAAAGCACAAAATGTTAATGAAGCGGTTGATGGGAGATGTTAAGGGCCTGTTAAAGCCGCCTGAGAGCAGCCCGAGCATTCAGATCCAGCTGTGCTCTTGTTGTCAAGGCTCGGGACGCCCTCACACGTCTTGTGTTTACAGTTGCCTCATTTTAATGCAAATTGTGAGTCAGACCACAGAGCCTAGACTGACCAGCAGACACTGGTTTGCGATTACACAAATTCCCTCAGCTCCTTCCCCGCTTGTTTTCACAGCAAAGTCTTTTTCAACACAATCTTTACAAGCATGAGAAAAACGGACCACAGCAGCAAAACGAGCAAACCAAACCAAACTTATCAATCATCTCGTTTCCTGTTGTTTACAGCCACGCTGAACATTAATGAACAGAAGACATTAACCACCAAATATCATCAAATCTTAGGTCACAAGGCAACAGAAATTGAAGCCCTGCAAGAATGTTTTATAAGCTAAATTTGCTTTACACACCACTCCTATAAACTCACTGTAAAGTAGATGCATTTAAACATAAAAACAAACAAAAAAAGACTCTAAAAAAACAAAAGACGCCCTTAGATTAGATGCAGTTTCAACTATCACAAGAGACCTCATGCATCCTCCAACCTGTTGCATCAGCCACTAGCTTGGAGCAAAAAATTCCTCCCAGAAACTTTGCTCTGAGCAAAAGAAGGAGCAGTGCAGGAACTTGTAAAGGCAGCTGTGTGTTCCTCGAACACACCCCACGCTGCAGCAGAGCAGAGTGGAGCTTTTCAGCAGAACTTTCCATTCTTTCTTTTTTTTTCTTCTTATTTTTAAGTATTTAGTATTGCATAAAGTATTGCATAAAGCAAGCAAATTCATGCAAAGCCGGCATACTCACTCGATCAAGAGGTTCCTCACAGAGGTTTCGCAAACGTGTTCCTTAAGTTTCTTTATAAATAAATGTAATATGTTTATATATATAAATGTATATATAATTTTTTTTTATAAAGATTATGTGATGTGAATGGGTTGAGGAGCTGCAGGTCTCTAGTAACTCAGGTGAGGGAGTCTGCTTTTATAAGGGAGGAGGGAGGACCTCAGGCTACCAATGAGGACACACACAGGGTTCCACTCAGACTCCTCCTCCTTCTTTGCAATGAGGCTGGAAGCAGGCTGCAGCTCCCCCCAACACACACACACACACACACACACACACACACACACACACACACACACACACACTCACACACACACACAAATGCATGAGCAATGCTGTGAATTCAACACACTTTAATGAGGAACCAACGTCTGATTGTGGATGAAGCACAAAGAAAACACCCCGTCAACTGGACAAACAGAGAAGCTGGAGAACATCCGGATGAAGTGGAACGTCGTCCGGATGTTCCCGACGCTCCGCGTACGGATCGGAGAGACGCCGCCGTTTAAATATCCGGTCGAGGTGTGATCACATGACGCGCCACATGACCGCGGCCTGCCTCAGCGTTAACACCGGGCCCAGAATACGTCCCTAAAACGCATAACAGGTCACAGAGAGCGTCTGTGCAACCAGGGAGGGTGGGGGGGGGGTGGACTGGCAACCTAACACACACACACACACACGCACACACACACACACACACAACTCATTCTTCGGCCTCCTCTGCACCTACGTCGACTCACACACGCGCAATTGTTTGCACACGCGGCCTCACGCAGGCAGATGCCACACTGTGGGCAACTGTCAGCGGTTGCCGGGTGGGCTGTGCCGCCCGGCGACCAATCACAGGCCGGCGTCGGGGGATGTGTCGCCGTGCCCAAGGTCGCGTTCCTGTCAGGGATGAGGTTCTTTATCTCTGTCCACTTTGTTGGGCCGTCCCAATGCAAAGGGACAAACACACACACACACACACACACGCGGCGTAGGAAGGGAGGAACTGGGAGGAACAAACTGTCTTTTTCCTTCAAAATCAGCCGCTGGAAAAGTTTCGTACAGAAGCTGAAACTCTCAAACGTGACTCTGGACAACTACTCGACTCAAGAAGACAAACTTGGTCTGAAGAAGGTTTCAGTTTCCAGATTTATGAGTGTGTGACTCACCTAGAGCCACACCTCATTCTCACTTTCTGTCACAACAAATTCTAACAATCTACCTAACGATTATTTACACATATTAAATGGGACTCTGCGTGTTCAATGTGCTTCTTTAAGCTACTAGTTGCACCAGTTAAACCTTAACTATTCTTGATTGGGAATCCGCTTCATAATTTGTATAATTTCAACATTTTTAACACTCATACAGTCTTTATTTCAGTAGATTCAGTCACATCTCAGTCAACAAAAAACTGGCTGGCAGTGATGCTGAACACACGTGCAGTTTGTTGACATAATGTTTGATATGAGGAAATGAAAGGGCATGTGAGGATGCCGAAAAGTTACATGCATTTTTAAAGCAGCACAAAAAGAGAAATGTGATTTGCCAGTTGATAAATTCTACAAATCTTTTCATTTCTGAGAGAAAAAAATAATGGGCTACGTGACTTTCAAAGTCTTGGAAAGTCACATAAGACCTTCTTAAACGTGTGAGCACAAACTGCCTCCACCAAAACGTCTGTTTAGGTCGTTGGGTTTGTGAATGACTCCAGGCCCACCCCACACCTCCTCCCATCAAAACCAGTGAGACCTGCAACCTTTCCCAGGAGCACTTCAGAAAAGTGAAGTGATCTGAGAGCCGACACCTCGTCCATGGTGTGTCTGACCACACGACACAGGCCGACGGAGCGGCAGTGAAAGCCAAACTCCCTCAAACTCGTCATCGGGACATTCCTTAATGGGACTGCAGTCCTTGAGATGCATGTGTGTGTGTGTGTGTGTGTTTGGGGAGGGGGGGCCTCACACACACATGCACACATACTCGGCCAATCACCTGAGACTAGAAAGCTGTCCCCAAGCCAATCCCGCCACATACCAAACAAGGACGGGGTTGGCTTTGGGGGTTGGGGGGCTTGTTGGTGGTGGGGGGGGGGGTTGTGGGTAGGGGGGTCGAAAGGCCGCGGTCTTCAGAGCGGAGCAGCAGCCAGCTTTAGAAGTGACTCAGATGCATCTCTGAGGTCAAAGATATCACACGCTTCAGGGCACAAAGACTTAAGAGTTTCTTTCCGTTGAGGCAAAGTTCAACGTCTCGATATATCAGCGAAATTTCATGGAGGACGATTGAAAGCAGGAGCTCTACGGATTCAAAGAGTGGAAACTCATGTTTGTGATGTTATGGAGCTGCAACAGGGTCTTAACTTACTTATCAAAAGACTATTTTAGCAGTTTTCCCAGAAAAAAATCAACAAATATCTTCTAGTTCTTCCAGTCCTCGATCACAACAAACTCATTATCTTTCAGTTATGGACAAAATGAGCGACTCGAAGGCTTCATCTTTACATTTCACTGTAACTAACCAATATAAATTAAAACAAGCACTTAATGGGACAGTTTACACATCGTAAAGAGGGCCATCAGCCTGAGCAAACCGTTGCGTTACGTCCTCTATGTCAAGTGTAAGAAGTTCAGCAAGGTCTGACAAAATAGCCCCTGGATGATGCAATCGGCAGAAAGGTTGCCACTCGCAGTGGAAACACTCGGAGAATGTCTCCAGAACCATTCCTGTTCCCAGCGTAGTGGGAGATGGAAGGGACGTTGGACGTTTCCAGGTTCACATAAAGACAGAAAGCACAAACTCATTCAGCTACAGAGTTGTCTGCTTTAACTTGGCTGACTCACCTCTCTTATCTTACAGACGGCACTCTAAACATTTCCTGTTTTCTTATGTCTGTAGGACAAAAAACGTATGCATGTTCTCCGCAATCTAGGTTCAGGTTCGCTAGATAAGAACGTGTTTGACGGGTTTTACTATCCTCTTGTTTTACACATACATTTATAGGAAGTGCTTCGTGTCCTGTTTGGTTGCACGATTCACTCGATTCCACTTCACACAGTATGTTTCCATGTTGCGAAACCCTTCAGGGGTTTTGTTTCAAAACGTGGTTCGGTGGACTGGATTGCTCAAAGAAGTGCTGAGGTAACACTATTTACTTCCATCATTCTCACCGTCATTCCACAGGATACAGCTGATAGTATTTTACGTAGCTTCGGAGCAACATCCAACCGGGTTTGTTCTTGTTTTGACCCGAGAGACGTCTAAACAGCTCTCAGAACTCACAAGGATGCGCGAACGTGTTCGTTTCTGTCACTGGAGAACAACACTGTGTTGACATCTGCTGATCAACACGAGACTGTTTCTGTCACGGACCAAGGGTTTATGAGCAGGTCTTAACCTCGTCTCTCTCTCTCTCTCTTCTCTCAGTGTGTGTGGAACAAAAAAAATGTGATTTCAAGGTCAGAAAACCTGGACCGGACAATAGTCTGAATGGAAGAAGAATCTGTAGAATAACTCAGCAGACCCACAGATTACAATCTTTGTTAGGCAGTCAACAACCCCAGCAACTCAACAGGCATTGTGAAGCGGAATTTGACGGAATCTAAATTAAGCTCCTACCTCTCAAGCCTGTGTGAGAATACCACACACACACACACACACACACACACACACACACACACACACACACACACACACAGTCGGCTGCTGAATCATTGGCTTGACGACATCTGATATCTGCTTCAATACGTGGTAAATCCAAATTATTTAGGCTATCCAAAAGCAAAACAATGTGGTGACAGGATGAGAAAAACAATAAATTCCAATTAAAAGCATCTCACGAAGTCGTGGGACAAGGTGACCTCGTCCAGAATTTCACACGTCCGAGGCAGCAGATATTTCTGTCTCTTGCGTGCAAAATCTATCAGCTGCACACACTTGTTTGCAAGTAGGCGACTGTTTCATGATGTAACATACAGTACATCATATGACACTTAAGTCATTATTATTTGTAGGATTAGGTCCAGCGCTTTCAAAGGCGAAACTTGGCACATCGGCGTTACGTAAGTTTTATGTGCGCCACACGTCTGATGTTTCCAATTTAAAAAGAAAAAGAAAAACAACCACTTCATTACATTTGTTCAACATTAAAGAATTAACAAACCTTATCGAGTGCAAGTATTTATAAATTCTGAAGCTGGATGGTGGAAAGTTATGATTGCGTCACAGTTGCTGGCCCAGTTACACGAAGTCGAGTCATGTCAAAAACCCACAAGGACACAAGACACAACGCAAAAGTAATCAAGAGATTTGGAAACATAAATGTAGCCGTAATGGGAAACGCAAGTCTGGTGATTCATTCTCGACAAGGATCTGTCTTCTCTCATCACGAGACACAAGAATTCATTCATTTGCTTCTTAAAATAATCCAAAAAACTGTCATCGAGAAACTGAAGCAGCTTAATTACTACAGTGGCACTAGCTAAATGAGCAACACCCACTAATTAAACTCACTAGAATGTGCTGCCCAGGGATTTAATATAAATCAATGGAGACTGTATTTCACATTTTGATTAAGACCTAAACTCACTCTTCTAAGCTAAGTTTAATGGCTAGCTAACAGCTAGCTTAGCCACCTACAATAAAACTAACTTACTCAAATTCCAGCATGAAGTTCTCCAATGGACAAAGTCGTTGCTGGAATGTGTTTTGTCAAGCTGTTTCCCCTACGTCCCGTCTTCACACTAGTGGCTAACAGGTAACAGCTAGTTAAGCCTGCTAACCAACGTGTGGATAAAATGTGCAAAAAACCCCCCCAAAAACACAAAAATGCCAGCATGTAGTTCATGAGGGAACCAAATTGTTGCTGGCATGTTTGAAAAGCTTTGTGTGAAAGTTTTGTCAAGCTAACCGCTTCCTCTACTTCCATGTAGCCTTAATGCTAAGCTAAAGTAAGCTAAGAGTTTCAGCTCGTAGCTTCATTCTCTATACGATAGTGGTATTAGTTAAAGCAACAACAACTGATCAATCTCTTTGAACTCTTTGTTATCTGACTATACTCTTTGTTAGCAGCTTTTTAACTGTGGTTTTATGCTTTTTTTAGCTAGCACAGTAGCCTCTTACTCTTCACTGATATCTCAGAGTTTACGAGGCTCTCCTAATGGAAAACGGGATCCTGCGTGTGGTTCTAATCCACCAAACCGATCGTGACTGCAAATTGAGCCTGTCGAGGAGAAACAGATTTAAAGCTGCTGCGCGGTGACGTGGGCGGCTGCTCGGCTACTGGTGGAAACAACAGAAACACGACCACAACATCCAGAGCCGGGAGCCACACACACATCTGTGTTAGAGCGAGGGCACATGTTCCTCCCAGATGATCCGTCTGCGCTCCCATCCGAGAGGAATTCATCATCTGTGATGCATCGAGACAATCGCCTCTCTGTGCTTCTGTTTGCTTTTTGCTGTAAGGCCAAAACCGCGGTCCACAATTAAAATGCGGTCAGTTCGTTTCTGTCCTGAGGTTAAAGTCGGTTAAGTCCCAAAACAAAAAAGAAAGATACATACTGATGATTTCCATTTCGATTCGGGGATATTTTCTTTTACAGTGCGTTTAACCCGCAGAACCTCCGATCCAGGAATCCGACTCTGACACAAACACTCAACCCTCTGTGTCTGCAGAAAATGGTAACGGTCATAAAAGTACAGATGCCTGGCAACTATGAGATTCTGGGTCTGGCTAATATTCAGGTGCATATTTCTGATTCTCCAGTTGCACATATGGAGCGGTCGAAAAGCATTCCAGCTAGGGAGGACCACCATTAATCACCTGACGGGTGCTGCAGAACAACATCTGAAATACTGTTTTATACCGGCGGAGCACGTCTGCAGCCTGGGATAGTCAGAACTGTAGAAACGCTACCCAGAAAACTAAACATTCACAAAATGCCTCTGACCCCAGATGCTATTGTATTCCTAATAAGTTCTGAACAAAGCATCACGCTGTAGTCATGATACTATCACCTGGGGCTTCAACAAGAGACTGTTGTCCTAACTGATTAATCTCTGGATTATTTTCGCAATTAATCAAATAGTTGTTTGGTCTACTAAATGATGTCGAGGCCTGTTTCATAATAAGATAAATTTATCAACTCCACAGCTGATCCAATGTCAAAAAGGAGCAAAGTATGATTGTGATTCTCAGTGTTTTCAGATTAGGGCTCATGTGCCTCGAATAAGGGGAAACAAATCAGAGTTGTGGATTTCAAAGGAACTGAATTGAGTAAGCTGTTCTACAAAACTAGGAGGGCTCATCTTAGTTCCTCTCTTGTATCTGGTCCTGTGACGAAAACATCATCTAATCGTCTTTAAATCTTTTTCCCGAATTCTTAGAAACCTGGGACGCAAGTCACAAAACAAAGACAGAAACCGACAACATATTGATGAAAGCTGTGATGCCGTGTGACGTTCAGGCAGGTCGGCCTTCAGTAAACATCATTTTGGCCTTTTGTGCATAAGCTTGGTGTGTCCCAACCTTGTTTGTGAACCCTCGTCTTCTTATCAGATCGTATCGATCCGATCCGCTCGTGACAGCTAACGACAGTGGCGGCGTTTTGCTGTGTGATAATTTGTCGTTTCTGTACAGGTGAAAGGTCTCGGTCTTGACCTTGGTGGAAAGAGGAAGAGGAGAGGACGTCGTAAAGTCACCCGGTTCAAACGAGGTTTTTCCGACTCAATCTCAAAAACGCAAATTTAGAAAAGGTTTCTGTTTGACCAGGCTGCACCACAGACTCAGAGGGTTCAGTCCGTGCTATTTTCTCTCCGCCTCCACACCTTCCTCCGCCACAGAAAACACCCTCTCTCTGTGTAATCTGAGAACATGCGGCCGGTGCTTTTGTCCCATCATCGGTCACCTGTGCTCAGATGTCGTTAGCTATGAAACACGTGGGACAGACCGCTCATTCAGCCGCTCGGACAGAATAATCTGCTGAATTTTCTCGTTTTTTTCTGGCCTGGCCACACGTTGAACACCGGCCAACGCACACAGGCCGTGGCCAAAGCCCCGGAGAGACAAGATTGTACATTTTCAGCATCTCGACGAGGAGCAAATTGCATAATTCACAGAACTAATCTGACAGTTTATTTAAAGATATCGCATGACTGTCCGGCCGAAGCGTCGGCCACATGCAAACACACGTACATTAAAATAGACGTATTGAGGGCAAACTCATAACGGGGCCACGCCGTCAGACAAAGACGCAACTGTTCGCATTTTGTAGGTCAGAAAACTGAAAACTGGCCTCAGAAACTCAGCTCCGAGCGACCCCGACCCCTTCTACGAGCCCGGGCAAGTCGAATGAAGTGCGTCTTTGAACGTTACATAAGCACGGATTCATTATTTGGGGGAGGATTTGATTATTGTACGTGCGACAGGTCATGAGATTCAGTTTCGTGGTCGGAGTCTGAGAGTTTTCTGACGCTCCAGGGACCTTTGACCCCGCCGTAGTTTGATTACACAGAGGGCGGCTGTGGGGCGACCGGGCGTCAGTCACTCCTGACCAACCGTCGTGTTGGAAGAGTGACAGGCAGACGTGACATCACCTCCGCCTGAGTAGCTCTCTTATCTCGCTCTCTCAATTAGATTTTATCGATTGATTTCGCTTATCTAGTGCTTATTGTGGAACCCCGGGCGTCCTGCAGATAGGAGCTGGACACTAGATAAGGAGGGGTTGGAGGTTTCATCTTTGTCAAATCAAAGTTGTTGCATTCAATGCAACATGTTTCTGAGTGTTTTCCCGAGGCCCCTGGGACCAACTTTTGTCGCTGAACTGAAAAGATTTTCAGAGTATGCTCATTAGAATGCAAACTTCAGAAAGTGGTTTTTCCTCAGGCTGGAACCAGGTGAACGACTTGAAACTTTATTCTTGTTTGCAACGTAACAAATGTTACTTACAAGTACTTCTAAAGCTTCCTGAGCAACATTGCAACACTTCATTTGTTTCCACTTTTGAGGCCATTTTTCCTGTGAAGACAACTTGTTCTGAGGCTCGTACACTCCCAATATCACCATCAGGAAGCCGGTAAGAAAATCACCCAAAACACAGTTATTAACACCTGTTTCTGATTGTGCTGGAAGAGACACTGTGTCACGTTCAGCAGAGCTTGTTGTTCTCACACGGTGGTCAAAAAGAAACTGAATTCTGGAAACTTTTATGGTGACTAAAGCCAAAACTGATCATGCACACATAAGCTCTACTGAAACTAGTTGATGAATGTACTCACTAATAAAATAATCTACAGCTGATCATTATGCTGGTTAGTTTAAGCATTTGAGAACATTTCTGAATACAATATAAAGAAATGAATGGAAAAGTTTCATAAGTATGTATATATACATATATATTTTCTAGTTTCTATGACATGCAACTGCATATCTTTGTGGTATGCACAGATCAAGGACTTCATCTAGGCTTCTGTGACACAAAAATGAACTTTTTTTTGACATTTTTTTCTGATAACTCTCATATCAAACACCTTAATTAAATGATGGCAAAATCATCTGCTAAAGTAACGGTTGCAGCAGCAATCAAAGTGTGAGGAGCAGCTGAAGGGAGCTCAACAGCAGTCCCCCCATGTTGAAGGAAGCTGGTGAACCCCTGTAGGTGACCTCTGACCTCTGCGTAACATGTGGAGTTAGAGGGAGGAGGGACTGAGGCGGGAAAAAAAAAAAGAGGGGAATTTCCCTGTGAGGATTAACAACTTTTCAACATAAGAAAATCCCAGAAGCTCACGACGCTTTGCAAGTTTTCCAAGCGCATTCTGCATTCTTAAATTATGTAAGGAGGCGGGTGAAAATAGGACGCGGCCTGCGTCAGGTTGCGATCCGAACGCGTTGACAGCGTTTTGGAAAACGTCCAAAACGGTTCCCCCCCCGTGTGTGTGTGTGTGTGTGTGTGTGTGTGTCTTTGTGTTAGCGATATCCAACCCCCTTTGAAAGTGACTCTACGGGCTGCACTCATTTGCTCATTATCACCCCCAAGGTCCATCAGCCGGCAGCTTCAAACCCCCCCCCACCCCCAACCACGCAGCTGCCGCTCGCTCAGGTTCTGACCTACATGTGTCAGAGCAGGTCTGACTGGGGCGGGGGGGGGGGGGGCGGGGGGGGGGGGGTGTAACTCTGGGGACGCCACTGTTATGTCATCTATGTTATCTCAGAGCCAGATTTTCTGACAGAGACCCCTTCATCACAGAAAAGGCGGGGGTGTCGAGTTGGGAGGTGTGGGCATCTGGGGGTCAAGTTGAATGGAGCTTTATAAAGGGGGAATGCAATAGTTACGTTTGCGATACTTAAGTTTTGAGAAGTGCATCTTGGGCTCTTCTGCATTACTTTTAATCTTTTTTATGCACCTTGTAACTTTTGCAGCTATCTCACAAGCCTCAGAACTGAAACGGGGCATCTGTAAGAACCCTAATGTTAAACTTCAACACCTTTTTCAACACTTGCCAACATCACTCAACAACTGTGTTTGCGGTTTAATCTATAGAGTCCAACCACACAACAGACCTCAGATCAGCTGTGGAGGAACAATGCCCCAGTGAATAAACTGAACCAAAGGCAAAGCTTATTAAAGTGTATTTGGTCACAACAATTGACATTCAGCTTAAGTGCCATACATACTATACACCACTATTTGGAGAGAGCTGAAATGCCAACAAAATTTGGGCTCATTTCAGATCCCGTCTTTTGATTTTTGCAGCTTAAGCCAAATCCAATTCTCTTTCTGACCGTGACTCTGAGTCCTAACGACGTCCCGCTGAAAACCATCCACACCATAAGTCAGTTCGCTTGGTCTCTGCCGTCTTTCTGAAAGTGGGTCAGCGCAGCCACGCAACATGACTCCATAACTCCACATCCCCATAACTCCACTAAAAAATAACACGTATGACCTAGACTTGGGGCTCCATTAAACATCTTATGTAAGTAAGGTGTGGGGGGTGGACAGAGAGGATTTTGAACATGTACTGCACAGTCACTGTGTGGCAACCGAGTATTTTTAGCTGTCAGGGGAGCGATGATAGAAACTGAACTCACCACTTAAATATGCCTAAGCCTGGATATTCTCCTGGCTGAATCTACTCTTTGTTCTCGGTTATGAGTGGAGGAGGCTCCGCGGTGTATGGCCCAGATTATGGGAGCGCCGCCTGAAATGTTTAGAAAAGCTTCTTTTTTTCTCCGACAAAGTGTTTTAAGGCCAGAAGAACCACAAAGCATTAACGTAAAGAAAGAGACAAGCGTGCCAAGGCAAGCTTTAAGGCGAGGGCGCATTTTGGAAAATCCGCAGAAAAGACTCTCAAAGTCGAGATTTCCTTTATGAGAGTCTTAACCGAGCAGTTACGGTCGAAGAAAGTAAAAGTTTGTTCACAAATGAAGACCAGAACAGCTGAGAGCAACAGGTTTCAGGGGTCAAACCGAGCTTAAATAAGATGAAAGAAACAAATTTGTGCAGCATTTTCCTAGTAGAGCAGTTCACGCCTGTGATTCGCAGTCATCATATATTTATTAGCATCTCAGTCAGCCCTGGAGGACACCCAGCATGCTACAGTCTACAGTTACATAAACTATAAACCTATGAGAAAGGTCTCTGCTCTGCACCACACCTTCAGAAATAGAGAAATAAATGCATTTCTGCAGTTTGAGCGCTGCAAACCGAAGATGACTTTGATGCTGTCCTTCTTTTTTCTAAGATGCAAAGATGGAAAGATAGCACAGAAACGGCATGCAAACTACAGATGGTGATAACATAAGTAAAAATAACCGTGACACTCTTATATATCAGTCAGAAGTGATATCTAAGGAGTAGGAAAAATATGAAGTAAAATTTGATTTTTAAAAAAGTCTTTCCCAAGTAGTTGCCATCAAAGAGAGTAAATTCAATTGATTCACAGAAGATACAGGATGAGACAGGAACAGCTGAACTGCAACAACTTTAGAGGGCCAAACAGACTTGATGCAAAACAACCACATTTGTGCAACACCTCCGAGCAGGAAAGGGTTAAAACCTAACGTGTTGAGCCAGAGATTGCAGTCATTATATATTTATAAGTCCCTCAATGAGCCCACGCACAGCATGCTACTGTCTGCAGTTACATAAACCCCTGATCTACTGTAGATGCTTCCTCCGAGACACAATAAACGCACGTCTTCAAAATTAAAAAATAAAGATAAAAAAAACAGAAATAGATGCATTTCAAACACACGCCGGGCTAGACGCTCAACAGGAGGAAATGCATCTCACTCGCCTTTGTGTTTCTTTTCCCTCTCGATGCAAACACACATGCAAACAGGAGCTGGTGATAAAACAAATACGGATAACAATAACGCGCTCACACATCAGGAATAAAATGTTATCTTATACAGAGGGGGTGGACGGGGAGAGGGGGGGACCAGTCCCCAGATCATGGTCCACGCTTTTCATTGTCCTGTATCAATAAAGACGCGTGTTGTGCCGCTTCCTGCAGGCAACACCCTGCAGGAAGCGGCACAACAAGCCTACTGTTCCTCTCACGGACACAACTGTGACCACACACAAGCAACGAACCAACAACAACATCTATGAGATATAAACCAGGAACAAAAAGAAGAATAAAAAAGGAAAGTCACATCCAAGCCTTTCTGTGCGTGCGCTCCAGAGAATTGAGGAGTGCGTTAATTGTTTGTTCTGAGATAAACTAAAGAGAAATGTCGTTTCGGTTAATAACAACACATGATATGGATAAATGGTTTGTTTGGTTTGTATGTATTAAACAGTGGATTATTAGTAAATGGTGTGTCTTACCGCAGGTCCGGGGTGGAGGAGGACAGCTGGAGCAGGCGCAGGAGGAGGAGGGAGGCGCACTAGTGGAGACAGGACTTGGAGACCCTTCCCATTTAACAAGCAAGGCGTCTGAGTGGAAATTTCCATCTGCCATGTGATGATGGCAAGTCCGCGAGCGTCGTGTTACACTGCCAAACGGGGGTGGGGGTCCCATTCTCTCAAAGCGCACACCCCCTTTTTCCCTGCCACACACACACACACACACACACACACATACACACGCACACACACATACACACGCACGCACACACACGCGCGCGCGCGCACGGCCATTCACGCCCGCTCACACAGATGCACGTACGCGCACGCGCGCACTCACTTTTGGTTTCACGAGACACTATACCATGCGACACGGTGTTAATTGTATCCATTTCCTCGTCTCTGATGTTTTATCTGATGGGTATTAAGATGTGTGTGTGTTTGTACATGACGCATTGTGTTGGTACTAGTTAATTGTGTAATTGCAGTACTGTTAAGTACCATTACTTTGTAAAAAAAGTGCTTCCTAACTCGGTCTGTCTAACTATATATCTGTCTATCTATCTTTATGGTCAGTCTAGTGCCACTTTTTTATTTCAATCCAGGGTAAAGGGTGTATTTTGGGGATTGTGCCTGGCGGCTCTGTGGCTCCTTTGTTTACATTCCGCCCAGCCACGTTGGAGGGAAGCAGCGCTGTTAAAGGGAAAGCATGGAGGGAAAACTGCAGCTCCTCCACACATGGAGACAGAGCCCATCAGAAAGCTGGGGCAGCACCAGTCTTCCAGCAGCTGTGAGGAACTGCAGCTCTTGTCCCTTTTTTTCTTATTCCAGTCTGCCTCTTTTGCACAACATTTGTATATTCAGCGTACTAACCTGGTGTGTGCTGTTGTTATGTCACTGCTATGTCATCCTGCCTGTTTTCTGTATCAGTCATTAAACAAATGCCTCCTAGCTGTAGAACTAAGCTGTAGAAGTACCTCACAATAAATCTGATCCTGATTCAAAAAACTGATATATACAGTATATAAATGTGTATAAAGTAGTAAAAATGAACACACAGTACAAATTATCACATGTATTCAGAGTCTAAATGAGGTTAACAAGGTAAACAAGGTTGTGCTGCTAACTTATGTCATCCTGCTTGTTTGTTCTGTATCAATCATTTAACAAGTTCCTCGCAATGGCAGAACTAAGTTGGAGAACTGCCTGACATCAAATCTGATTCTGATTTCCCAGCTTTGTTCTTCTACTGGCTAGATTCCAATTATTTGACTATTTATCATCAATGTATGATAACGAGCACAAGAAGTCATAAACATAACTGCTGTTTTACGCATCTATTACACGTCAATTATCTCTTTGTTGCATAATTTGTTAATATGCACTCAGTTACATCAGTATGTCACTCATCTGTGATTTAAGTCATGTTTTGCAGTTTAAGTTTTCCTCTTTCAGTTTTGTATAAATGTCAAGTAACTGTCAGTACTTGAAGTACTTATCAGATTTCTGAGTCACTAATAGAAATGGTCACTGATTATTTATTCTAAAGATATATGAAAGCTTTGGAGTAGTTTTACTCGTTAACTTCAGTGAATTTCTTTTGTTGGTTATTTCTACAAGGTGGAGCGACTTCAACCTGAGTAGAATCTGTGAAATGGAGCTGATGACCACCACGTAAACAGTTTCCTCTTTGTTTTCTTTGTTTCCTTTTTTTGCCGCAGTTCACACATACCTAAGAAACCTAAGAAATGTATTTTTGATCTCTTTCAGGCTCTTTTGTCCATTCACTTGATATTTGCTCTTAAAGGACCCTCTTCTTCCTCTGTTTGCACCAGACAAACGATGAATCTAGATCACGTTGATGCTGGAGGACACTTACATTTGAAAGATCACCTGCAACACATGTAAAAATTCACAACAATTCACCTGTCCTCTTTCCTTTTCTCCGCTACTTCCTCCATTTGAATTCAGAGAGGGAACTGATATTAGCCTGTCAACACCTGCCAATGGTGCCAAAAGGCGTGAGGCGCATAGAATTTCCCTGAGAGATGTTTTAACAGCTCCTTCCCTGGCCAACCTGCATGTTCAAAAACCACTAAATGCTCGGCTGTAAAGGCTCACAGTGCATATGAGCCCTATCCTCAGTTCTAATCTAATCCATCGTATCTCTACAGTGTAAATGAGTTTTGCGCCAATTATCTAAAGACGCGGCACGATGAGTCAGAGTTAAGCCATAGTCAGGCCACTGGATCAACTTCCTGTGATTATTTAGGAATAATCCCCAAAAAGTGTCCCCAGACACAAGTAGAACATCTAGACCAAACCTCCTCTGAAGTGATTTGTACGTATGGCTACCTTTAAACAGACAACAAAATGTAATCTCAACTGGATGAAAAACGAAAGTTATTATGATCTTAATCCATCTAAAACTGAACAACTAGGGTGTACGTAAACACGTTCATCTCACTAGTACTGGACATTTATATTATTATTAATCAGAATGAGATGTGTGAAATATTCCAATCTTATCTGTTTGATGACACATGACATTGGGAAAAGAATGAAGCTTTGGATGCTGCGAACTTGGGAATCTGGATATTTTGAAGTCTGAACCAGTGAAGAAGGTGGTATAGGTACGGTTGTCTGAACAAGTTGGAAACCTGTAAAATATTGTGAAAAGCAACTGTTTTGTTGCTAAAAAACTGAATCCAGCAATCACAAAATCAATCACACTCCTTGCACTTTTCCATTAGGCATTAATCCCACTCTGCTCTGCAGCATGTAAATAGTAATGTATAAGCAACTCATGTACACACCACCATCAAATAAGGTCAATATCTGGAGTGTTGCTGTCCATTTCAATGCAGCTAGCGTGTTTTTGTTTGTATTTTACCGACCGTCTTAAAGATCAGCATATGTAACACTTCAACATCGATTAGGATCGGTTTGTTTTTCTTCTATCCGCCCTCTCAGGGGAATATTTCTTGACAAATTGAGGTAATCTCAGCCCCCCCTCCACCTCCCCTCACGTTAATCTGCTCCGGGGCAGTGCCACCAGCTGTGGGTTGTGCTGGAACCGAGCACTGTAGCAAGTCTGGATCCTGAATCGCAAAACTCCACATGAATTTGATCTGATGACGTTCCGTTAGAATTAAACCAATTTGGCTCCGTGAATCAGAGTCACGTAAGCAGGAGTCGCTCGCCAGGTGTGTTTTGGAGCAGCAGCTGGAGGCTCAGGAGGAGCCGCCTCCTGCCGAGACAAACAGACATCAAAACAGCCGAGGACGACGCGTAGGAGGACGGACAGAGAGAGAGAGAGAGAGAGAGAGGCAGCTGTGTATATATGCCTCTATGGTGCGTCTTCCTACATTGCTCTGTTATGATGCTGAATAATAAAGGAGAAACCGTGCAGGTTGTGCCCTCTTCACTGGAGACCTTCGATCAACAGTTACCAGCAACATCTGCACATGTTGTTGTTGTTGTTTTTCACAGGGGCCTTTCACAGGTCCAGGCCTGATGCTGATGGAGGAAAAAAAAATCCCTGCGGATAAAAAACAACTTGGTGCATGAGAAAGTCTGAAGTCTAAGTGAGCTGAAATACCCTCGAAATACTTCTCTACTATATACTATATACTATATTGATATAGTTGTTACTGTTCTCACTCTTCTATTCTCTTAAACTTGTTTTTGAAACTGTTTTTCAGGCATTTTTATACAAAATTTAACCTAAATATGAAATAAACAATACACCTTTAACTTTTATTTTTGGCCTAATAATCACAAAGTTTCCACTGATCTCAGGAATCAGCCGCAACTTTGATAATTTGTTTTATTGCACAGAATCATTGTGGACACTAAAAGACTGAGGCTGGTGGTAGTTCTCAACCACCTGATCGCTCCTGGAAATAATAAGTAATTCACAGTTGGATAAATTTAACATTATAAGATATAGAATACATTATCACAAACTTTAATCTGTAACTGAGTTTGATATCCTGTTCCACCTGAAGAATACACACAGGAGATTGCATTTTCATACATTAAATGTGTTGGGATAGAAAGAGGACTTCTCTCTGTTTGCAGACACTATAGAATATGTGGCACCAGGTACCAGGGTTGGATCCCCAGTCAGACTGAGGTCTCTGTGTGGGTTTGTCTCTGGGTACACCACTTTCCTCCCTCAGTCCAAAAACATGCTTACTGAGGTCGATCTGGAGCCTCTAATTTGCCCCTAGGTGTGAGACTGTGCTCCGACAGACCCCTGCGACACGGTAAAGGTACAAAGCGGGTTAGATAATGTATGGATGGATGTTCTGATTGGAAAAGACAAAGGGACCAATCCATGTGGACCTGTTGGAGCGGCGGCTGAGTTACACGACCCATTAACACCATTCGGATGAGTCGCCACTGTACGAAGACGTCCATGCTGGATGCTGCAGAGAGTTGTCTCATGTTCTGAATCACATCTCATAAAGCCAGTAAAGCATCTCACATGAGAGTAGGCCTCCTTCAGCTGACAATAATTAGATACTCTAACACTGTGAGTAAATGGGGTTTTAGTTTCAGAAAGAGCAGGGCCATCAATCAGTCTGACAGATGCATCCATGCATAGGTGCTCTACTTTCTCCATTTTATCCTTTAAATCCTCAACGTGTGGTACTGCTTCCAATTTCTATTTCACAGCGAGTGAAAAGTTGGAGTTATCACTGTATGATATAACAGAGTGTGAATTTCCAGGCTGGAGAAACTGAACGGCATGTCCGGGCAGAGCAAAACCTGGCTCACAAAGCTGGGCTGACCTAGATAGCTGAAATAGAAAATGCCTTTCGCTTGTGAGATGTGAGTGGCATGAAGCGGGCGACGACACAGACGTGCAGCACGATGTGATGTCAGTCAGTGCCCCAAGCCTCAGGTGAGCAACGCTGTCATGGGGTTAGTGCCACCACATACAGGATCGAGGTGAGTAAGTTGAAAGAACGAGCATTTTTCTCAATATCTTATTTTTTTTATAGTTGTAGTGACTATCAAAGGGGCCAGTCAGGTGGTAAAGATAGATAGATAGGCCTTAATGTTAAAAATGAAGATCAACCCATTCAAAGTTACATATTTAACCAACCTGGCCAGGTGGACCTGCATACAGATGTGTTCCATCTGTATTCATACAGATATATGGTCGAGTACAGACTGGGTTAAGCCTTGTTTTCCACCCTCGTTCATCACCTTATGGGCTTATTTTTAAGAGACAAAGGCCAAAATAGAATATAAACGAGACATTATAGAAGTTTTACTCACTGGCTGTACTGTAGAGTAAACAGTCGACTGCTATCTAAATAAACCACAAGCTTACAGTGCATTCAGGTTCTTCTATTTTAGACACTTTAATCGAGTCATTTGAAACTCACGTGTATATAATTAACTACTTTCAGCTAAAAAACTTGAGTCTTTGAGTTGGTTTTGCTGTTTTCCCTCACACTGGAATGACCTCAGGTCTGATTGCAGCAGTAACCTCAGGAGCCCTCACGTGCATGAACGTGAGCTTCCTCTCCCAGAGACAGTCACTGGCCCTTTACCCTGTTATAATAAAGATAATGGAGTCAGTGAACTCGGATTAGCTCAGCTGAAATTACATTTGACCTGCGAGAAGCAACCAAGGTTGAATCCAACCATGTGATGTCAATTTTGTTGCCTCCTATTTTTAATCTTGATGTAAAGTTTGTTTACAGCTCATTCGGCCTCACTTGCTCAAATACTGCTATATATCACACCTAAACTTTTTGCTTGTGTGTGAAAACCTATAAAACATAAATATAATATGATTTTATTTGTCTGCAACATTATTGAAACCAAGTGAGTCGATACGTGCTCATGAAACACAGTAGAGAGAATGGAAAAAAGCAACAGGTTTATTTTAAAACAATTTCTAGGCTTTCTAGGTCGTGCTATCTCAGACTTTGCAGCAGCAAGACTTAAACTTCCGATACAGGATTGTAAATGGCCAGTTGTTGGTAGTTTTCCAGGACAGCGACAAGGGGGCTGCTGAAGTAGCAGTGGGAGCCCTCCTGGACTCTCTGCTTCAACACTGCTGAACCTGACAGCCTGAACATGGGCAAAAACACTGACAAACAGCGCTTACATAAACTTCGGACTGGAGTGTACCTGTTACTGGGGGTGGGGGCAACTCCCATTGAGCAAACCAGTCACACAAAAGCCCTCATTATGTAACTGGCACAGAAATTACACAAATGCACTGAGCAAATTTCTCTTCCTGTCTGAATGATTACTGGGATAAGTTGACTTTACTCCACACGCACAAGAAAAAAAAGTTAAAGAAAAAAAAGAAACGTGAAGTTTAACCTCGTAAGATTTGCCACGCTGTCTGACTCGGTGCCTGACTTTGTACCGTCACCTGCTCGTACTGTTTCGTGGATAATAACGACATCTGTGGTATTGATGGACAGGCAGCACAGGAGGGCGAACGCTCAGGACTATGGTGCATGTTTTCTTCAGTCAACGCAACATCTGCGTGTTTGACACCAACTTGAGAGACGCTCCTCATCTGTTTGGAGGAAGAGAGCTGGGACCCCTCACCTCTTACAAATGGGATGTTTACCCAGATGGCTGTTATGTTATTTTGACCAAGATGGACCAAAAATAGCCTCAAGACTCTTAAACCAATAACTCTGAGAGTTCAAATTGACCTCAAAAGTAGAAGTAGAAGTAATCAGTGGGAACGAGGAACTGGCATGTAACAACCAAAAGAGACTGAGGAGAGACATCTATACATATATAGACAGTATTTAGCTCTATATATCACAACAAGATATTTATTAGAAGAAAAATGAGGTCAAGTTATCTCCAAACAATACGACTTTTATTCATTTTTTGGCAGTTGTACATAATTTCCTGTCTGGGATAAATACAGTAATATTTTATCCTATTATGAACCACACGTTTTTTTCAGTTCTTAAAACACCCATGTGTGGTTGGTGAACACATGAACAATAACTTCATAACTCACACACCTTCAATCTGTCAGTACAGTCTGGGTACATTAGAAACACTGAAAACCTGAGCTCACACACTGTAATTTACTGTGAATGCCATGGTTCATGCTACTAATTTCCTTGATGAGAGAAGTGTAATGGCACCTGAATTCCATTTTACAGTAATGTCATTTATCAGCTGACAGATTCTATAGAACATTACATTACAGTCTAAGTCACAAGCGTTGGCTCAGAGATAAACTCCATGTCGGTCAGTGGGTCAGTGCATCAAACCCAACTGTTTCTATATAGAAGCTCATTCTCATTTTGTTAGTAAGGTTGTTATGAAACACACTATAAAAGACAGATATAATTTCTATAACTGTAAAAAAGCTTCCAAACACCAGTAAGAGTCCACACAGACATGTGTTCTCACACTATTGGATATAATATAAAATCTTATCAGTTCATTCTGAAGCTGAAGGGGCCGTTCCCATGACAATATTTTCAGACTAAAGCGCAAAACGTCTACTGCGGTTCCAGCTATCTGTCGAACAAAGAGCGCGAAAGTGATGCGAACAGGCACGCATGCGCACTAAGCTTCAGTAAGGTTAATCGCTTCTACGCCTGCGCATTTCGAACCACAGCGCCAGCTGCTGGCATGGAGGATGTACTGCAGCGTTCTGGCGTTTCCGGCGGTTTCAAACCGTGACCGCGAAACAGAGAGACCGTGAATAATAGAACTCTCGACCGTTAGAGAGGTGGGCAGGTAAAACCTGGAGATGACTTTCATGCTTTTATGTTGAAAGGGGGAAAATAATGTGTGTGTTATAAATACAACCGTGTACACAGTGCATGTGGGATAGAAACCTTAGCTGGAGCCTTGGATTAAGAACACAGATGCTTCAAGATCATGTATCTCGGACTTACACATTTACAAATTAAAAGTAATAAAAGAACTGTCAGGGATCAAAACGTATAGTTTAAATCGTATATAACACCCTTGATTCCAGGTTCCAGATTCCACATTCCAGATACCTCGATTTTTATCGCTCATGAGCCTGCATGTGGTGCACCACGTGGCAGCGGACCAGCAGCCCTGTTATCAGTAACAGTGACTGTGGTCATAGATTTGACGCCCTTTGAAACCCCGGTGAGGAAATCGACAGGTTCCTTCTTATCTTTGACAAAGCAGACCGGGTTTAAGTGTGTTTGCAAACATCACTCACAGATTTCTGGCATTCCTTACCCGGGCTTCACCTCACATGGGTGCGGTACGGAGAATTACAAGAAGACAGCTACTCCTCCCTGTTGCTTATGGTGGATTAAACCAAAACAATCTTCTTTTCAATCAGTCTCGTTGGACTTCACTGTTGAGACAGTTTAGATTGGAGAGTACGTTGCCATCCATTAGTCATTAACACCTTATTTTGCATAATCCTAAATTACTGTACCATGATTGAGCCATTAACTAACTTGTTCGATTTACAAAGTGGAGAAAAGGCGGTTTTAGAATATCATAATTCATGTGCAACTCTCTTACTTCCTCCCAATCTAATTGTGATTAGAGGTAAAACTGTAAAAGGTAAAACTCTTTACAGGGGTTAATAAGTGATTTCTAATTACTAATTAAAGGCTATGTGACTAGTATACAGCACGTTAGAAAGCAGCTAGTTAATGATACAAGAGGATCTCTAAAGTGTAGGTAGAAGTCCAAAAGACAGACATTGAAAGTAGAAAAGTCCTTTATAAACTCATGGATGTCGAGATTGGTGCGTTTTAATGAAGACTCTAACTCTTTAGACTGAATGAGCTATTATTCTCTCTCTTATGGGCAGCTGGTGACTCAACGTAAAAATCCCCTTTTTACCCAGACTGAGATTACAATCACTAAAATGACTCCTCAAGTGAGGATGCTGATGGAAACTTTCACACTTGTTGTCACACGCCAAGCTTTTAAATCCAGTGCTCAGCTATGACAAAGTAGTTTGTGGATCCTCTGAGCCCCCCCCCCCGAGTGCCCCTCTTGCCCAGGGACCACAACACAATACTGAAAGGGCCCCGACATAATTTCCCGATTCTTCCGCTCCTATGCTCCAGCTATTAATTTCGAAGGGCTTGTTACATAAGCTATTATGCAATCTGTTTTTCCGATGTCTGTTTTTCTGGCCCCTGCTCGCTAATGGGTCTGGGGGGCAGGTTTTTGTGTGGTGGCTGCGGGCTGCTGTTGACATTCACATGTGCATGAAAGGAGCCCCCGTGCTCCTCTCCTGCTGTCGGGGGTCGGGCAACAACAAACCCAAACAGTCCAACGGTCGGCTGGATCCCAGGGACCACCGCCACGGCGCACACGTGTCCCGACAAAGTCTGCAGGAAAACAGGGGACGCACGCGGTCGGTCGGTTACTGCACAGCTTGGCTGGCTCGTCCTGTCAGTGTTATCGGGCTTTGGAAGTATTATTTTTCTTTGGAAAAAGCGACAGAGAAAAGAACGATTTACAGGCCATCTGGTGTGACGTCTGTTTTTTTTGGGGGGGGGGGTGTTGTCACGTCCAACACAGTGCCACAGTAACCCAGAGGGAGAACGGAAATGAAACCAATATTAGCTTTTGTGGTTTTTAAGCCGACAACAAATAAGTCAACCTGGTTTGCTCCCGCTGTCATTTGCATGAGATGATCTGGAGCCTCGATTCTGGTAAAAAAGATGTGACACTTGTTTTATTTTTTCCCTTTCCTTTAGGGGCGAATGCAGCCAGGGAAGTAATTGGTGTCACGTAGCTGAAATGTCAGTGGTGTGGCCTCCCAATGTCTATAATCTACACTCAGGCGACTGTAAAACCATATGCTCGAATACCTACACATAACTCATACTTAAGAGGTTCCCGACCTAAGAATAGCCACGCAAAAGCATCACCATTAGAGCTCAGAAACGGGAATCTAAATATAACCATTCCCATTTAAAATAAACACTATCTGGTCAAGCTGGAAACTTGCAATGCAAGGAGACACAGGAGACCTCTCTCTGTCAAACCCACAAATAGAGATCCGCTATCTTTGTCCCCATCTGACCGATAAAAGCAGCCTGTGGTCACCTTCAGATGCCTGCACGGGCTAATCGCGTTTGTCCATTTAGTCCCGTTGCTGCCTCTGAGCCGCCAGGGATTCAGTGTCTCACTCGGGGACCTTTTGATGGATGTTTGCCAGTGTCAGAGGGTCTCAACTCGTCTGGCTCACGTCTCGCAATGTCAGCTCCGTCTTTGTGGCCTGTGGTGAAAAATGAAAGCGACACGCGGTTTTAGAAATGCGTCAAATCCCTCGCGGGAGTGAATCATGTCTGCGTCCCGTCCATCACCCAGTGAGGAGACTGTGTGGAGCGCTGCCACAGTAAATGATGCTGCTGTCCTTTTAGCTGTGTATTCTGTTGCACAGACACAGTCTCAGTCCAGACCTGTTGCATTTGGGTGAATGGTGACAACTCTGTTTTCACAACCTGCAATCAGGTTTAAAAATGCAATGCGAGTAGATATCCAATGAGTGATTTCAGCTGAAATACACAGTCAGATTTTTATAAGAAAGCTTGATGAGTAAGATGATAACCTGGGCTAAATTGGCAAAATGTCACAATTATGGTAATATTTATGCACCAAGACATATTTCTCATCCTCACTTGCATGTGATAGCCTCACCGCTACAATGTCCACTGTGAAAACCAGTACAGCCCTGTGGTGAGATGTTCACGTTCCCCTGGTACTCTGGCTCAGAGAGTGCTACAGCTTGTTGTCCAGCAGCCATTTCTCTCCCACACTCAACCATTGCCATGGTCACGCATCACGGTCCTCAAGTCCTTAGCCCAGCAGGGACGAAGACGCGAGGATGGCGTGGGTGTGGGCATGCAGAGCTCGTCAGCATTTAAAGGGAAAAGCACTAAAACCGAGCGTTCAGAGCAGGGCTGTATAAGAGCCAGCTGTGCTCGGTCTTTGGAACAAAGCATGCTAATAACATTACTTTTAGACATCAAAGAACCATGTCAAAAAAGGATAAAGAAGGAGGAGAAATTTATGATTAGTACTTTACTTAGTACTGTGCGTCTGTGACGAACTGGCAACCGGTCCGGGTTGTGATTATGAAAAAATGCCTTGACATATGAAGGTTTCTGGGGTCATCGAAAGACTCTGAAATCATGTAAATGATTGACGGCGTGACCCGCCGTGATCAGATTTGGGATCAAATTTCGCTGATTGGTGACATCACGTTTTTCTGATTGACGGCGGCTCGTTTTAAGGAAACACCAGCAGAAAACCCCAAAAAGTCAAAATCGCCAAACTGCGGTTCAAAGAGCTTTGGCACAGACCCGGGTCCCGTCACTCAGACTTTGACATTGCGCCGTCCCGTCCTCGGTTCCCTCCGTCTGTTTCTGCTGTGTCACCGCTCATGACCAGGACCCGGCCCTCGTGAGAGCGTCTGCACAAACAGGGATTTGTCCGACAGAACGTCATGCGCCATTTGTTTTCACAAATTGAGTTGCGCTAATTCTACACACTGAGCCGCAGCTCAGGAGGACGAGATACTACCACACAGTCTAGTGGGTGTGTGTGTGTGTGTGTGGGTGTGTGTGTGGCGGGGCCAAAGCCCTGTACTTTTCCATCAGGCAGCTGAACAAATGGAAAGGGCCTCTGGAAGTTTATAACCGTCCGTGCCTTATCAAGAGGATTTTTGCCCCCCCCCCCTCGCTCCCTCTCCTTGGGCTTTTGTCCGAGCAGCTATGGGGGGGTGGAGGGTGGAGAGGGGACCTCAAGAAGTCCCTGAGCAAGAATGTTATTGTTTCCGGAGCTGCAGAAGACACGCTCCTTAGCGGGCCAGAGAGGGAGGATCTGCTGCGTGTGGGGCCAACGCTTTGTCCGAAGGCCCCTGCCACCTGCGCAGGCTCCGCCCCCTTCCTGTCAACATTATATTTTTGGAGTTGACCCTGGGCGCATAGACGTTGACCGCAACCGGAGGCGACTTTACATAAAAAGAAAATTAGAATGACTATCGCATTCCAACCAATTCTTCTGATTCTGAGTGGCAAATGGGATTAAAATTCAATGAAATTCACATGGACCCACATAAAATATCCCAAAATACTTAACACACAAATCTGGGCCATGCACCAGTGTGAAATGATCTGGCTAAGAACACCCTGGGCTGCATTCATTCATGCCTCTTATCCTGCTCAGTTACTTGTAAATGTGTAAAAGGTTTCCCCACTCCGGGACTTATAAAAGTCCATCTAATCTTGCTATATCTTATCTTGAATCATTAAGGTTGATTTAATGTTTAACAATCAAACTTAATATTTCAGTAAATGTTGACTTTGTGGATGATGCTGTTGCTTCCAAGCAAGATGGTCCAAGATGGTGTGACTCCTGCTATGGTCTGAAGGCCTTTCTGAGATGAATTCACATATTCTCAAGTTTTCAAAGTCTTGCACATGCACACTCTAAATCTCCCCTACACTATGTGTGAGTGATTAGTGTGCATGTACCTCATATTTCAGTGTCACTTCTGTATCAAATATTCTTTCCAGGCTGCAGCACGTTTACATCACGACAGTGAAAGTACCATAGAGCAAATCATAAAAATTTGACCTATTTTGTGAAACCTGAACAGGAATTCCTTCAACCAAACCAGACTATACGTTAGGTTTGACACATGCTTTATTTGGTGGGCGGACCGGGTGGAATTTGAGCCATCAAGGCTGATCCTTCATTTCTCAATATTGGAACGGCACAAATCCAACAAGGGACGCTGTGGTGGCTTCAGTTCTCGCTCAAGGACAGACGCTGTGTTCTCCGCCTGGAATGTGAACCCCCTCACCTCCGCTGAGCCGCACTTTTTTCCCCGCTGGCTGCTGGGTAAAGGCTGGAAGAGGGAATCATACGTGTGTGTGTTTGTGTGTAGAAGTGGAGGTGAGGATGGGGGGGGGGCCTCCAGCGTTTTCACTAAGTGGTGATAGCATGACGGATGACGCGTTCGCCCCTCTCACCTCCCGCCTCCCGCCGCAGTTGTCACTGCGAGCACACGTGTGTCAACATGGCGGACGAAGACGATCCCTGGCTGGAGGGCCACACACACACACACACACACACACACACGCACACACACACACCGACACGCATGCATATCTTGAAAAACACGCTCAGAAACAACGCACACCTATGCATACAGAACATACAGCTACCCAAACACGAAACAAAAGCAGGGCGTGTAGGCTGACTGATAAGACAAACCTAAGTCCAGTAGAAAAACCTGATTCTGCCCGTCGATTATCGAGACGAGACGAGGTGAAATTGGCTTTAAAATGCCAGCGGCTGTGTCTCGCTGAGCTGCAGGACTCTGACCCAGTCCTGTGTTTCACTTCTGGAAAGGTCAGACACGCTTCAGATAAACCTCAGCCGTGCATTGTCCGAATGTCAAGAAGTGTTCAGAGCTTCTTTGTTCTCAGTCTGGTTGTTCCAGTTCTGGAGTTCCCTACTGTAAGCCTGTGGTTCCATATTTCAGAAACTAACACCATCACGGTACAGTATGTGCACTTGTGCATGTTCATATGTGTTATCTAGAGTGTGCAGCATTTGCATTGGATGCTAACTGATCGTGTGTTGTTTTCAGTCGTTTGTGTGTGATTTCCTCCTCCTGACATGGAGAGACTGTTGTCTGCTAACCCTAACACACCACATAATGTAATGTGTCTGTGCAGGTTCTGTGGTGTTGCCTCTCGTCTGTTCCCTGACTCTGGAGGTTCTGCAAGAAGTGGAGAATGTTCCGGAGCAGCAGCAGGAGCTGCACCCTCTGCTGGGCCTGCAGGAGGAGGACCTGGGTGGTGGACACCAGGGAACCCCAGCAGGGGATCCAGCAGCTGTGGGGAACGGGTGAAGGTGACTCTCTGAGCATGTGCGATGGGGCACAGTTGTACGTAGACGTGGTGGGAGAACATGCTCCAAATGTGCTGACTACTCTGGACCTGCACCTTGTGTTATGCAGGATCACCTGCTGCTTTGTGTCTGTCAGGAGCTGCAAGGACAGACCGAGGGTCGGCACAGACTGCCTGGTGGACCGGGTGGAACCACCAGTCTTCCAGAAATAGTGAGGGATTTCCATAATTTGAATAGTTCATATTGTGCAGTAGATAGAAATGCATATACTGAATTAATAAAAAAAATAGAGTATACATACAATATAATACAGTGCATGGTTTCATATCCTAATAATGGTGCAGCTCCCTCGTGGACCCACAGGATAAATTTACCTCTGAGTCACGACTAGTTTGCAGACCTCCTCCATATCACTCATCTCTGAGCAACGTATGCCACCAAACAATGTGTGGCACCACTTTTGAGCGATCTTTGAATTCCATCTTATAATAAGCGAGCTGTCATCGATCAAGGGAGATCCAGGTCTGAGTCCCACTAGGACTCAGGGCCTCTCTCTGTGTGGAGGGCCTCTCATCTCCCACTGCCTTTAGCTTTATTAGTAACTGTAGCATACTATAGCAGTCAAAATCTGGAAGTACTGCATGATTACAACGATTGCAGCGACGTTGCATATTCTGGATTGAACTTTCTCACAAGTTAAGTGCAGTTGTGGTTGTTGTTTTGACTGAATTTTTCTGAAGCGCCTGCTTCGGTCCGGGGGAGGAGTGTCCTGGATGGGATGGGCGACGTCCCTGAGAATATTATGTGAGACAGTGGGAACTGTGTGGTTCTTCCAGGGAGGGGAGAGGGCAGCCCATGATCTTTTGTCCTGTGGTGACGACCCTCTGCAGCGCTTTGTTGTCTGCAGCTGTGCAGCTGGGAACCCGTCGCCTCGTGGAGAACGTTCGAATGCTCTCTGTGGAGGAGACCACCCCCCACAACATGCTGTTGAGGCTCAAGATGGATGAAACCATGAATGGACTGTAGAAATGTACACTGAGAAAACCATTGAATAGAAATACCTGATCTGGCCACCTGAGGGCGCTGGTTCCCTACAGTAGCAGCAGCTGTTGACCGCCTTACTTATCCGACACAAATGCACATAAGTTCTTGATGTGCAGATGTGTGGAAACCAATTCAAACAATTACAATAAAGAAAGTAGTTTATTTTTACAGAGTCTGGTTAAATCTGTTTCAGTCCTACAAACATTGACAGTAAATCAAAATAAAGAACAAACCGTATAAAGATGAGGAATGGTAGAAAATAAAGGGCGACTATCAGTACTAATAGTAGGATGCCAGCTGTGTATATTGGAGATCAGAGGAGCCGGGGCGGTATGATATTATCATTATTGTCAGCAGCTCTCACAAACACCTAAATCTGCCTAATGTGTTAACATATACAGCAGCGGGGAGCTAATTTAATCCCATAGACGAGGAGCAGTGCTAATGGAAAAGAGAGGCCATCTCACTCCATTCAGACTCTCCTCTCCCTTCTCCTCCTCCTTCTTCTTCTTCTTCTTCTTCTCCTTCCAACTGCTTTTCTTACACTTCATTAACCAAAATCATCACAGGGTTTCTTTGCTCTTTACTAATGATGTGGAAATCTCACATCCTTCCGGTAAATCGCTCTGGACGAGAGCTCGAAAGAGTGCGAAACGTTCCAAAGCGTAATCATGTGGTATTCTCTAGGCCCGGAGAATAAACCGCGTTAAGGCGTAAGGAAGCGTGATTTAGACGCACCTGACTGTCGACACGATGTGGGAGGCGCGATCTGGTTCCTGATGCGTCTCTGTTTTGTATTCATATTGCATTTCATCTGCTTCAGCTCAGCACAAACATGAAACAAAATCCACAACGAAATAAACAAACCGAGTCGATGCTAAACTGCGCATCCCGGATTCCTGAGCATCTTTCTGGTATGGACGCATCTGCCAACGAATCCTCAGCCGGATCTGTTTACGTGTCTGTCCCTGCTGTCAACATGAGCTCATACGCTGAACAACGCCGTGGGTGGGTTGAATTTTTAACACGCCGGTCTTAGGTTACGCTCAAATGATGCATCCCCCTGAACCTTAAAAAGGGGTCAAGGGTCGCCGGTTGTTGCCAAGCTAGCGCAGGTTATTTATGGTCCGGAGCCTCAGACACCTCACCTGTAAATTGAATTATGTTGCTCAATCCTTTTATTTTGTTTTGTCTGCTTCTCATGTGCATGTAAAATCCTCCACCCGCCGCTGTGAACATTGTTATTCTTCATCACTCACTATGAAAATGTGGTTTTGGGCACTTGGGTACTACAAAGCAGTTGCTAATGTCACAAGGGTCCCGCAATGTGCTACATGCATTATTTAAACCCACACATTATCTTACCCACACTCAGGCTCACAAAGAGGAGGTGGTAGGCAGCTTTTGAACTGAGGAGAAATGTGTGGAGGTCACCGGTGTGCTCCTCCCGCTGCGCAGAGCCATGTGTGTGTGTGTGTGTGTGTGTGTGTGTGTGTGTGTGTGTGTGTATGGTGTACGAGCACAGACATGTAACACGCAACACGGCAGGTCCACGCTATAGAAACATGCTGCTGGGGTGTTATGTTATCCAGGGTGGTGCCTGAGAGGTGTCGGCTCACTAACAAGGTTGGAGATTTGTGAATGGTCGGGACATGTGTGGACGCCTCTCCGGACAGGGGTGTTTTTCTGATTGTAAGGGGACATACAGTATAATGCAAAACTCACTCTTTCATTGCTTTAGTATCTGTATTTGTGGATCTGTAGCAGTTCGTCCCGACCCTTTGAGTTTCAATAACTAAGTCAGTGTTAAGTAAACTGTCACAGTCTGAATATGTCTCTCTAAACGAGCTGTTTGGATTAAAGTCTATCTATCTATCTATCTATCTATCTATCTATCTATCTATCTATCTA
Organism: Karalla daura; assembly: GCA_029224185.1. Taxonomy (NCBI): domain Eukaryota; kingdom Metazoa; phylum Chordata; class Actinopteri; order Chaetodontiformes; family Leiognathidae; genus Karalla; species Karalla daura. The sequence continues at coordinate 2,770,586 of CM055209.1, read as the reverse complement.
TCTATCTATCTATCTATCTATCTATCTATCTATCTATCTATCTATCTATCTATCTATCTATCTATCTATCTATCTATCTATCTATCTATCTATCTATCTATCTATCTACTCTGGCTGGACTGTTGTTTTCGGTGGAGACACCATCGATGGCTGTCACACAGTATTAGTGCTGGCAGAATGTTTCTCTGGCATTTTCACTTTGAAACTGACATTTCACGTTTCCTGTGTTTTGGAACCTGCCTGTTGTCTCTCTTCCATTTCACACACACACACACACACACGCACACACACACACACACACACACACACACACACACACACACACACACACACACACACACACACACACACACTGTGGACACAGTCTGCCCTGCACTCCCTGTTCCCCACCTACATGCCTCCAGACACAACTGGGAGAGGTCAGCAGTGGCTGTTCTCATCGAACTTCCCAGTGCAAAGAGGAATTCAGAATCTGACATTTCCAAAGAACGTCCCGTTCGGGTTAAGACGAGGACTTAAAGATAAAAGTTACGCTTAGCATCAGGAGGCCTCCTGAGCTGAAACACTGTCGGTGAGTTGGTGCCAGACAGGACGGAGGAAAATGATATTTCCCAAACTGTGAGTTCATGAAACGCTGCAGATTAGACGGAGCAGGGATAACGTTTGTGGTCGATATCATTAGAGATGCGCTCACCTCCCCACCCTCAACGCAATAACACCGTAATGCCAGCAATCATGGAAATTGATGAAAGCCGAGCCAAGTCTCCTCATTAATAAGTCTATCAAATAGATGAAGTAGTGAAATTACTGGCCTGGTACGTACAGCAGCCAGCAGCCTGTGGAAAGGTTGTCACACGAGTAGATCTGTACTTCCAATTACGAGGTGAGCTTTAAAGGTAGGGGCTGTATTTATTCCATGGTTCAAGAGCTGTTAAGGAATTAAATAATGATAAATTTGCTAATTACATCTAATTAAATATTAAATATATTAATATATTAATAAATTAAAAATATAATTATAAATATATAATAACATTAAATATTTATAATTGATTAAAAACAAATTAAATCATTGAAAAAATTATTTTAAATCAATCCTTTAAATATAATTAATTATAATTAAAATTTAAAAAATATTAAATTAAATTCAAATACATGTAATTACATATTTTCTATTTAATAACAATTATATATTAATAATTATATGATTAATTTATTATTATTAGTTACTTTTTTTCAGTTTTTTTTCAGAAAAACAGTTATTTATTGTTTCAATTCTTTCATTAAAACGAACTGAATGTCTTCTGACTAATTCCATCCACTTTTTTTTTTTGGAGCGCCCAGCCACACCTTCAATGAAGGTCGACCAAACCTCCAGAAAAAAAAAAATTCTTAAAAACTCTCCATCCCAACTGAGAGACGTTCCCAGCAGAGCCGCCCCTGAGTCCGGTTCCTAAGCAGGGAAGTGTTTGTGAGTGTGACGCCAGGGGCACAGGGAGACGCACATTGGGAATAATGACGGGTGGAGGGGGGTGGAGGGGGGGGGGGGGGGGGGGGGGGGGCATAGAGGAACAACGGACCACAGTCAATAGCAACCGCAGTCAGAGAGGGAACGACGTGATGGTGGAGACGAGGGAACACTGCTGTGATGATGATCCGTGCCGGGCAGAGGGAGCCTGGGAATGGGATGGGCGAGTCTGCACTCACTGTATGTACACAAACACACAGAAATAGACAGATAGAGAGACACACACACACACACAGATCAAAAGAAGAACACTGGGGACCCATAGCCCATAGCTATGGTTTTCCAGCATATCTGTGGCTTTCCGCCCCCCCAAAACAGTGTTTCCTGCTGAGGAATGTCACACTGAGGTCATATAGCTGAACAATATTAATGCAGTATTAACATTAATGGTAGCAAAGCAAAGCAATATTAATGGTGGAGCCCGAGAACGGACATGTACTTGTTTTGTTACGCTAAAAAGTCTGTTTTCTCATGATAATGATATTGTTATCTCGATATATATGTTTCCTTGTGATAACTTACCTCACTATTACAAAGTAAAATTTCCTCCTTATTTTATATCTCAAGATAACAAAGTCTGTTTTCTCATGATAAAGACTGTATAAGAAAGCCTGTTTTCTTGTGTTAGCGCATCTCTGAAGATTGTGTGGTGGTTTGGTCCATCGTCCTGACCTGAGCTGTCTGGTCCAGGTGTGTCCCAGCTGGTGAAATGGCAGATCAATCAAACTCTAATATGACTTTATGTATAAAGCACTTACATGCAGAAGTGCCCAAAGTGTTTTACACAATAAAAAAACAGCCATAAATCAATAAAACCCTCCCATCCCATATAAATTCAGACATACACACATGCTTTGGGACATGTGGACACGTGTATCTATTATTGGAATATCTATTATTGATCAACGCATCAGGATGGACTTCAGTCAAGGTTTAACACGGTCACAAATTGCATCGTGCCTTTCTGCATTGAGACGACGAGCCCAGATAATAACGAAATAAATGAATTTGTTATCGTGAGAAAACAGATTTTGTTACACGGAGATAACAGAATAAGTCGTTAGCACTAGAAAATGGCAGAAAGAACAACTATGAGGCTGCCCTCATCTTCCATACAATATAGGCTGAATAACAGCAAAATACCACAGGGACGAGGGCTGTAACCTGGTGTCCATCTATACGGTTTTAACAAGAGTTATACAATCATCATTGGGGATCATCATGTTCCCCTCTCCTCCTCTCTCTCTCTCGCCCTCTCTCCTCTCTCTCTCTCTCTCTCTGTGAAGCCTGGATTCCTGATGGTTGGCAACCGATCAAAACCTTGGCTCCTTGCTATTTTCACATTGTAGGGAATAAAAACAAAGGCCCTAACGGGATGCTGACAGTTTTGCCTTTGAAGGGTGTCACTTTCACTTTCCAGTTAATTATTTTCAAGCCTTCGTAGCCTGGGGAAGAAAACTGAAGGAGCCTGTGATACACACCAGTGCCACAATGAGTGAGAGCCGCTGACATTTACTGAGGAGCACTGATGGAGAAAGCTGCTTTTCCTGCTTAACATGAAGTGCAGGATTGCAGTTCTTTCCATTAACGCCGCTCTTGCAGCTCCTCGGCCCTGTCACAGCTGCCTCTGCTTCAAGAGTCATCATTAGCAGCAGCACCCGGCGGATGGAGCGCTGAGAGTCGCCACTTACCAGAACCTCAGGCTGCAGGGCGACTTGTCCTCTGCCAGAGGAAATCATTTCATCCTCCACTTCGGATCTGGATCAGGGACCAGCACCACGGTTTTTTAACACGTGGAGGTAGAACAGAAGGTGTCTGTTATAAAGGCTCCAAGTCGTTATCTAAGGAACAAGTGTTTGCACTATGGGATGCAACGACAATGTATTTTGAAAGACTTAACACTGTGACATTTGTAGGATTTATGCACCAAATATGCTGAGTGCTACACACTGTGTGTAGCCTTTCCCCTTTAAATATATGTGTGTGTATATATATATGTGTAATATATCATATATTTCTATACATCAAATATATAATCATACCAATATAATATAATATAATATAATATAATATAATATAATATAATATAATATAATATAATATAATATAATATAATATAATATAATATAATATAATATAATATAATATAATATAATATAATATAATATAATATAATATAATATAATATAATATAATATAATATAATATAATATAATATAATATAATATAATATGATATAATATAATATAATATAATTTTATTTATTTATAAATTTATTTTTTATTTTTGTCTAAATATATGGATATTTGATATCTTTATATATCTTGATGTATTCATATAAGCGAAAATATATAAATAAAAAATATATAAAATATGTAAAATTTCACATAAAAATATACAATATATACACATTTATGTGTGTGGGAAATTTCATTCATAAGGGGAAATAACAAAAAAAAGTGGATATGTGAATGGGTCTTCATTTTTGTATTTTCCCTGAATGGAAATATTACAGTAAAACATACAAGTGTTTGCACGATAACACAAGGGTCGATGGATGGATTTCCCTCTTGAATTTTAACTCAAGCTTTGGGAACACGGCCAAGTGCCTCCGATGGACAGTTCAGAAGGAGCAGAGGAGCATCGATGACAGAATTAGACCTCCTTTGAAGAGCAGCTGCTCCGAATGTCACATCCACTCATTGTCAAACGCAGGGATCGTTTGATGAGCACGGAGGGGGGAAACAAAATTCACCATTGTGGCAAATATTTGTGAGAGACATCAAAGGTCATTACTTCCTCCTGCCTCCGGTTTGACCTCTGCTAGGAAGTCTGCATTTTCCGCCCCAGAAATCCTCGAGGCTGAGGCTGCAGGTCTAAAAAGCAGAGGTCAAAGTGCAGGACTTGAAGGTTTGTCTAGTAAATGTAGTAGTAAATGCAGAATGGGCAACTCATGAAAAGAATCATATTGTGATGTGCATTCATTTGTATGAATGAAAAGTGTTATGTGTACCCGATCCACACAACTGCCAAACCTTCTTCTAAACACAGATATTTTTGTCTCTTTTCACATTTTTTTCCTAATGTGAAAAGAGTGAGGATATATCGTCTATATGAAAACACGTGCTGTTTTTCTCGGCCTTCGACTTGTTGTGTTTGAAAGGTAAGAGCTCTTCCTAGCTTGATTCGTGATCTGTAATATGAGTTTGTGTAAGCCACACAGATTCTGCAAAACCTTGACTGTACACACTATTGTATATGTTGTGTATATTGGTTTCTTTGTGTGTATGTGTGTGTGCGTATCTTGGCCAAACACGTGAGACTTAAGTTTGTCTTTTTATTAAGGAGCGTTACATAACGTTGCACATTCCTTTTAAGAGAATACTGTCTTTGATATGCAGGGGCTGTTTTTGAAATGGGGAAACCTTAACTGCAAACTGCGAAACTTTTCAAAACTTTTGTTTAGGATATCTCTTTTGAAATGCATGTTGGGATAAATGATGGGAATATGAGTAAGGTCAGAAGATGGATGGATAAGGGGTGTTGAGACGTGTAAAACTCTTTTCCAGTTGACGCTCCACTATCCTTTTTTTTAACAAACACGTAGGACACATTCAGACTACATGGCTCAAGTCTGACTTCTTTGCCCATAAGTGACCAATAACTCATGTTGTTATGCAAGTCTGAACAGCAAACATCTGACTTTTTCAAATTAGGTCCAGTACAGTTTCATATGTGGTCCTAAATCCTATGAATAGCTGATGTTTTTCATCGGGCATGTTGCATTTCATCCTACTTTATTGAAGTAAAGCAGATGTCACGATTCTGCGGGATTGGAGGCCGGATGTGAAGTCACCTAACGTCAGGTCAAATCAAGTTAAGTCATGTTAAGTCATGTAAAGTCATGTTCAGTCACGTTACGTCATGTTATGTCACGTTATGTCACATTAAGTCACCTAAAGTCATATTCAGTCATGTAAAGTCACTTTACATCATGTTAAGTCAAGTTACATCATGTTACGTCATGTTAAGTCATGTTAAGTCACCTTCAGTCATCTTCTGTGCTTGCAGGTCATTTCAGGGCTGTAGACTGGTCCATTTAACACCTGTAGAGGAAACTTCAGCCTGTTGAAACCTGTTGGTTCTTTATTCCAACATGTGATTGTTGTTGGTTGCATTGAGATGCTTCATATTTTACTCAAACTCTGTTGTTCTTCCACGTTTCTCATTTCCCACGTTCCGGGAAATGCAGATAAAATCCCCAACGTGTTCAGTCCGTCCGTCCCCTGCATATCAACCACATGACTGTGTGATCTCAGAGTGGAGATGGACACTCTGGCAAACTCCCTGGAGACCTTCCCCTTTGATGGCCGGCGCCATGGAAACATACGGTGATTTGTCCGTCACGGCGTCCCGGGTGGAAAGCTCATAATTACGAGTGCATTGTGATTAGCCGAAGTCGGGATTATAAGACAACAGGCCTCATTTTCACCTCTCTGCCGGGCTAATGGAATTGACTCATCTCCCAGAATGAGAATTCAATTGATTTTTTTCACCCCCCCTCTTCTCCCTCCTCTCTTTTTGTCAGGTATCGAACTGTCCGCACGTGTGAAGATCTACAAGATCGAACAAGAAAGGAGAGAAAAAAACATCTCTCAACCTTGACTGATTAGACAGAAGAATATGTCCATGTGATGTGAAAGGAACCATCCGCATGTCTTTCAACCTGCCCACAATGGTGTGTGGAGAAGCCTCTGAAGTGCTGGAGAGCTAGAGAGCTTTTTTTTTTTTTTACCAGAGCATCACGTGGCCACATTAAGTGAACAAATCAGGAAGGAGGCTAAATTTTGTATTCCAACACTACGCGGATAAACAGCACTTTGAAAAATGAGGGATTATGTATACCCTTTGCAACAGCTTAACTCTGAAATATTTTGCCTGGGCAAGCAAATCCTTAAACGCCGCTGTTCTTTCATAGTGAAATAACAAAAAAAAAAAGGAGAAGCTAACAGAGTTTCCACAAAGCTGTTAGTTTCCTTGTTTCTAGTTTCTCTCTTAACAGCACAGTGTAAACCCAGCAGCGATTAAAGCTGCGAGGAAAATGGAAAAAAAAAAGAAAAGAAAAAAGACATGTTCAAGGTCACAGATGTTTAATTGCAATGATGTTATCTCTAATTAAACCAACCCATCCGTGCCAAGCCACCATTAACGGCATAATGCTGTAGCTCACCATAGGCCGGGCTGGTGATCTCTGCAGGGGTCGCACGTCTCCAGCCTGTCAGAATATTCCTTTTAAGAACCACTTTCATGTCCGTTTGCAAATGAGCTCTTCGAGCTACTTTGATATGCATCGCGTGCACACACGTGTTTCACATGTGATGTATGTTTCTGTCAGATTTCAAGACGTGTGCCATTTTCCTTGATTTGTAAGTCAAATATAAGATGGATTTTCAGATTTTCAGGGTAGCGACTCGAGGACAAATGTGACAGGTGTATGGGTTGGTATTTGACACATAGAATAGAATAGACTAGAACAGCCATACATTAGTCCTCAGAATCACCTAAAAATGTTATATCAACTGTGATAAGTAACTTCTAAGAATCTCAATTTCTTAGTATTGACTCAATATCATCAAATTTTAAATGACTGTATTGAATATATACAACTTTATAACTCTACTATGTATTTTACAGCCGATTCTTTTAATCAGTTATGTCAATATTATGAAACCGAGTGTATCGGGGTGACTTGACACAACGTTTTTAAGCAAAACTGAGGATTTAATCCTTTGAGTGTAGGTATGGACAAGGACCAGCCGAGTTGAGGAAGATGAAAATGCTGCTACGTTCACAACTCTCAGATTACTTGAATATTATTTGATAATAAAAGCAACAGGGAGAGAAATCCCGTTCGACCTACAAACGTATTATTGCGTTTGAAGGAATTCAACCCTGTAATTACGTGCGACTGAGTAGAAGCAAAGTGACGATTTATTTTGTCACAATCGACTGAAAACGTTGCAGTGATTATGTCAGACGGCAGATAGGAAATCTAGAGATCTATGGACGTTATTTGGTATTAAAAAGGAGAGAGAAATCCTGATCGAGCAACCCAGTCACTGGAGCTGCGGTAAACACAGACTCGTTAGTGCGACTGAAGGAATTCAACCCTGTAACGGTCTCATTTGTCGCGTCCCTCGAGCTGATTCCTCTTCCTTCCAAGTGACCAGTCGCTCGTCACCGTCACGCGACTGGCTCCCTATGGTGCAGCAGGCCGACCTCTAACCGCAGCACTGACTAATTAACATTAAGCCCTTATTATTGATGCTTTGGCAAACGACATTCCCGGCTCCTCTCACAGCATCTACTCTTTGTTTTTGGTTCTCCAGAAGCCTTCAAGCAGGGGGAAGATGCCAGGTTTTTCTGTCATTTTGTGTGTGTTTTTTTGAAGCCTTTAATGCTGAGCAGGTGTTGTTTGTTCACTGAGGTTTGTAGTATTTTAGAGCTTCTGCTCCACTGCTTTATATAATTAAGCTATGTTTGGTGAAGGGCTGTTAGCAGAAAGATGCTAAAACATCGTGTTTGACTGGAGGGAACGTTGGTTGGATCCTGGCAGACGCTTCAAAGTGAGTGATGTTATTCACTCTGTATGTTTTTACTCAGTCCATTTATAATATGAACATGCTGACTTGTTGATGGGAAAAGTCAAATAAGTCAAATAAAGTCAAATAAAGTTTGCATCAACTGTTTGTCTCTGAACATTCATAATAGTATGCGCATTTTTGCTTTTACACCAGGTTGAAGCTCGAACGTTTCTTCCTCCTATAAAATCAGATGCCGGATGACTGAACGAGCTTGAGAGCATAATCTTTTCAATTTTCAATTCAATTAATCAAAAGGCCGGTAAATAACGTTAACATACCTACGGACCATCTACAAATGGAATGTGGAAGGTTCTGGATCGACAGCATCCAAGTGGTTCCAGACAGGAGGGGAGGAGAAGACACTAAAGAAGTCCCTGGAGTTAGGTCTGTGCAGTGGTGGGGGCCCCTATAACCCCCCCCCCCCCCCTCCTCCCCAGGTACTGGACAGACTGTAGGTCCGCCTCTGCTGACAGCGTATGTAACCCACCTTAGTTCCTACAGGATTCTTTCATTTCCAGGTTGAATAAAATAAATACAAGGTCGTCTGAGAGTCTATCAGAGAGCAGCCGCTCTTCTCCTTCACCTCTATTCACAGGGTTGTTCAGGTGATTCTGTCCATCACTGCTTTCAGTTCACATAATTACATGTAAAATACAGCGTGGATGCTGAATCCTCTGCTACTTGTACCTGGGAGCTGCACTCGCTCTCCTGTCACCTATCAGATAAAAACATGTGATAAACTGTTTTAGAAACAGTCAATTAAAAACATATGAAGACATGCAAAAAAAGAATGAGACGCATTGTGGTGAGGTGAAGATTTCAGATTCAAAGAGTTTGTACTTACATGAGATGCTGGGCTCCCTTGATCTTTAATTATCATTATCATTAATAATAATAAAATGGCACATGATATGGCATGATAAGTGACATGACAATATATATATCTACATAGTGTGAATAGGATGTGCCATAATAGGATATGTTCAAGACATTGTCAGTTTGTGTTTGTTCCACTTCTCGTTGCATCCTGTGGTGGGATGCAAAATATAAATGATGTTGATCATAAAAAATTTAATTCTATCTTTATTCTTTCGAGTAGATTATTTAAAAAATGCCAGCATAGGGTCGTCTGACAGGTGAATACAGGTTTCAGTATTTATTTTTTTGGTGCCATTATCTATAATTACTTCCAGAACGAGGTGCCCAATCACATCCAGTGGTGCACAAACCACACAGAATGTGGCTTGTGTGCTGATTGCTCTCCTCCTCTCCTCTCCTCCTCTCCTCTCCTCTCCTCTCCTCCTTGCACCTCCTTCCTCCTCTGCGAGCTGCACCCACTCTCGTGTTATTGGTGAATGTGGTGCATGTTCTCCCTGGGCGACCCCTCCCACAGCACCGTGCAACCCGACCTGCAGGTGAGCAGTTCATCCAGCTCTCCGCACGGCTCCGGCTGCAGGAGGCGAGAGAGAGAGAGGGAGAGAGAGAGAGAGAGAGAGAGAGAGAGAGAGAGAGAGAGAGAGAGAGAGAGAGAGAGAGAGAGAGAGAGAGAGAGAGAGAGAGAGAGGAGACCAAAGAGCGAAGTTTTGGGGAGGGTTTGTGCAGGATTCGCATGGACGGGATGCGCTCCTCGCATCGCGTCCGGAGAGCGCGCATCTGGCTGTGAAGGCGCACATCTGGCTGTGAAGGCAGAGCCGGAGGAAGAGGAGGAGGAGGAGGCGAAGGAGGAGGAGGATGTTTGATTCCAGAGGAAGCGAAAGGTGAGACATCGGCTGCTTGTTTTCGCTGCCGCTGAGGTCGTGAAATGCAGGCTGTTGCTGGTCATGTGAAGAGCGGTGGTGGAGAGGAGTTCCTCTAACCCTCTTCCCTCCCACAGCTCACACTCCTCTTGTTGCTCAGCTGTTCATTTCTGCGAACTTTACTGCGTTTCTAACGCTAAATCCGTCTTGGTATCTTGTCCTAATCAATTATTTCACTGTGTAGGATGCTCAAAATACTGGAACCATCACCATCTTCTCTTTGGAACTTTTTAGAAAAGCTTCTGAAGACGCAACCACAGAAAATGTTGTTGCGTTTACCCATTAAATGACAGAAGTATCCGTCCACATTGCCTCTCCTGTTAATATCTGTGTGCTTCAATTAACGTACGATGCCTCTCAGTGGCTGTTCAATCTTATCATTTAATTACTTCCTCGAGCTGCAAAGAACATTGCAAACCTGACCTTTAATTCAATTAGAACTTTGGCTTGCAGTCATAGACAACAACGAGAGGCTCCCAGCCCTCGCCCTGAAGATGCAACCGCAGCTTGTTTGGTCCATTCACACAGTGAATGACAGATAAGCATCATTTATGCTGCTTTTCCCAACATCTGTTCATATATGTGATATGTTTTTTTACCTTATCAGCTGTGCAAAGAATAATGAAAACGTGGCTTTTTATATAGATGAACTTAACGGTTTGGAGCCATAGACAGCAAAGAAAAGCCTCCCATCCTCCCCCTGAAGATGGAGAATACTTGATATATTTACCCAAGAAATGATGTACAAACATGACTTGATTGATCATTCATACGGTTACTGATTAACCTGTGCTCCACTGTTTATCTTTTCCATGCTCTTTAAAAAAAATATCTCATAAGATTTTGCAGAATTACGTTATCATGACTGGGAAAACAGCCGCATACGTAGTGTATCCTTGTGTCTTAACCCATGCTACGAGACAATCTTAAACAACAAATGAGACCGATTTCTGATTTGGAAAGACCAGTAATTGGTGCATAACTGATCATGGAGGGGACAGTATGAGGGAGGAGTATGGATTACTAATAAGTATGGATTAAGTTACAAAGGTTCCAGCACTTTCCAACAGCTGCTGCGAGCGAACGGTGCCAGCAGCCCCGGGAACGTGTTGCGTGTGTGCTCATGGATTTACGTTCATTAGATCCTGTCGTCACAGTCTCACTGGGCCGGTCGCTCCTTCTGCTCGACCTGTGACCTGACGTGTTTCACTCCGGTTCGACTGTCGGAAGATAAACTTCTGAGAGATGATGTTCAATCCGAGATGGGAAAAACAACATTCATTTCCATGGTCTCTCTCTCTCTCTCTCTCTCTCTCTCTCTCTCTCTCTCTCTCTCCCAGCCTCTCATCGTCACCGGCTGACATGTGTCCACGCCGTGCGATAGTAACCTGAGACGGTCCGTCCCGAGGGAACGCCAGGATGCTCCCTGCAGCGTCCCAGCTCTGGGGAACGCCGGGCGTGGGCGCCGTGGGACTGCTGCTCTCCCTGTGTCTGGGCTTCGGCCCCTGGGTGGCCGCCTGCCCAGCCTACTGCCTCTGCGCCAGTGATATCATTTCCTGCAGCGGCCGCAATCTGTCCACGCCGCCCTCTGACCTGCCGAGCTACGCCACGCGCCTGGACCTGAGCCACAACGCCCTCGTTGCCCTGCCAGACGACTGGATCGCAGAGCCGTTCGAGCGGCTCGACGCCCTGGTGCTCAGCTGGAACGCCATCAGCCTCATCCAGGCCAACGCCTTCGCCGCCGCGCCGCACCTGCTGCACCTGGACCTGTCGTCCAACGCCCTGACCGCGCTCAACTCCTCCGTCTTCTCGGGGCTGAGGGAGCTCAGGGAGCTGCTGCTCTTCGGCAACCGGATCGCTCAGATCGACGCCGGGGCCTTCAGAGGCCTCCACGGTCTGCAGAAACTGTACCTGTCGGGGAACAGGCTGGCGGCGTTCCCTCTGGGGCTGTACTGGGAGCCCGGGGGGCCTCACAATCTGACGTTTCTAGATCTATCCTACAACAGACTCTCCCAGGTACCGGTGCAAGACCTGCTGTCCCTCACCAGGCAAGGCGGGATATATTTTCACGAAAACCCGCTGGTGTGCGACTGCGCCTTGCTCGCCCTGCTGGAGTACTGGATGTGGAGACAGTACCGCCCCCTGGTGGACTTCAGGGGGGACTACCGGTGCCAGGGCGACACACAGCTAGCCTCCGAATGCGGGAAACCGGAGGATTTGGTGTCAGATTCGGGCTCGGAGGAGCGGGTTTACCAAGTAGAGCCTGGTAAATGGCTGGGATTACCATGTCCGGGCCTGGTCTCCTCGGACCAGGAGGAACTGGTTTTATTCTGGGTGACTCCGAGAGCCGTGCTCAACGCGTCATCCGACGATCCCGACGCCCACATGGCGGTCCTGCCCAACGGCACCCTGGAGATCCGCTCGGCCCTGCCGGAGGATGCGGGCAGGTACGGCTGCGTGACGCCCCGCCGGCGGCCCGGCGGCCCGCTGGAGGTGACGGTGGCGGTGGGGAACCAGAGCGCCGCGTCTCCGGCCGGGGCCGCGGGGGACGGGGGCCCGCACCGCAGCGGCGCCGAGCACTTCAACACGGCCTTCACCACCCTGGCGTCCTGCGTGGTCAGCATCATCCTGGTGCTGCTCTACCTCTACCTCACGCCCTGCCGGTGCCGGGACAGCCGGGCCGGGGAGTCCCGGGGCTGCGGCGGACGGGCCATCGTCCTCTGCTCCGACCCCCGGGAGGTGGAGTCCGGCCAGCGGCGCTCCAACGGGAAGCGGGTGGCGTTCCTAGAGCCTCGGGCGGAGGACTCTGAGCTCGGCGTCCCAAAAACGCCGACGTTGAACTCGGGTCACGTTTCCACCGAGGGGATTCTGAAGAATGGAAGCAGGACAGTGGGACAGACCCTCACAGACCCAGCTCACATGGCATAGCAACACACCCTCCCTTTGTCCTCGCCGTCAGTCTGGATACCAGAGTTTATTTTTATTTTTTCATTTATTTTTGTTTCACTGTCTCGTTTCATTACACAGTAACAAATCCATTTGATGTGCCGTAGTCTGTCGTAATTCTCGTGGAGTAGTTTTTTGAGCTGTAGGCTTTTGGATGTGTGGTCTGGAAGCGGGAATGAAGTCTCTGCCTTTTTGTGGGCAGAATATCAATTATCTCCCGACTGTAAGTGGCGTCCGTGTTTTCATATGAGGCGTTCGTATGGAAATTTCTTCCCTACTGCGGGAGATTGGAGCGCAGAGATCATATAAATGTGGGTGGCGTTTTAAATGAAGTCTAGTCGCATCTGATCTGAGAAGCTGTCATAGTTTATTGTTACACAGTATGTTATGTGTACTAACATTATGATTGTTGCCATAATAACAGTGACCCGTGTTATCTCTTCACCTCCGTGTCTCCGTTCTGTAGAGCAGATCATTTTCAGGACGTGTCTGTCACCATGTGTGTGTATGCGTGTGTGTGTGTGTGTGTGTGTGTGTGAGATGATCTAAACTGTGTTCAGACAGTCATCTGCTACACCTACCCATCCAATTCTGTTAGCTGTTTAATAAAAGAGCTGCCATACAAAGTGGTACTAAAAGTAGCCTGTTTATTGAAAACTAACTTTGCTGCAGTTTTGTTCTCTCGGTTGGACCAAAAAGCACATTTTTGGGAAACTGGAATGAGGCGGGTTTGATGAAGATATCCATCAGCCACGCTGAGGTTTGTGCTTCGCTTCCAGAGTTTTTGATGAAACTGCTTCTGGGATTTCTGTCCTCACACCAATATTTGACGATTCGATTGGATGTTGTTTTGTTTTCACGGAGCAGAAATCAACAGTTGGCAGTCTGAAGCGAGGATTAAAGAATAGTCGCTCAATTTTCAGGGCCGCAACAGACACTCGATCAATCTGTTGATTACTTTCTTGACTGGTAGTCAGGTTGTTTGGTCCATGAAATGATGATACCAAAACAGAGAAAACACAAAGCTCTTTTGTTTGCCTTTTTTTATTGTCCTCACCTCAAAGACATGACATTTTTTGTGGTAGAGGACGAAAAAAAAACCCAGAAAACATTCACATTATGAAACTGAGAACAGAGAATTTTGACTGAAAAACGCTTTGATTGAATGTTCAGTTATTAAAATAGCTTTTGATCATTGCATTAATAGCGGATTAATGGATTCGTTGTGGCTCAACTAAGTTTATCAAGATTCAAAGATTTTGAGATTCAGGAGAAATGAGCAGTTTTTTGTTTTTGTTGCCTCAAAGTGATGTGGTGAAATTGATCCAGAGGATCCAAAATCAATTGGTTTGGCGTATCCACGTGGCTGTAATAATAATACCAAGATCCACCAGGAGCTGGACGTACGTCTGCCCGACCTCTGCTCAGTCTGTTTATAAACGGACTTCCTGTTTCCTGCTCGTCCTGCACCTTGTTCCAGCGGCCCGCGGCCTGGAGCCGAGCAGATCCACGCAGGAATTGATCCTTATCGGTGCAGACAGGAGGGGAGTTTGGGCACGGTGATGAAGCCCCAGTCAGCCCAGATTAGTGTCACAGAGATCAGGAGGAGCTCCAGCCAGATTCCCTCAAGCCCACCCTGACCCACATTCCTCCCACCTCCGTTTGTTTGATTTTTAAAGGTGAGGGGGGAGTTGTTTTTTTTCCAAGGTGAAGAGCAGCTTTGTTGAGGCTCCTCTGGTCGCTGCCTGAACACGTTTTCTCTGTTGGTGGAAGTCAAAGCATTCACAGATTTAAGGGTCTGAAATCAAACATTTCAGACGCGTTTCTCCTTTTATTCTTAAAAAGAGGTTGCAATAATACAATATCGCTTTAAACCATCCTTCAAAAACAGATCTACAAGTGTTCTTTTTCCTCAAGATCACATTGACATAATCCTGTTGTTTGTCCTCACAATGATACTGGACGGAAGATGTGTCCACAGGTGCTTTATCGAGTCATGACATCACAATATCTATTAGTTTCTGAACAAGCTCATCTTTTTCTATTATCCCACTGGATTTGTCCAGACTGAAGTAAAGTAAAACTTTTGTTACAATGCACCGAACACATAAATGTTCAGATTTTATTTAGATTCTATATTTATAGTGCCTACATCGTAATATTACAACACTGGACCTGATATAAGGGAAGTCATGGCGTCAGCAAGACATATACAGAAGTTCTACCCTCAGCTTGTTTCATTTACTGAAATGTAAAGCAAAGAAATTGAAAACTACATCAGAGGCATCTTACAACCACGACTAGCTCGAGAAACATGTTTTTTTGCATTTTTTTTCCATGTCTGGATCTCAAAGGGTTAAAAATGCACATCCGACTCGTTTTGGAGCTGCGGTTTTCCATGGTGTCGGACTCCCCTCTTTGAAGATCTACTCCAAATCTGCTCTGGATCTGGAACGAAAAGCAGTTTTTTCGGTGAAAAATGAAAAGTAGCGTTACATCAGAAGGATTTAAGGATGTCAAATAACCTCTTAGTGAGTCAACAAATCGCATTTTGCCAAAAATCCTCTTACAAGCCTTTTCGATGGCTGGAGTTGGGATGGATGTGCATGTGGAGCTGGGGGGGGGGGGCACATTTTGAGAACTCCTTTTCACTTTTGCACTTTAGATATTTGATATGAGGCGAGGCAACAGGCCGGTGGCAGGTACGTGAAAGCCCCCCCCCCCCCCGCCCCCGCCACCACTGGGACTAATTTAAGCATGCTGTTCATCAAGTGACACGGAGCTCTCCACAGGTCAGGACGGCGACGTCCACCCGCCTGTCACAGGTGTTGTCAGTTCAGCGGAGAAAGCTCTGGAGCAATTAACGAGCCAGGAGCTCAGTGGCCGCACGACGGAGCGTCATCTTAATGATCGCAGACAATTTGTGTTATTTATAGTACGAACAGGGCGTCGTACGGGTCAGCTCCAGCCTCGCGTGAATTCTTGGCCTAAATTTTTCTCTTTACTGGTTGAAAATGGGGCAGCTTGATGAATAGGGGCAAGAAGACCCCCGGTTCGAATCCTGGTCAGCCCGAGGGTCTAAATGTGTCCAGGTAGGTCAATACAAAATTTCCTCCTTAAAAGAATGACAAAAATAACCATATCAATGGCCTCAAAAACCATAACTGTTCTCTAAAAAAATTGGGTTTTATTTTAGAGAAACCCATGCAGAATGCCAATTTTTAAAGATGCCCAATACATACTATTAAATGTATAGTGTATGAGGTAATAGTTTTCATCTATCCTAGGTGAAATCTCCATATCAGGTTTTGCATTTTGACCACTGATATAAAGTACTGAGTATGTTCACTGATGCTCCCATATGTGGTGGAAGAACCTGTGACTAGTTTATGGTAAACTGTCTTATGTAGTATTACATTTTAACATAATAATGTTATGTGGCAGTTAATTTTGGACTTGAATTGGACCATCAGACTGGCATAATTGCTGGAGTCTTTTTTTTCTCTGTGAGTAGTAGAAGTTTATTCTACTTTAACTTGCAGAAAATTATTACAAAATCCTCCCGAATCCTGCAAAAAAAAGTTAAATTAATAGACAAATTTAGTCGGACACCACAGAGGCGTTTAATCTCCTCCAGAGCCCGATATAAATGTAGTAATTTCCTGACTATCCATAATTCACATGCTGGAGGAGTGTAATGGCTGTGTGGGTTGCAGCTGAAACAGGAACCTCGATGTGGACGCATTGAAGACGGTGGAAGCGTTTAACTAACTCTTTGACCTACGTGATTTTACAACTTCGGTTGGTCCACTGTGTTCTTTCTACACAGTGAAGAGGATAGATGACAGATGTAGATGTAAATGTCAACATTGCTTTTCATTTCCTTGACTTTGAACTCTCTGCTTTGATTGACTACTAGTCTGCTAGCTATACATTTAGCTAGCAATAGATTTTATAGCTACAAAATAAACCGATTCAGCAAACCAGCTAGCTATCTTTCATATGATTGAAGATAGATGCTAAAAGCTAGCTAGAAAGCTAGACGCTAACTAGCTAGCTAGCAAGCTAGACGCTAACTAGCTAGCTAGTTAGAGAAAGACCTTGAAGCTAACTAGTTAGAGAGCTAGAGGCTAGCTAGCTCGATAGCTTCTATGTTTAGATAGATAGATACAGAACACTTGATCAGAGCCAAAAGGCAGAAAGCGCACCATCCTCTTTTTTAGTTTTAACCCTCAGCAATAGTTTGATCAAAGCTGGTGTAAGGTTCCAATCCTGTTAGACGAATTTTAACGGCAGAAATGATGTAAAATCTCGTCAAATGTTCTTACAACATGCATGAAAAATGGATGACCTCTGATGGAGGTTTCCCCTCTGTTCAGGGCCCATTACAGACCTGCACGTTAAGTGCAGAGACTGGAGCTCGAGCGGCTCCACGGGGATTTGATCCTGCAACACCCGGGTCACACCACATGCAGCCATCTGCAGAGAGAAATGCTGATCACATGCACAAAAAGCAATCAATGAGCTATGCATTATTTGTATCTCCACCTTTCATAAAAAAAAAAAACAAAACGTGAGCGGACTGAACAAAGATATTAGCGGCTAAATAATTGAAACATGAAGGTTTGCGGGCGTAGAGGCGCCTTCATATCGTCAGCGTCTCATTGGAGTCATGCTCTGCCGGATATTACAGAGGAAACGTGCGGATAACAGACACGAATTCCATTACCTGCAGGATGAAAACACAATATATCCAACACCCCAGCGCGTGAAAAACGCTTCGCGGTGAATTGGCTGCCTCGGTAGAGAGCAGGATTACCGTGTGAGTTCATTACATCTCGTAAGGCTTCGCCCTGTGTTTACAATGAGCTCTCTCTGCTCCGCGTCACCTTCTTCAGATCTTTTAACCTTTTCTCACTTGACGTATGCGTGGCAGTGCATCCACACAGTCACATCTTTTCATTTTCTGTCTAACCCCTGTCCAGCGCTAACCCTGCACCTCACGTTGGGGGAACGTTGATTGAAGTTTTATGACAGAACACTTTGATCTTTATCAGTCATTTCTGTAACAAACAGCATTTATATTGACACTTCTGCTCTTTGACAAAACTATATCTATGTTTGAAACCTGAAAATATTATAATCATTGTTAATATTGTAATTCTATCTTGGGAGCCAAACAAACAACATAACATTTTGATTGTATTCTAAAAGATTATTAGTGATTAGTGATCTTTCTTCTTCTTCTACCTTATTTAACCATTAATAACAACATAACCATTTAAAGCACCCATGCAAATGATATATTAAAGCGTGCAGCTCATTTAGATTTACTCTGCTATTTTCTTGATGGAACACAGATTTTCTGTGATGTAATGAAATAAATAGGTTGAGGTGCAAAACTGACAAATCACATGTTAGCAGAGGTTGGAGTAGTAGTAGAAGTGTTAGGTGAGGTAAATGCAGAGGTATTAGAAGTAGTAGTAGTATTTTTCCTCCAGTATCACTCTTGAAACTTTCTATTTTCTGTTGTTCTGTTTTATTTTGGTACGTTTCTGTTTCACATGTTTAAGTTTCCCTCCTCTCCACCAACCGTCTCCGTTCACTCTTGAGACATCCGAGCTGTGTCTAAAGGTTTTTCATTCCTGGCGTGTGTGTCTATGTCGTGTTCCTCTTGTTGCTTCTTTGTCTGAACGTTCACGCGGTTCAGCTCCAGATGCTCCTGCCTCTGGGCTCGAGGCTCACAGCTTGAAGTCTCTTTGTTCGTGCCATCTTTCCTTTCTTGGTGCTCCTTTAATGTTTGAGCTCTGGCACTTGCTCTTTTGTTTTTTTTAATGTTTTTTATATATTTTCAATTTTACGGCCTCAGTGTGTAACCCTGCCTTTTGCAGCCAGTGTGGCATCTTAAAAAAAAACTTGTTTTCAAACATACTCGACCCGCTCTGTGTTGTCCTCCATCTGAAGACATTACATCGACTATTACTTTATATTATGAAGCAGCAGGTATTTATTACACTGGTACTTCAGATAGCATTAGACAGGATATGTACCTAGAATCAGTTTCACTTTATTTGTCCCCACAGAGGAGTTAGCAAAAGTGTTTCTGACCACAATACTGACATGAGAACCAAAGCCTTGGATCACAATTTCTCACAAACTTCGAAAAAAAAAGCACCATGCGAGCTGATGAGAGAGAACATCGACTCGTGTGCTCTGGTTTAAGGAGCACATCAGCAGAGAGTGGAGGAGGCAGACAGAGGAGGGAAAGTGATTCAGACCTGAGAGAGTGATGCGAGCTTTTTGTGGATGCTGTGATGAGTGTGCAGCCCACAATGAGATAGAGAAGGGAGGAATTGTAATGTTGTGGCTGTACAGGCCGGAGCCAGACAAATCCTTTTTTCTGTTACAAACATGCAGGAGAAGAAGCTTCCAGAGGCCATCAAAGGAAGGAGTTGTGACTAGGTGTCGTGACAGGCGAGCGGGTGTCACTCCACATTAAAAATGTGCATAAACAATGAACGGAGCTTCCAGTTGGTATCTGGGGTCGTTTTCAGAGGGATCCACAGCACATTACCTGTGGATCTACCAGTGAGATCTCTCTTTATTAAAAGAGGATTTGAAGGAACAAACAATCTGTTCAGTGGGATGTGGACTCTGAGCTTTCTCTGAGCTTTTTCCTCTCCTCTGACGGAGGACGGGACGTACGCGTATCGATTTTTAAAGCTGACATTTCATTGATGGTTTGAGGAGCTCGCGCGGCTCCTAAGCCCGGGTTTCCGTGACGCACCACGTGTGTTTTTCCCGATAATCAAGGTAATAAGACACCAGCGGCAAGTTTTCCTCGAAGAGAGAGAGAGAGAGAGAGAGAGAGAGAGAGAGAGAGAGAAAAAGAGAGAGAAGGTCAAGCTCTGGGGGCTAATGACTGCCCTGAATAAGGTGAGATAATTTGCAATCAGATGCGAGCAGTGGAAGCGTAATGAAGGATAAAGGAGCCAAAGTGTCGACACAGGAAGGACACAATTAATCCAGGTTCTCTCCGGCTCAGAACCTCCAGGAAGGCGGAGACTGTCGCAAGAGACTGCGTTACAATGTCGGCGTCAAAAAGTCGATTTATGTTTATTTATTCTTTCGGAAAAAACACTATCTGGGCCGACTGAGGTGTCTGGTTGCGGAAAAGCTCAGCAGTGAAAGGAAAGTGTCAAATATTTGTTGTCGAGTTAGCGCATCAAAGCCGCGTTGCCATTACCATCCAAACTTGTCGTCTCCTCAAAGTAGAAATCTCGACTAAACTTTTTGCCTGGAGGTAAAAGTTTCATCTGAATCCGACATGGCTCGTCCTTGACTGAGACACTGAATCACAGCTTCTATTTTAAGGTATTTTCTTCTTCTACTGATGTCAGTGTTTTGTACTTTGAGGTAGCTGAAGGTTGTAGCGATACATCACTTTCAGTGTCAGGACTGTGAATGAGGGACATTTTTGACTCTTATGTTTTCATTATTTCTCCTTTCAGTCACATTCTCAACATAATATGTTTTGTTGGGTAGAAGATTCAATATCAGTCCCTCGGAGACTGAAAACACGATCAATGATATATATATTTATTTCTATTTTACATCAAAATGCCAATAATTACTCAAATAAAAGCTCATTTTAGTTTGCATCAAACCCATTTTGTCCAATCTGACTGCTTCTGAAGATAATTACGCTGCATTTAGCTGCAGGGTGGTGGAGACCAAAACAGAGCCAAAGGTGAGAGTCAGTATTTATGGATGTGTAAATACGCAACTAATTGCTTGCTTTGTTTTAAAAAATATAAATGTTGTATAAAATGGATAACCCAGAGGGCAAAGCCATCTATCAGTGGCAACACATGTTCTGCTTGATGTGTTTCCACGTTAATCAGGAACGTATTGACCAGGGTTTTAAGTAATTGCACACAACCATGTTATCGCTCTCTTCCTCATTCTCGCTGAGGCTTTAATTTGAACAACCTGACGAGTGTCCTTTGATTGATTTCTCTAAATTACAGTCTCCCAGCTGTTCATCATCAAGCGTCCCCTTTGGTTAATAGTTGACTTATAAATGACAGCTCTGTCCCATATGTCTTCAGGATATAACAAACATTGTTTGTTTCAGGTGCTAGCTCCTCGTGGCTACTAATTTAACTTTGTGGTACATAACAGTTGTTATAACAGTTCTTATGACAACTGTTATAACAGTTGTTAGTTGTTCAAATCAATTCAATTCCATGGATTTGAATGTTTTTGTTAGTATTGAGACCAAAACAAATTCTTTCTGTTACTTGGTTTATAAGGAATTTCTCGGAATTGCAATACGTTTAATTCCACTTCCTGTCATTCCAATTCCAATAACATCCTGTGGGGGTGAAGCCAATTAAATCGAAATTCCAACTCTTCAAATGAATTTGATTGAAATTCCACATTTGGAATTTTCACACAAGCCTGCTACATATGCGCTCGCTGATTTGTCAAACAAAGAGCCATAATGTAAAAACACATGGAAATACCACTTGTAAGGCACCTACCTTACCGTCCCCTGAGGAGACAATTATAGCGACTCTAAGACAGGTGAGGGTATAGTCTCCATCCCCCCCAACCTCCACCTCCATCACCCCCCCCCACGCAAGCCTCGATGCCAACGGCAACGGAAGACTGAAGAAAGGCAGCAGCCGCAGATACGACAGCTGCAGCTGACCCAGATTCCATGGGAAAGAAGGTGAAAGTCTTATCTTCAAAGTAATTTCCTCTGCGTCGGAGGCTGGAAGATGACAGCCGTACCCTTAAAACGTTCTGATCAAATATTTCAGCTCGGATGTGGAGGTCAGCGTCTGGGCAGGATGTGAGCCGCTGCGGCTCGTATCTCCAGCATGTTGCAGGACCTTATTATCTGCCCAGCGCCGCTCCCTGAGAATGTGTGCGCGCCTGTATTATCTAAATTGTGACAGCCCGAAACGGCCTCACCGGCCCCGATGAATTGAGACGTGGCAGTGCTTAGTTCGACAAATCCAAAGTGAGGAATCGCAGTCGGATGTTGCACGAAGCACGGCAGCTTACCGTTCGGATTTGGATAAGAGTTTAAAATCGTGGAGAGATGGAATGACAAATGCATTTTTAAACCTTTTCAATGGAAATAAAAATAACATGGAGTTTGGATTTTTAAATATAATACAATCTAATTTTTTATATGTGAGGCAAAATATCACTAATAGGATTGACCCAACACACTTATTAAGGAATATTCTGGTAAGGGTTTATAAAATTGCTGCAACACTGATGCTTTTGCAAGGTAATGTAGTCATGTAGCCAACACTTTTTTATTAACAATGTTCACAATCCTATGGACTGCGAACTATTACAGGTCCTTGAAATTCCTATATTATATAGCATTTTTAGTCTCCTTGACTCAGAGCTCCGTGTTAGCTTTGTATTAGCTCTGTTTTAGCGCTCTGTTAGCTCTGTTACTTTTCTGTTAACTTTCTGTTAGCTCTTTGTTAGCGTTCCGTTAGCTCTGTTGGCGTTCTGTTAGCTCTGTGTTAGCACTCCGTTAGCTCTGTTAACTTTCTGTTAGCTCTGTGTTGGCATTCTGTTAGCTCCGTTAGCGTTCTGTTAGCTCTGTTAGCCTTCTGTTAGCTCTGTGTTAGCACTCTGTTAGCTCTTTTAACTTTCTGTTAGCTCTGTGCTAGCACTCTAATAGATAGCTCTCAGTGTTTTTGTACAGACTCATTGTACCTGAACCTTAACCTTGGCTGAATCTCATGGAATCATTTTTGGCAACAACATTTTGTAAAGCTTTCACTCTGACTGTAAAGCTTTTCACTCTCACTCTGACTCTAACTTGGCCAAGCTAAGCTAAGCTACACTAAGCTAAGCTAAGGTACAAACATGCTCTCAGCAGATGGAATTAGAGACCCTCAAGTAACTGAAGTGCTTTTTCCTTCTTCCATGACTGACATTTTAGACCTACTGGTGCCAAGAAGATTAATGGCAGTAAGCCAAGGGGGTAATTTATTATTTCACATGGGCAGGAAAATGATCTACTAATGGAAATCCCTTGTAGATTTTATATCGACATTAAATAAGACATGTATTGTACATCATATTTTATGTGTTGATACAGGACATATAGGCAGTCCTCACAGCACTGAACAAAGTCAAACAATCCATGACTTTTAAGACATTTAGGCTGAATTTTAAGGGTTTTTCTCACATAATTTCAACATCAGGGGATTATTTCAGGTGTCATGTTGAAATTTTGAGCCGGGGTAGTTCTTTGACGTTCACTATTCCATCATCATCACAACAAAATCTAACTGGAATTCCTTCTTTGTTGTGTTTTTGGTATTTTTCTTACCATTTCTTTTCACCCAATGAGCACACATCTGTCGAATCTGAATCTAGTTGAGCTCCACAGCCAACAAATGACCGCGATGGGAAGTAGTGATCATCATGTCCGGAGTGTTTACGTATATGATGGAGCCAGCAGAGGAGTCAAACTGAGCCTGAATGGATAAAAAGGAGGAATGGAAATGACATAGATGATAGAGAGAGAGAGAGAGATAAACCGAGAGAGAGGGAGAGGAAGGGAGAGAGAGAGAGGGAACCAGAGATGGACTTCTCAGCTGTGTCGTCCTGGCAACTGCAGCCAGGGAACAGCAGGAGTGTTTTATTTTCATGTTTTCTTTTTTTCTTTCTTTGTTTTTCCTGCTGTTTTGCCAGCGTCGAACCAGGATGCGACATCAGGGCCCGGCCGCTCTAATGCCCCTGAGTGCAAACAATCAGCCAGGCGGCTTCACAGGCGAGCGGGGCTGTTATCTGGAGTCCTGGAGCCAGGCAGCTGGAGCCTTGAAATTTTAAAGGAGGCGTTTTTCTTTTCTTTTCCTCTTCCCCACTGTGATTCATGTGTACGGTATGGAGGTTAGGAGGGGAGGCGAGCACGTGGTGGAGGTGGTGGTGGAGGTGGCGGTGGTGGTGGTGGTGGTGGAGCAGGGCTTTTCTGTCCGCTCTGTCTAAGCCTCTGATGGAGGCAGATATTCCACATCAAGAGGGATTTGCGAGAGAAGCAGAACTCGTAAAGACACGCAGATATTGGAGCGACGAGGGAGGGAATTACACGTCGTTCGAAGTAAACACCCGCGCGTCTTTGGCAAATAACACCACAAACCCGTCTGAATAAGTTGTATTTTATAAGAAAGTCCAGTTAAGATGATTTTGTCGAGCAGACCAAACTAACAGGTGGTGGTACAACTTGATCTCAAAGCAAATCATATGTATATATGCATATATATATACTCATACATATGTATGTATATTTATATTTTCATATGTATGTAAATCGTATTATACTAATATAATAACTGTAACATACTACATTTTCATAGATGTGTGTAGATTATTTATTGATTTTTTGTATTGTATATATCATCCGTACAAGCATATGAGTGAGTTAAAATCCTCACAGATTGATATAATATGGGCATTAATGGTGATTTGGTGTAATCTCATGTTATATTTGTTTGTAATCTCACCGGTTTTGCTTCCACTCGTGCCACTGTCTCAACAGTCACTCTGAGTGGGGAACATAAACGTAATAGTTCATCAATTGTAGAATTAAAGCAATTTTTACTCCTTATTTTGCCACTTAAACGTTCTCACTCTCATAACATAGGAGTATGAGTGCATGCAGAGAGGGCACAGAGCGTGTGCTATGTGTTTATTGTAAACATAAAGGCCACAAGAGATGGCACCAGTCAAAACACCTCATCTCTGTCACACTGAACAACCTCATTAAGGTGTTAGTTCCAGTTCTGGGTCTGGACGGGACGATGGACCCGGACCAAAGTCCAAGACTATCGCCATATTATTCCAGCGTTCGCACAATCTCCCCGGCTTTGTTTTTCTCTCGGCCGCGTTTATCACCGACATCAAATCGATTCTAAGACAAGACGTATTAGAATGAACTGCTTTAATTAATCCCAGCCTAAAGGTATGAAATTAATTCCAGTCTGTTTGAGTAATTACGGCCGAGATATGAATAACCACTCCTGAACGCTGAGGATGATGCATGCGTGCACGTCCGCCTGAGGCCAGATACGAGGAGCCGCAGAGAGAGGGATCTCCACGTCAGTGCCAGCGCTGATTATGCGAGTCACACCGAGCCCGGGGATGCGCCACGGTGATGGATGAATCCATTTAGCTCTCTTCCAGTTTCAGATTTCGTGCACGTTCAGTTCACTTTGAAACAACAACAACAACAACAACAACAACGTACGTGGAAGTGGAGACGGAGCAGCAGTGGGTGGATTTCTTTCTTTTTTTCTTTTTCTTTTTTTTGTTTGTTGTTGTTTTGTTTTGGTCCCTTGGCAGATAGTGATGAATCCTGCCGTTTCTAAAACAGAGCGTTAAAGGGCTTTTTATTGCACAGATTTGTCTTTGTTCAGGCAGGTAGCGATCAGCAGCGTGGGAGGGAAGGCGCATTTAGAGTCATTTAGCCAAACAGCTGGAGTAGCAATAAAACCAGCTGATTAGACCAAATAGGTTTCGGCCACTAGGGGGGGGGGCACTGGAAACTGTGACGACAATTAAAATACACTTATATTTAATGCAGAGTCTCTGGGGTTAACATAGAAGCTATGAAACATTGGTTTCGTTAGAAATGGCCTTTTACAATCTCATTTTTAGGTGTGCATGCTTCTGTACAGATCTGACGTGCCACAGATGGGCTTCACATTGATTGGTTGCCTGCCAAACACATGACTGGTCACGTGACATAACATTCCTCCTAACCAGCGTAGCTCCTCAGCTTGTTCTAATTCAGTGACTGGTAAATGGAGCGATGTGTCCACGTCCAGCCTGATGTTGGAGCCAGAATCAGAGGAGGAACCAGGGACTGAGGAAGAACCGGAGACTGAGGAGGAACCTGAGGAGCAACCAGAGACTGAGGAAGAACCAGAGCCTGAGGAGGAACCTGAAGAGGAACCAGAGACTGAGGAAGAACCTGAGGAGGAACCAGAGACTGAGGAAGAACCTGAAGAGGAACCAGAGACTGAGGAGGAACCTGAGGAGGAACCAGATACTGACGAAGAACCTGAAGAGGAACCAGAGACTGAGGAGGAACCAGAGACTAAGGAGGAACCTGAGGAGTAACCAGCAACTGAGGAGGAACCTGAGGAGGGACCAGAGACTGAGGAAGAACCTGAAGAGGAACCAGAGACTGAGGAGGAACCTGAGGAGGAACCAGAGACTGACGAAGAACCTGAAGAGGAACCAGAGACTGAGGAGGAACCAGAGACTAAGGAGGAACCTGAGGAGGAACCAGCAACTGAGGAGGAACCTGAGGAGGGACCAGAGACTGAGGAAGAACCTGAGGAGGAACCAGAGACTGACAAGACCTGAAGAGGAACCAGAGACTGAGGAGGAACCAGAGACTGAGGAGGAACCTGAAGAGGAACCAGAGACTGAGGAAGAACCTGTGGAGGAACCAGAGACTGACGAGGAACCTGAAGAGGAACCAGAAACTGACGAAGAACCTGAGGAAGAACCAGAGCCTGAAGAGGAACCTGAAGAGGAACAAGAGACTGAGGAAGAACCAGAGCCTGAGGAGAAACCTGAAGAGGAACCAGAGACTGAGGAAGAACCTGAGGAGGAACCAGAGACTGACGAAGAACCTGAAGAGGAACCAGAGACTGAGGAGGAACCTGAGGAGGAACCAGAGACTGACGAAGAACCTGAAGAGGAACCAGAGACTGAGGAGGAACCAGAGACTGAGGAGGAACCTGAGGAGGAACCAGAGACTGAGGAAGAACCTGAGGAGGAACCAGAGACTGACGAAGAACCTGAAGAGGAACCAGAGACTGAGGAGGAACCTGAAGAGGAACCAGAGACTGAGGAGGAACCTGAGGAGGAACCAGAGACTGACGAAGAACCTGAAGAGGAACCAGAGACTGAGGAGGAACCAGAGACTGAGGAGGAACCTGAGGAGGAACCAGCAACTGAGGAGGAACCTGAGGAGCAACCAGAGACTAGTTACGACACTCCTACTCTACTCCACTCCTACGAAGCGTTCCTGGAAGTGGTCACATAGTGGCTGAAATCTGTATTTTTCTCTTGACTTTTGTATGAGAGTTGTACAAGAAAAAAAGGGTTTTTAGAGCTAAAAATAATCATAACGACTCTGCAGGTGTTGAAATTGTGACAATGGTCAGCAAAAGCAGTAAAATAAGCACAATATGTCCCCTTTAAGTGCACTTCTACACCTGGAGGATACAAACATAATATTTACCTTTCAGCTCTGGAAGAGCTGAGGAACCAGAGGAACCAGAGACTGACGAAGAACCTGAAGAGGAACCAGAGACTGAGGAGGAACCAGAGACTAAGGAGGAACCTGAGGAGGAACCAGCAACTGAGGAGGAACCTGAGGAGGGACCAGAGACTGAGGAAGAACCTGAGGAGGAACCAGAGACTGACAAGAACCTGAAGAGGAACCAGAGACTGAGGAGGAACCAGAGACTGAGGAGGAACCTGAAGAGGAACCAGAGACTGAGGAAGAACCTGTGGAGGAACCAGAGCCTGAAGAGGAACCTGAAGAGGAACAAGAGACTGAGGAAGAACCAGAGCCTGAGGAGAAACCTGAAGAGGAACCAGAGACTGAGGAAGAACCTGAAGAGGAACCAGAAACTGACGAAGAACCTGAAGAGGAACGAGAGACTGAGGAGGAACCAGAGACTGAGGAGGAACCTGAAGAGGAACCATAGACTGAGGAGGAACCTGAGGAGGAACCAGAGACTGACGAAGAACCTGAAGAGGAACCAGAGAC
Source organism: Karalla daura (assembly GCA_029224185.1). Lineage (NCBI taxonomy): Eukaryota > Metazoa > Chordata > Actinopteri > Chaetodontiformes > Leiognathidae > Karalla > Karalla daura. The sequence continues at coordinate 2,742,839 of CM055209.1, read as the reverse complement.
TGAGGAGGAACCAGAGACTGAGGAGGAACCTGAGGAGGAACCAGCTAGCACAAACCTAGCTATTGTCAATGCAAACGAATGATTAGTGAATCTTTATAGTCATAGTTATAAATAGTCATAACTAAAATAGAAATCCTGTCAGAGAAATCCTGTCGAGTTCTGTGGGGGAGAAGACGCTCACGGGTTCTCCAAATCCAAACAGCTGAACCTCCTGCCACATTTCTTTTTCAAAGTCACTGAAACAATCATCTCATTTGTTTGTAGGACGAGAGCTGCGGCTTCCAGTCAGACCTGAGCCAACTCTGAGCCACATCTTTTCGGATGATGCAATCCATCCGATCTGTTTCTCGTATCGTTCTTTTTGTTTTTTTGCTCCTCAACAGGCCCTACGTACACACTGTGCAGCCACAAGGCAACCAACAACAGCTCTGTCCTTTTCCCTTTTTTTTTTGTCAGTTTTCAGCTGTGGTAGAGTGACTCTCTCTCTCTCTCTCTCTCTCTCTCTCTCTCTCTCTCTCTCTCTCTCCACCTCAGCCCACTGCACCAATTTGAGCTGCCAAACTGCGAGATGTGAGGAAATATCAGATATTATCCTCTGACGGCCTTACGTAACGTGTGTCAAGGGTAATCCTCTTAGAGGAGGGGGGGTGGGGTGTGTGTTGGGAGGGGGTGGGGGGGTGGAGGAAGAGTCGCCTTAATAGGAAACAAAACGCAGTTTGTCTCCTCTGTCCCCTGCTTTTAATAATCAAAATGGAGTTTTGCGCGGGGGGCCACCACCCCGGAGTAATCCAGGGCGCAGGACAAGCTTCTGCTCTTTAATCTACGATTATTTCTGTGTTTTAAATGACCGGACAGTGGTGGAGGTTGGATAAACAGATGTGTTGACCTATTAAAATGCGTCCCCAGGGATGTGCCACTCGCAGAATGAAGTTGATGCAAACTCAAAGTTGTCTTGAAACACAACCCAATTAGCTATTTCACAGTTCACTGAGAAAATTTAACCTGTAACCAAATGAAAGTGTGGAATTTAAAGAACATCCTCAAGTATTCCACTTAATTGTGCCAAATATGGTAGAAAAATTAAAATGTAATTGTAATAATTGAGACTGATTGATTCATTTATGCTCATATCATCAGCAGTCATTGATTAGATGGATGCCATTCTACTTGAATGCATCAGAAATGTTGCATTAATTTTACTACCACCATAAATGTAGCACTCTGACTCCCTCTGCTGGTGAACAAGAGAATCACTGATTGGCTGAGAGGATACTGTTATTATACTGTTATTATATATCACAGTACATTTGCTCATTTGGCTGAAACTAAACTAAAAATGTGAATAAATATTTGAGCATATTTGAGTTAATCATCTGGGCTTTGTCTTGGCAAATCAGCATCTGTTCTCTCAGAATAGAGAAATAGTTTTAAACTATCATAATGTTGAAAACACACACATGTCTGTTTTTCCTCTTGTCTGTGCTTTTGAAGTGAACTGTCGAGACACTCACACACACAATTCAGTCGGATCCAAGCTTCTTTACAATAAATAATGTTTTTATTACTGCATTTATTCATCTAACCCCAGTGGAAAGCGTGGGCTCGCCCGGAGCCGCTCCCTAGCTGACCCTGGGGGCCCGTCTTGGCTCGGTGGGATTGCTGGGCTCAGAGCTGGCTGGAAACCAACACGCACATCCCCGCACATGATCAAACGCCGGACACAGGGGCCGGTTTCCACCGCCGCCACTTAGCGTCAGAGCAGGAGCGACGGGATGGAAACCCTCTCAGCCTCTCAGCCTCCCTAATTAACCACCGTCGCCACGGCAACCTGTAAGTGCAGGTGGAGGCGCGTCTAATTGACACGTCGTCCAATGAGACGTCATCTCTGACTGGACGGTTCATTACGGATAAAAATAGGCCTCAATTAGAAACGTTTCAACGTTTCTCTCTTTTTTTTTAACGACCTCGGCGGCTCATTAAGCTCCTTCCTCCTCCTGTACATCTTAACTATCTCTACGTGAAGCTGCATAGCTGCACTTCTAAATGTCTGTCTGGATGTATAAAAAAAATCTGAAAACTGCTGCAGCGTAAGGCCGACACACACACACACACACACACACACTCATCACTCTTCTGCATCCACTTGTGCTCTATTTATGCCTACGTCTTAACTCTCATTTAAAGTCTTTTCATTACTATTTTTTTCCTCCTCTCCTACACTCTCATCTCTCAATACGCCTCTCAGCTGCTACTTAAGCCAGCAATGCACTTTGGCTCCCAGACGTCCGTAGAGTGGACCTGAAGCACGACTACAGCTCAGCTCAGCTCCAAGCTGTTCAGGCGAGAACGGGAAGAAGCGAAGAGGAAGCAGCTTCTCAGCTGCCAGCAATCCCACCGCAATCTGAGGAAACTGCATGCTCGGCTTTTTGTATCTTTTATTTTTTTTGTTTTTGTTTTTAAATCGCACTGTTCTTGTCTTGTAGTGGAGCAGGTGGCCTGACATTCATTTAAATATGTTTATTTACAAAAGAAAAAAGCAAAGTAGTGTGACCTCCTCTGGGAGAAATGTAAACAGGGCTTCGTCATTCAGTCGGCTCGAAAGGAGTTGTTTCTCTCGTGTGGAGAAAGAATTCTGTAAAAGTTTCGTCTTTTGCGCTTGAAATCTACATTCAGGATCTGACACCGTACGCTGTTGAGAGTCAAGAGTGGTAGGAAGAATGTCGAGAAAGAAAAAGTAGCAAAACTCCCTGGCCAGTGTCCGAGAAGAAGAAGTCTCTTTGTGTTTTTCTTTTAACGTGTGGAGGAAACGCTCTGCTGGGTGCAGTTCATCATCTGTCCAGTGGGAGGCGCTGGTCTGACGTGGAAGGAGGAAGGGCCCAGGATCATGCAGGAGGCCCAGCTCCTCTTCCTCCCCCACTGTGCAGTGAAGACCAAAGCCCACGACCTGGGAGCGAGAGAGAGCGGGCGGTGAGGCCAGGTTAGAGCAGCAAACCTTTTAGAATGTGGAAACTCTGATTGGACCGTCAGGTTCTCTGTTCCATGTTATGACCTAGTAAACAGTAATACTGCATAATATTGCGTAGTAATATGTCGCCGTACCTGTTGCTGCATTCAGGGCCACTCCTTGTGATGGGCCCGCTCTTTCTTCTTCTTCTTCTCGTTTTTCTCCTTCTGCAGCCTCTCCAGCTCGGCCTCGTACATCATCTCCTGGATGAGGTATTTCTCTCTGCGCATCCTGTCCCGCAGGTCCTTGGGAAGGTCCGGGATCAGGTATGCGATCAGGGTCTTGATGGCGAAGACCATGTGCTGCGAAGACAGAGCGGGGTATCACTGCAGAGCACAGCTCCAGGACATAGCCAGAGCCGGCGCCCTGACACGCTCTCTGCCTTCATGATGAGGTCTGAAACCTCAAACATGGTGATTAATCACCCAGCCTGATTATCAACCAGCTATAAAACGAGTCCGATTTATTTAAAGAGTACAAGCGAGCACAAATTGAGTTTATTTCCCTCTATGGTGTGATTAAAAAGAAGAATATAGGGCTACTTTGTCAAATGATAGCAACTATATCAGGGCTGACTTTTTAGCTATTAGCTCCACCAACTCCCAAGGAAAAATGATGCAGACTCATCAGTAATTGTCTCTCTTCGTTGTTTTGGTTTTGGGCAGATGATAAACATTGGGTTCATCTGAGTCTGAAATCCGTATGGTGCAGAATGTTTTACAACATATCCAGAGACATGTAGACAGATCTGTGTAGCCTGAGGCTCTTCTGTTTAAGTTTAAGCTCTTGTTTTAACAGACAAAAATAGAAGAAAGACAAAAATAAGGAATCAAAGTTGTAGCTAAAGCTTAAAAACAAAGCTCTTCTCCTCTGTCATGTTGGGGAGAATGTGTTAAAGCAAAGCTCTGGAAAGGGTTAGGTCAATCTAAATAGATCAAGCAGGAAATGTGAAATGTTGAAGAAATCATTGAAACAACAACAAAGACGCTCCGACTGAAATCTGACCTCGAAGACGATGATGAAGGCCAGCCGGGCTGCCAGGACGTGCCAGAACTGAAGCGTGTAGGAGTACGGCTCCGCCGAGTCCGGATGCTCCCTGTAGTCCCGGTACCTGGCGAGTCAGACAGGTGAGGTCAGAGGTCAAGGAGGAACAGCTCGACATCCACCCGGTCACGCATGGGAACACATTCACAGTTACACCTGTGTATTTATAGTACTTTCACAGAATACCTAGATTTATATAAAAGTCATTGAAACCTCATTTATCAGTAACAGAGTAAAGTTGTTTCCTATGGGAAAACCATCATCACTGGTTAGCTGCAAGCACAAACTGACAAAATGTTTCACATCGTGTGCTTTGAAACCAAACCTGCAGTACTTGACGGCCTCCCCGAACAGCTCGGAGCCCGTCGTCCTGGGCTGCGACCTCTTCTCAAAGTCCGACACCCGGAAAACCGAGAGGCTGGCGTTGACGTAGCCGATCATGCAGCTGCGGGACACGTGGGAAGAGTTTTTACGGGACATGAAACCACCAGACAGAAGCGTCAGTATGGAGAAGAGAAGCCGTCTCACCCCTCTCCTGCTCGGCCCTGGCCGGCACAGGGCCCGTACTTGTAGGCGTAAACGAGGCGAGGGATGAAGTCTGAGGTCACAGCGATGACGAAGGCGTTGGTGATGACGGACAGGATGCCGATGCCTTCCAGGATGCCGTACCAGATCCCTGGGGACAGAGGCGGACCCGGACCGTGAGTCGGGGGTGAGGCCGGAGGAGCGGCTGAGGGAGGGGGGCACTCACCGATGTCTTTGGCTTGGGAGGGCAGCGGGCGGCGCCACTGGGTGACGAACTTGTAGGCGTCCAGACGGATCTCGATGATGTTGTTGAGCAGCGCCAGCAGCGGCGCCAGAGGGAACGCCGCCACGAAGATGGTGGTGAAGCCGAACTGCAGGACTGTCACACAGGCCTCAGTCAGCACACAGCTACACATGCCTCTGTCTGCTAGGGGGAACCGCTATGCTAAGGGATCAATATACTACTCTACTATAGTATACTCTATAGTATAGTATATCTACTATAATATATCTACTATATAATAGTAGATATAATATAGTAGATATACTATACTATAGTATACTCTATAGCATAGTATATCTACTATATTATATCTACTATATAATATAGAAGATATACTATACTATAGTATACTCTATAGTATAGTATATATACTATATTATGTCTACTATATAATATAGAAGATATACTATACTATAGTATACTCTATAGTATAGTATATCTACTATATTATATCTACTATATAATAGTAGATATAATATAGTAGATATACTATACTATAGTATACTCTATAGCATAGTATATCTACTATATTATATCTACTATATAATATAGAAGATATACTATACTATAGTATACTCTATAGTATAGTATATATACTATATTATGTCTACTATATAATATAGAAGATATACTATACTATAGTATACTCTATAGTATAGTATATCTACTATATTATATCTACTATATAATAGTAGATATAATATAGTAGATATACTATACTATAGTATACTCTATAGCATAGTATATCTACTATATTATATCTACTATATAATATAGAAGATATACTATACTATAATATACTCTATAGTATAGTATATATACTATATTATGTCTACTATATAATATAGTAGATATACTATACAATAGTATACTCTATAGTATAGTATATCTACTATATTATATCTACTATATAATATAGTAGATATACAGGGACTTATTACATCGATACAATACAATCACAATACTTGCAAGTTATCTAAGTTAGACATGTTATATGTAGTTATATGTAAATAATACTACAATCAAAAATGTTCATTCGATTACTTTAACTTCTGAACTGCTATTATTACTTTTCATTATCATTATAATAATCATGATTATTACTTACATTACTCACCTATAACCATTATATATATATATTATTATTATATTAAAAAACAAGTGATATTTGTATTCTTTATCCAAATATAACAATAATAATCGTGGTTGTAATAATAAACAAATGCTCTGCAGCCAAGTGCTGGTCACTTCCTTCCATCCACTTGGTTTTGCATTATGTTCTGAAGTCTTTTGTGTCTATTCACTTTTTGTGTTACGTAATGACACACTGGGACGTGTTCACTGCCCAAATTCAATCCACAGCAAATCACCGTCACCGTTACGTAACACGCGTTGCAGCTGTTGCGCCACCAAATGTTATATTGTTCCAAAAAATAAAAATAAACGCTATGATGGGAGATTAAAGCGTGCAGCCAGCGCATCGGGACGACCTTTGACCCGACCTTTACGGGCTGCGGCACTAACAGGGTCGAGGCGTGAGCGGCACACCGGGCACGGGCGTGTGCGGAGCGACCTGAGCTGCCACGTACTCATCTCTAAGTACTCATCGAACAGTCCGTAGGCATTCATTGGCTGCAGGTTGTAATCCCTCTCCCACTGGGGGAAGCTGGCCTTGGCTTTCTGCCCGTGCTCCCTCCTCAGCCTCCGCCGAGTCCACCAGTTCTGGATCAGCCTGGGACACACAACGTTAGGCACAGAAACAAAGGGAGCGAGCTGGAAGCTGCTCGGTCTGTCGGCGTTGGACTGATATTGTAAATTATGCAAAGCACGTCTGCTGTAAGGACAGCAATAAAAACTTGGAACTAACGGGTAGCCGAGCTCCATGAAATTGTTCCAGGTCTGTTTTAGCACCATGATGATCCCCATCTGCATACAGAGGTCGATGAGACAACCACTGGGGTGGCACTGCAGCAGAGAGAGAGAGAGAGAGAGAGAGAGCACATCGGTCCATAACCCATGCATATAATGGTACTTGTGAGCCATGCGAGCGGTTTTTATTTGCAGACTGTCGGGCTTCAAGCGTTGCCCTGGCAGTGACTCACACGTCTGAATCGGGCTCGCTCAGGCCCTGAACGCCCACACAGGTGTTGCTCTTTTTCTTTTTTTTACCCAACTGCTCTGGCTCATTAGACCTCGAATCACGTTAAAAGTTTGGATCCGGCCTATGATGTCATTCAGCTCTGAATGTGTACGAGTGAAGATTACAGCAGCATAAACATGATGAAGCAGTGTAGGCAGAGCTCGCTCTGGACGTGATGCACAGTCCTGAGATCTTGATGATTGATGTTGATTTGGTCTGGACATGCCAACGAGAGAATCCCCTCCCCGAGAAAATCTAATGTCACGCTCCCACTGTTAAAATTACCATCACAGTATTTAATTTAAGACCTTGAACCATGTTTTTAAGTCCCCATTTCAGCTGTTTAGCCCCACTATTGCTCTATTTCAATCCTAATGTTGTTACTTTTCCACAGTTTTCTGTCATTTCTGTGTCTTGTTATGATGTTCATTGCCAGTCTAACTACTACTACTACAACTAATAGGGGGTTTTCCTCAGTTTTTCATGAATGAAATCACAAAAAAATAGAAGAAGAGGTTGAGGCATAACACGAGTGCTTTGCACTGGGTCACTATTAAAGTCAACAGTAAATGAATGCTGAGAAGATTGTTCTGGGCATTGACTAGGAGGAACTGCCGGACTTCTGGCAAATAACCAAACTAATAGTTAACCAGTGTGTGTTCAGGCATCAGACTTTGTTGACCTTCCGGCCATTATAAGAGTTGAAAGATTATCTTGTGCCTGATGGGATTTCTTCTGTGCCACATTATTGTGCAGTAAAGCCTCGTTCTGCAGAGGGACATTACATGGCCACAATCAGCATCCCACACTCGTACCGTACATGTCACATTACAGGGAATTTTCCATCTCAGCATTCATTGGGACGAGTTGAGCCCATTACTGTAGCTCAGCAAGTTAAAGTGCCAGCTCAGGCCTTTTCTCTGTGCGTTATTTATCTGCGTGTTCCCATAAATATGGGGGTTAAACGCCTGGGGGTTTAGGCGTATACTCGTAACTCTATGTCCAATTTAGATAAACTGAGATCCATAAGGCTTTGCTGTTCTCACACATCCCAAGGGAGAGTTAAGCAAAGCTTACCTCCTCCAGTTTCCAGCGATTGATGAGGCGTAGATATGCACCAGGTCGGCCTGTAAATCTGTCGAACACGGGAAAACAACGTTTTCCAGGTCAGGAAGCATCTTTCTGTGTATTCATCTCTGTTTGCATGTTAAACTCGGTGTAATAAATAAAATACAAGATACAAACTCTTACATATTTATACTTAATTAATAGTCTGTGTTCTGCATTTGGCTTCCTCACCTCCCCAGAAAGAAGGCAATGTAGAAAGTTGAACTGTTGAGGTTGACGAACTGGAACAGGAACATCTTGAAGGTGAAGCTGTTCTCCCACTCGGACTCTGTTCTTGGCTGTTCTGTGGTGGAACACAGAGAGAGGGAACGCCGTGACTCGCACTGATAAAGATGAGACGCAGACATCGCTACTACTGTACAGATAATGGAACAGCCCCGTAAAACTAGATCAGCTGTCAACTTACCTAAATTAGTTAGGAGAAGAGCAACTTTTTCATAAAGCTACAAAAAAATACAATGTTAGTGAGGAAGGGAGATCGCAAATGTGTCACTACTTCAAAAACACCAGCATCTACAGGAAATGTAGGCTTTTTATGTGCAAGCGAGAAACACGCTGTGTTTGCGTATCCACTCACCACGTTGAGGAGCATGATGACACAGAAGTTGATGCAGACTGCGGTTCCCGTGGTGGCCACCTGAGAGTTGTTCCTGATCAGGGCCCAGCCGAAGGCGGCGAAGGTGCTGACGGTGATGACGCGGTAGATGACGATGCCAAATACTGCAGCGATCACCACCAAGATCTTTGACCAGCACAAGCACCAGGGAGGCAAAACGTGCAGAAACAGCATCAGATATATCATTATCGATTAACCATATACATTCTTCGAGTTATTATCTAAGAATATAACTATGAATCATTAGATATGAACATCTGTTTATCTAGCTATCTCATTTATCCACTACATGCTATTATGTGATCCATCATAATCAATAAAATATCCTTTGTTAAAATAACCACTATTCAAATCCAAAGTACCAACATGCAGTCCATACATGGTGGGTGCAGCCTACGTATTTTCTTAGAAATGGCTCAAAGGCAAACAAAGGAAACCACATGACTGATTACAAACAGTCCAAAATGTCATAATTTACAGTCAGAAAATGCTAAGACTTTCTATTGAAATAAGAAAAGCCCTGGGACAAAGTAAACACAGAGAGAGAGGCACACCTGTGAGCTGATATTTACTTGTCCCAGAAACTCACCATGAAGAAGATGCCGGATGCTGACACAATGAGGCGACTGTACTTGTCAGCAAAGGCCTGGTAAGGCTCCGGCTTCCCAGATATGGGGTTCATCCGCTCCTTCTTGGAATATTTCGCCTCAAACTGGGGTCGGATTTCTTCCTGAAAGACAAAGACATAGAGGGCTGTTCAAAACCCTGATTTCTACACAGAAAAATTACAACAAACAAGTGCAATTAGCACATTTTTTATGAACAGTTTCTCATGTTTTTAAGAGACTTTGTGGTGAGATATGCATTCTTGTGAGCAGTCAACTACTGCTTCTACTAACAAACTACTGACTGCTAGAGGCAGTAAACTGCTAACAGCTAGCAAGGAACCAACAATCCATCCGTTTTACATTGCTAACCAACCTAAACGCTTGGAAATACTACACAGCTTGAAGCCAAAAACAGGAATTATGTGAGTATAGGTAGCTGGAAAAACGTTCATTTTAGTGCCTGGCCTCTAGCAGTGATAATATTTCAGAATAAACTTGTGTTAACGTCGGTTTCTGAACTTGTAAGACTCAGGCCGACAATTCTGGCATCGCTCCTACAGAAATGACAGCTGCATTGTGCAGTCATCCACCTTCATATCTGGAAGCCTTGACGTGAGGAATAAGCGGAATAAAGGATTTTTTTGTCTCTTGTCTTCTCTACAAAGCGTCTGAGTCATTCTCACACATAAAGAACATGTTTGCCAGTGACTGGCAGACAATAGCTGGAGGTTGATGCAGGAACGTTTAAAAACAAGACTAAAATAGAATTTATCTCTTTTTAGTCTTTAAAAAAGCTCTCTTTAATGAAGACTTAGTTGTATATGAACAGGACAGAGCAGCTGCAGTACATACCTCCTCTTCCTCCCAATCGATGAGGTCCCAGTCATAAGCCAGCACAGCGCGGCGTCTCTTCCAGAACTCCAGGAAGACAGTGGCTGCAAGTGAGGAACTAAACAGTATTAGATGGTTGCATGCTGACACTGATGTCACACCAAAACATGAGGTTCGCTATTAAATCCTTTAAATCAAGACTTTCAAGCGAAAGACGATGAGCAAATGCTACTTTTCCAGGTTCACAGTTACATCAATTGAGTTGCAGCTTCTATTTTGTTTTAGTAGCTGTTCAAAATCAGTTGATTCTTATTCTGTAAATTAAGCCAAAATGAGTTGCATGTTCGTTCTGTGAATGAGTGTTTTTCTGGTCGTATTGGTCACCGTCATCGTGCATAGCGGTTCACCCTTCAAGGCACGGTGCATAACGTCTGTACCCCCTAGAGGAAATCTGTATCATTACAACAATACAGCCGCCACCCCCAAATAACGTAATACAAATCCGTGTTTGATTTCACCGTCGGTCTTTTTCCTTCTTAGCTAACAGTTCTTCGGCTGAACTGCCACTTTGCGGTCGGATCCATTTCCTGTACGCGGGAACGTCGATGGTTGACACGCATACAAAACAACAAATACTGAAAAATACTGCAAGAGGTTCGAGGAACTGAATCAGCACCGTGTCATCTCTTCTTGTAGTGACTTGGGTGAATTGGACATTTATGGACATGTACAAGTTACAACTCGATCCAGCCAAATGCATTATGTTAATGAGCTGCACTTTTATATTAGCTCCAAATTCAAGGACTTTGTCAAAACACCAACGTGAATCAGTCATTTTGTTGAAGTCATGAATGACAAACAGACACCGTGCTCTCATACGATGTTGTTTCCTCTGGGACAAACCAACCTTTCACAAGTCCAGAACAATCAAACTGTGTAAACTGTCCTGGAGCAAAGTGATACCAAAGGGTTTTCGCCTGCTGTTTGCGAAACATAATGACATCCACTATCACTCCCCCTCGGAGGTCACTCCCAGACACAGCGTTCAGACACGGAGATGGAACAAAGTCCTGTGCATGGTTTACTTATTGCACATGTTTACCAGTCTCTGCTCTGCAAGCTGCACCAGTGTATCTCTATTTACTCGCATTAGAACCTTTCCGTCCAGGGTGTTTCCGACAAATGCTTTCCTACCATTGTGCCTGTGTCTCTCTGGAACTTGGAGTAACGTGGGTTGAATGAGAAGGCTCAGCTGTGTGAGCAGGGCTCTGCTTCCCCATGTGAGGCCAGCAGGGGAGCACACTTCTGAGGAACCCTAATGAAGGGATTTGGGCCGATTCTCTGCTGCAGCTGAACCTGGAAATATATTCACTCGGGCAGCGGTTTCAAGAGTGCCGGACGCCGCCTCAGAAGAGTGACTGTGAGGTCAGTTTGTCTGGCGTTTTCTTTTTTAAACTATGTAAAACTGGAATGTTCTGATGTGCTTACAGATGTTAGACTTCTCTCTGGTACGCAGCTGCAAAAACAAGCATCATTGTCTATAACTCTACAGAGAGTGAAAGTAGGTCTAACTTCTCAGGCTTCTAGGTTTAATGCTAGTTTGGCAAGATTTTAGTCAGTTTTTTCCATTTTGCACAGTTGTAAGTATGTTTTCATCTTGTTTTATACTTCACTTTTTTAACTGTCACATCTTTCATTGTTTCTTTGTTTTTTCTCCCTGTTGTTTTCTGTACCTTTTACATTCAGTGATTGACAATTCAATTTAATCTTTAATACGTAATATCTCATCCCTGCATGACAAGTTCAAGTTCAACAAGAGGTCTGTAACTTATTAAGGGTTGTTAAAGTTAGATAAGTCAGAGCTCAAGATAATTTCAGTTAACAATGTGGACGCTGGAATAAGCTCAACGGCTAAATTTCATACCATGTTGCCATTTTCAAATCATCTCCAGCATTACATGCTAGCAAAATCCTGTCATTAACATATTTTAAATAAATTATATACAGTACAATATATATTTTTTAGCTCCATTAAGTTCAGTTTTCATTAGTTCATCTTTTTGTCATTTCAAGCAGTTCCTAATTTTCATTAACATTGCAGTTACACAGTAAAACTGTAGCAGAGCATTCAGGTTCAGACGTCACACAACATGTTGTCTTGCTCCTTTAAATGACAGCTTTTTATTCTGTGTGAATGGACAAACGTAGACACTACATAACAAGTAAAGTAATAAATAGAAGTGCCCTCTGTGTGGTTGCACAGCTGAAGGATCTGACCGATGGGATTCCTCCAGAACCAGAACCAAACTCTGGGCTCGTCTCAGCCAGAGGCCACCCACTGGGAGTCCACGGCTCATCTATCACCAGCAGGTACCCGTCACATTCCCCACAGAATTCCCTATGAAACAGTCCGATACCATCTGCTTTTACTCCACCCTGCCACCCGATGACTTTACAGTGGGTCCCATGATATCTCTGCAAATCACCATAAAAGATTTATAAGTGTGAAACTGATATGGTTTCCACTGCCAAGAAGACAATGTCTGATTGTGTCTGAATTATTAACACAGTCATTCAGCTGGGCTTTCATAAGCATCTCTACAGTCATGAGAGCACCACAGTCCTGTCCTTTTGATTCATGCATCATGGATTATAAATGTTTTTGGCCGTGAGTTTGCATTTAAACTCTTTAAAACTTTTAACACTTTAAATGGGATCCAGTTTGTGTCACTTCTCTGGCCGCCAAAGCCAAGCTACAAAAAACGTCAGGTTACAACTTGTTCTCTACCCTCAACAGTTAACAACACCATCGTGGTGCTGGGCGTGTTGACCTTTGCCCTCCAGCTGTGTTTGGCTCTGTTCTTCATGCTGAGATGTTGGAGACTCGACAACAGAGTGCGAGAGGCTCTCAAACACCCTGAATCTGTTGAAAAACTCACCGGTGAGGCTTCAGCTTGCAGTACTTCATCATTCAATCATGAAATACTTATTCATTGAAAAATGTGAATAATTAAGTTTCTTTTGTGACAGTAAGAGAAAGATGATACAGCACAATGTCTAAAAACCTTTAACTACAAATATTAACAAAAAAAAAATACAACTGAATGTAACTGAGTGTAATCTCTTTTATTTTGTGTAATTTCTCTTCTTTTCCAACTCCTCAGCTTCCTCATCCTTGTGTCTGGACATTTACATACCTCCCAGCTATCAACACTCTAACCAGGACAAGGCTCCTTCATCTCCTGCTTTGTCCACGTCACTTCAACAATACGAACCCTGCACTAACTCTCTGTTCGGTCGCTCCATAGCCTGGGATCTTGTTCAGCGTTGATGGGCGTTATGTGTAGCATACGCACTCTTTTCAAAACATTGTACAGTTGATATGAAATGTTTGGATTTTTGATTTACTTTTAGACATGTCTGTATTTTTTCATCATAATGGTAAAATTGAAATAGGGTGAGTGAATCAGCAGATACCCATCAGGAGATACCCAATCAGTATTCCCACCATTGTGGGGTTGTAGCTGTTGTATTAAAATGTTTTCTTCCAGTAGATTTTGTTTAATAGACAGATGTAGTAGCAGAAATAGCTGGTGGAGACCAAAACAAAGCCAAAAAAGCTGCTCGAACAAACAAAAGCTATACAGCTCTATGTAAATAAGCAAAAATATACATTTGCTAATATGTCAATAAAATGAACTTTCAGTCCATTTTTAGTGTGTTTTATGTGAACTTACCCCATACAGCCATGAAGACAGCAAAGAAAACAGTTGCTCCATTGTCAAACAGATGTGTAACCTGAGGGAGGGAAAGGAAACGTGAGGCTCAGAATTCATGTTTATCTGCCTGACAGCAAATCAGACAGACTGGCCATAGGGTGGCAGAGAGAGGAGAGGAGAGGAGAGGAGAGGAGAGGAGAGGAGAGGAGAGGAGAGGAGAGGAGAGGAGAGGAGAGGAGAGGAGAGGAGAGGAGAGGAGAGGAGAGAGGAGGAGAGAGGAGGAGAGGAGAGCGGAGGAGAGGAGCAGGCTTTGACTGACCCTACCTTAGCGTAGATGCAGCTGTCAGACAGCCTCAGGTAGGGGCAGTACTGGTCACAGATGGGGCACATGATGATGTCGGTGGCCTGGCAGATTTCTTTACTGGAGAGGAACATTTAGCCCATCAAACTCTGAGAATGTTGACATTGTTATGTGCAGCAAAAGTGGCAGAGCTCTGGGTAACATGATGTTAAATAATCAAACATTACAGGGCTGCAAGAGCCAAAAATATCACGACATTTGATCTATTGAGGAAGTAAAGAGATTTCCAATAAGTGGGACACACGTTGCTGCTTTTCCTACACTTAGCTTTAAGGCTGTGCAGCATAAACACACAAAGCACACAAGGTTAGAAACTCAACATGCTTCAAAAACAATGCAGCTCTCCGGAGATGCTTATTTTTATCGAACATATACAGAAGAGGTGTGTTTACCTGACCTGGCACTGCTCCAGCGTGAAGACGCCGTACAGGAACACCAGGAGGCCCACCAGAGCGGCCGGAAACAGCATTCCTGTGTACCAGCCCAGCCAGGCGAAGTAAAGGCCGATCTTCTCCCCAAAATACCTCCTGGAACAACACAAACACTATCAATGAGGCTGGAGTCTCGTACGTCCTTGGAAAAGTCCTTGTGTCAGGTAAACCACAGATTCATCCAGCAGTGTTATGGAATCTCAAAGGGAAATGTGGACATTCGTTCAGATTCGGTTTGTTCATTTAGATTGAGACAGAGCAAAAAATGAATAACTCTGGATGACATGCTTTTAATGCTGTCATGATGTCACGATGACGGATATTTACATAACATCAACTTATTCGTTTATCCGTTCCAATCCTGTATGTTTTTGGATTGCAAGAGTATCTGGAAAATCCACATGTCCAGTCTCCTAAACAAACACCTTTAAAGAAGAAAGAAAGAAAAGAAAGAAAACTGCTGGCTTTGTTGAATGACAGCGATGAAGAGCGAGTTCTAGAGCATCAATATATACGTCTGGATATTCAATAATAAAATGGTCGAATCTGAACAGAGACAGAATGAGTAGACAAGGAGCACGCTGATAAAAGTTAGCAGGGAACATTACATAATCATTCATGTGATTAGCAGGTAGGTCAGCCAATCAGATGACAAAGTGCCAGATGATACAGACTGTAATAAAATATTACGATTGTAATTGATTGTACAGTAAAAGGACCGTAAAGAAGCATCAGAGGCAACCCTGATTACCCAGTGTTCCATAGCTTCTACGTTACAGGGATAAATACCTAAGGTGACTGATCTAGGTCAGGTCCTCTGTAAGTCTCTGGAGGCTTTTACCTGATGAGGTCCAGTGGCTGGTACTTGTACCAGACCCCCCACCAGGCCCAGCACTCGTACAGCAGGTGCCGGTGGTTCTCGGCTCCGTGAGTTCGGATGGAGTTTTTGCTGTGGTATCTTCCCTGTTACACACGCACACACACACACACACACACACACACACACAGACAAAGGAGAACATTGAGAAACACGATCCATTTCTGTATTGGTGGGGTATTAGTGCATGGAGTCCATGACCCATTACCTCATGAAGAGGGAAAGCTGCCTCGTACGAATTATTGCTCAAAAGACGATTAAGCCCTGAAATCAAAAAACAGACATCACACGTTATAGAGTAGCTCCACTTTTTTTTCTGCATCCCTTTCAGTTATTCTCATTTTTCTTTAATGCCGTTCAATAATTTTGAAGTAGAATTTGTCATAATACCTGAGGTAAACAAAACAAAACAAACAAAAACAAACTCACCCATCTTGTTTTTACCCTCCTCATATTTGACCCGCTGGAGGATGTGGTGGACGATGCGGCTTCTGGTGGCGTTGTTGAAAAAGGTGTCTTTGTTGTGGATGATGAAACTGCAGCGAAACGAAGCGGTTAAAGCGAATCTGTCTGAGCGAATTGTCTCCGCATGTGTGCAAATAAGTCGTAGAACAGAGAGAATTTCAAATGCCCAAAGGTGCATCAAAGGTCTAAAATAAAGCAGTTTCATTCAAGTTAAAATGTCAAATCTATTTTGCATGAAGAAACAACCTGCCATTCATCAGAAATAGTGTGAACTGCATGATATGAGTGTCATGCCATGAGTATCATGATAAATGGTGATAAAGCATGACTTTGCGTCATTTTACCTGACTTTAAATGAGAGAACTTGCCTTGACACAATAAAACGTGACTCAGCGTTATAAAAACGTGACTATGTGACTTTACGTAATAAAAGTTCCCTTTACGGGATACAACTTGAATTGTATGTGAGTTGTATGCAGCTTCTATGTAAATATGAATAAAGGCAATATTTCCCTTCTTCTAATGTTGGGAGCACAGTTTTGGGTCATTTTTGACCTGTCGACATCAGGAGGGTCACAATGAAGACTCGATGAAGACTCACTGATGTATCCTGGACCGGCTGAAGGGCGCGGTGAAGCTCTCGTGCTCCTCCAGGTCGGGCAGGGTGTCGTTGTCGAACTTCATAGGTTTGCGGGGGAGCCACCCGCGAAATCTGTTGATGCGCTTCTCCATCCTGCACGGAAACCCATCGTTAAAGTCCTCGACACAGCAACAACTCTCCGCTCTGCCAATTAATCTCAATTTGACGCTCACCTGCTCATGAACTTGTGCCGTCGATGCATGTAGAAGATTTTCCTCCTGGAATGTGCACAACAGTAGGAATATATAGCTTAGGAATACCTACAATGCAGTCATGAATACTGGAGGATGTTAGGGGTTCCATGTGGAATAGTCAAGGTTATAAACACAGGATGGAATGACAACTACTGTGTTCAGATGTACGATTGTTATACCAGATATACCATGTAGGATATATTCGACTGTAAATCGTAGTATTCTGTGAATGCTTCTTACTGCTGAACTGTAGTGCTCTTTGTAAGGATACACATTGAATTATGAATTCAATGCCTTCACCAGGCTCCAAAGACACAACACACTTACGTCTGAGTTGCATCATCTTTGCTTCATACAATACCTGACAACGGTAGACACATGGGAATGTCACAAGTGAAATTCTTTCCAGGTTCAGTTGCGCTCTGTGTTTGTCTCTTGTTTGTGTTTTCGTCCTTTGCGCTTCTTAATAAATCAGTTAGTTCTGCATATGCTGAAGTCTGCTCCACAGCCTGTCTTTTTTTTTTTAAAGTTTTCTTTTTCCATTATTTTACATGATAGAATACTTCTAGGAAAGTAAAAATCTGTCTCACCTGAAAGGCATGCGGATGTTCATGAGCTCGGCGTAGCGGCAGAGAACATCCCAAGGCGCGTGGAGCTTCAAGAAAATCACGTCACTGTTTGTTATGGAGGCCTGTGAAGAAGGAAACACACACAACACTTTTTATTTCAGTAAATAAGATCAGGTCACTATCTAACATCAGCAACATCTGTTTAACATGAGTGTGTTTGTTGTGTTCAGTTATTTTCCTTTAAAACGGCTGTTTCCCTAATATTCGGTATGTTCTATAAATTCCCACATTGTTTTCGGTTCCTGAACGCCTCATAACCGTTGAGATTTTGAGCCGTTAACGTCGGTTCAGTGATATCCGCAGTGTGTACACCTCCATAGAGCTGTTCATTATATTGTTTCACATTAATGTTACACTGCTGATGTCTGGTTTCAGCCATAATGATTTAGCTGTAGTTTATTTCCATCTTTTTGTATGATCTGATCATCAGATTCTAACTGTTAGTTAGCAATGTAGAGCTAACTGCTGCATACTGTAGTGCTAATCTGAGTGGTGGTTGTTGGCAGTTGGTCAGTTAGAGTGTCTGTCCTATCTGGCTGGATGCTCATTCAGTGTTATTTACTGGTAAATGCTGGTGTTTTTAAGACACATAGACAACTGGACTGGAACTTATTTATCTATTACCTGGTCAGTGAGATATGTCTAGCGGAAATGTATCTTTGATTTTCAAGTTACAATTTACAATTTCACCTGAATTTTAGATACTGTCCTAACCCGACCACCTGTAGGTATAGCTGCCACCTAAGATCCACACATATAATCAGTCTGTCTTACAAGGTTTGTTGTGTTGAGCTCTTTTCCTCAGTCTGAGGGTTCTAAGTGGAGGAGCTGAAATGAAAAGAGACCTAAAAATAACAACTCTGTGTGCAAAAACGCATACGAGTGGGCTGTTAAGGGAGTCGAGAAGCGTCTCACACGTCTTCTGCTACATATTGAGAATAATGACGACCTCTGTGCTGCTGCATTGGCAGATGCTCCACGAGGTACTGCAACACACACACAAATCACAGCATCCACATTTTCTGATCTTTCAGGGGACACATTTTGCTAAATAAAAAGCAGCAGGGAAGGAAATTGCAATCAGCAGATTTGCTTTGGCTGCCTGAGAGGTGGATCTCAGCTGCATGCAGCTCTCAGCTCGGCTTGTGAGCGCCGACACAAAAGCTCGGAGCGTTTTCACATTCAGCAATCTGACCGTTGAGATTACATGCATTATCAGGCTGGGGCATTCAATTGCTTTTTTTTTTCTCCTTTGCACATAAATTGGTATTGATGCTGCTTATGTTGCACGACTATGTTGCACAGCTAATTTTCTTCTGGTCCTTCGGGAACCTGCTGAGGTTATTGTTTATTTGCAATAAAATAATATGAATTCTAATTGTCCAGAAAGTGAGAAATCTGTCCACTGAGCAGCTGGAAGACCTGATATGATTAGAAAGCGTATTATCAGTCCGCCTGCTCGTTTCATGGTAATATTGTTTTTTTGTTGAATACTGGAACATAGTGTAGAATTCAGAGTTGTTGGCGACCATAATAGTGAAAAAATGCAAAGAAATACTCACTGAATGAGCAAGCAAACAAGCAGGATGATTTTATTATTGTGAATCTGCTGAAAATTCAAAAGGGCATATCTTTGTTCCCATATTCACCTATTTCTGAATGTGTTTACTACTTACTGTGTCACCATTGAAGATTTCAGTTTTAGGTTCTTATCATGAGAATCAGTTTTCGCCATTGAATTTTGTTGTTGGT
This sequence comes from Karalla daura, assembly GCA_029224185.1. Taxonomy (NCBI): domain Eukaryota; kingdom Metazoa; phylum Chordata; class Actinopteri; order Chaetodontiformes; family Leiognathidae; genus Karalla; species Karalla daura. The sequence continues at coordinate 2,723,592 of CM055209.1, read as the reverse complement.
AATGAAGTGATTTGCTCAAAGCCACAGGACAAGCAGTAGATAATATGTTTCCCTGATAGTGAACCACTGATACTGGATCAGAACAAGAGTTGTGTGTGTTTATTTCTCACCTCCTTCTCCATCTGTAAACCCTCTGCTCGGATGTTCCGCTCAAAGATCTCCCTCTTCTCCGACTGTGAGCTGGACTTCCGGTAAACCAGGATGTAGTCGATGCGGCTCTTCCCATCGCCGAAGCAAAGGCCACTGGATTTGCTCCTCGCCTGGTGTCAGACGGGATGAGAATCGGACCGTCGAGAAACGTTTTCAACCAACGTCTCGTCTACTGGCCGCAACACTGACCTCTGGGAGGCCGGAGTCAGACTTGGTGTTGTCATCCAGGATGCTGCTGTGGGTCCCCGGGTTCAGCAGCGTGGAGTCGTCCTCTCTGGACAGACTGCTGACCTCTGACCTCTCTCGTTCCAGAAGCACATTAACATCCTTCACAGCTGGATGGAAGGAGAGCAGAGCGCATGAGTAATATCGGAGTAATCTATATGACCTTTCTAATCTGGTCTAACTCTCTACATACTGTTATTTATGTAACAACCACTACGCTGTCACACACAGCCCTGGCACTTTCTGTACTCTTGGAATATCTGGTGAGATTCAATCTGCATTTTCATTGGCTGGAACCTGACATGCAATAAAACATAATAATATTAATAATAAAAACTATTTCAATCTAATGTACCTCTTGGTTTGGATGGACAGAAACAAAAATGTGTCAAAGTTGCAATTTGTGAAAACTTAAACACTCCCTCTGCAGCAATAGGTGGATGATGACTATGTTTTATAGTTTCACCCATCATTCATGTTCTATTTTAAGGACTAAAGAGTAGAGAGTTTTATTTTGGTACGATCTGCAAAGCAAAAACAATTTCAGCCTCAAAGGACAATCATGGGGTCGGATCCTGTTCATCAAAGCTCCTTCGTTTAGGATGTTATCCATGTCGGCAGCTTAGGGGAGTAAAACGGGGGGAAGAGACCAATGAAAAAGCACTCTGAAGCCCCTATTACACTACCATCCAGGCATTAGTCATGTTTATCCAGCGTGATGAGTCTCTGCTCTCTACTCCACCCTGGATGAGAGCCATCAGCTGTCAAACAGCTTTTTCTTTATGAAGGAGGATGAAAAAAATCAGGGCAACACGACTGGGTTCTGTTATTACTTGTGTGAACACTTAAGACCCAAAATAATTGAGTTGAAACAGATGGTCCACACTTGTAACTGATCTCCAGGAGAGGTTGACAAACACACAGGAGAAGACTAAATAAAAGACATCAAAATCTAGAAAACACATTTGGGATCTGACAGGATCGCTACTATTCTCTTGATAAATGGGATTCAGCTTCTCTAAGTGGCTAACACAAACTAAAACATGATTAGGAGAGAAAGGAGTGAAAATATTGGTTGTACGACAATGAAAAGTGCAACGTTAACATAAATCTTGGCTGTACAACATTGTTGCTGATAAGTGAAAATCTTCCTTGCTTCCACAGCTTTTAGAAATAGCATTTTATCCCTTATTTCCAAGTTGATATAAGATCTATGTTATTATTATTAGTAGTAGCAGTAGTTGTTATAATTAATTGTTGTTTTATTATGTTAATATAAGACAAAACTACCAATGTGAATAAATGGTATGTGCTTTAAGAGAAAGTTTATCAAGCTCATAGTTTTAATTCTGTTTCCTGATTCAGTTCCTTTTCTTACCTGAACTAACAAATCACTGTATGTTGAATTCCAACAACAAAAAACATTGCGAATCCATTCTCCAAAGAGCCTGTGTCTCTTTCCCATAGTTAGATTTCCCCTTTGTGCTTCCATGCGGACAGTGGTGTCGAAGGGTCTCAGCAACACTTCTGGATTGTTGATTGTTTGATTGTGACATCCTGAGCTCTCTCACCCCTCCTGTATTTCGCCCTGTCCCATAACATTTTGTCTTCGATGTAGCCGTGCAAGATCGCCTGAGACGGTGTGTGTGTGCAGACATTTCAAAGTGACGGATCTCACCGAGGGGAGGCACATCGTCCTGCGTGCTGGAATCAACGGCTTCGACCGAGGACTCCTCCATGATGTCGGCCTCCCCGTGGTGGCCGGAGAAGGCGCTCGTCCTCTCCGCCACCTGGAAGCCTGAGGCCGAGGGCTGCGACGGGGCTCTGCGTCGGTTGGGGCTCCGCCGCCGGCACTCAGACCCATGTAGAGATAAACTCACACCTGTGGGACGCAGAGAATGTTCTGATGGATTGAAGCCTCTTAAATCAAAGTCAAATAATGTTATTTGTCCCCGGAGGATTGCTCAAGGTGCACAGAGCAGCATGAAACTGGAATATTAATAAAAGGAGATAGATGGTAGATGATGTGCAGCAGCAAGGTTTGTACAAAGACCTTCAGAAATTGAAAAATAGATAAATAAGACATTAAAAAAAGAGGTAAAACTGTAAAAACTAATATTAAAGAGCTTTCACAACCAAAAAAGACGAAAGTTGAAGACTTGTGCTTCAATCTGCAGAAATTACTTGTAATTTCCTTACTGATCATTTTATGTAACTTATTAATCAGTAATAGAAACCACTCACGTTTTTTTATAGAAATCTGAACCTGTTAGACCTGCATTACACTGAGACTATTATCACAAACACAGATACAGACAGGTCGAACACAGACAGGCAGTTAAAACCTGCATTCATTGATTTTTTATTTTGTTTCACCCACTGTTGGAAAGCTCAGTTCAACATTGATGGATTTTCACTTTCGCTTTCACTTCAACAACAGCTGCTTTCCACAGCAAACAAGGAACAACATACATGTCCATCTGGAAAAATGAATAACCAACTGATCCCCATTTGATGCTCATCTTTGCACTCCACCAGAAATATCTTCCAGGACAGTTTTCAATTACTTCTAAATACAAAATTGTTCTCCAGTCTGTCATTGACCTGATATTTAGAGCGATGTTGATTCAAGTGATAGGAGTCAAGTAAAAACTTTCACTGGGTTTGTCGATTTAATAACCGAGTTACGTGACCTCCTGTTCATGACACAATATTGATTAAGACCTTGGAAGCATCTCAAGTCTTTTGAGAATTCATTGGACAGAAGTACAAATGAACTTGCGGGTTTGACTTTTGTTAGGTTTTAACTACAGTACGGTAGTAAAAACAGAAAACTGGGTCATATAAAAGCTGTTGTTGCGATTGTAAAAGAAATCTTGTGCGACAGATAATGGGAGGAAGATAGATGAGTGAGGGCCAGAGAGGGAAGACCCATAAAAAACAAAGCTTTAAAGGAAATAAATGCCCAGTAACTTCTATCTACTTAGTGAGCGTTGACCTTCAAGGACCTTGAAAAGAGGGAAACTTTTCACGGGAAAACTCGCCTTAATTGGGTCTATTTGTCAACCAGGCCGTGTGCCCCGGAGGTGAGAAATTATTCAAAGCTTGGCAAAACTGCCGTTTTAAATCATCTCAAGCTAAATCTGTCGGTATCTCTTCCCCTCAGATCCCGGGAGAGCGGGAAGACTTCAGTGGAGGTGGGTGGCTGTCTCTGAGGTCTGCGCACTGAATTTTCCCTTTTGTGACACGAAAGGTGACTCAGCTGAAAAATTTCTGCTGAGCCGTGGCACCGGAGGGGAGGGGAGTAGAGACAGAGGTCGTCACGGCTCTTAATCAACCGCTGATTCCCCGCAACGCTAATAGAGAGGAGATAAACTTCATTCTAGTGGAAAATACCGACCGAGGAGTCATATCTCTTGGCTCGGGACGACGCTGAACAATTTGTTTGGCTTTGTTGTCCAAGACGCAGCAAACATCACAACCAAGCAGCACTTTCAGCACACCAATGACTGCTGATCTAGGAGAAAGGACTTAAAAACATACACTTACCTCTGAAAACAAACAGTCACATGTTTTGCATGTGGATATTACACGACCTCTAATGGCCCTATTGAATGTTCAATGCAATGTGAGAAAGAAAGATACAAGACAGCTGTAAGGTTGAGCCTGTCTGCTAAGCTAAGTAGGCTATTGTTGCTGCAGAATGAAACTTCTGTTTCAAACATATGCCTTTTTGTTGAATATATCCATATTGGGTAAACATAAAGGTTAGATGATCCAAGCAAATCTTGCTAATGCTAAATGTTTTTTCTTCCCTTTAAAAGTTAGGTGGCTATCTGCAGGTGAGAGGTGCCGCTAAATGTTTCGTTGCAATCTCGATCCTCGATTAAAAAGCTTGCCGTCATTTACTTGGTGAGATCAGATCGTAACAGGAAAACACACGTGAACCTGAATGAATGTGGAGATGAAGCTGAAAACGATGCAGGACGAAGTCTGAGGGAAAGGAAGGAGTCTTATTCAGAGGACTTCACACCTCCTACACGTAATGCATATGTCCAGATAATGGGGATCAACAGCAGAAGCTTTTCCGCCTTCGCCCCTCCTCAGCCGCCTGACGGCGCTCTCATTATAATTGGAGAGAATTGCTTACTATAAATATTGGCTCTCGGAGGACTGACACACTGCGGTTCAGCCTACATCAGGCTGCCGTGCAGAGACGGCGAGCGGTCAAACAACGTCTGCATCAAACTCTGAACAACTGACCTGTAACACACCTGCAACCTGAGACACGGCTTAAGGCCAGCAGGGAGCAGATTATACAACTCATGGTGTTTGACAGGCTGAGTCTTCTTCCTCTATCTATTCCTCCTCTTCTCTCTCTCTCTCTCTCTCTCTCTCTCTCTCAAATTAAGAGCACAGCCAGAGTAATGGACACAACCACACAAGATGAAATCCACCCAATACACTCTCCTCTTTAGTGCGATGAAGTACATTATTTCACTGGCAGACGGCCACTCCAAACTATTAGTTACGCAGTTTGTTTGATTTGGAGGCTCTTTATTGGCTATAAACCAGGACACTGGAGTGTATACATTTACAGAATATGGAATTGTGCATGATTTTTAATCAGATCATCAGATTTCTGGAACATTTACGTTTGAGCTCACTGTTGAATGTTGAAATTGCAGATTCATTTCAAGATTTGAATCATTTGTTTGATCCAGCTTTTACATTTTGACTCGTGATTCATTCCTTATTCACTTTTATTGTTTGATTTCTTGCGGCTAAAGAACAGAGAGTTTTTTCCTATTATTTGATCCGGCTGATCCCATTATGTCGATATCAATGGACTGATTCTTTTTTCGTTGAAGGGACGTCGTATAAAACATTTACACCCATTGACTCGGGCGGAAGGAATCAGGACTTCCAGAATTTGGAGCAAGAAGCTCATGAAAATTAATGTGCAAGCAAGTTGTAAGTAGGCTACACTTGTTTTTTTTTTTCTCAATGTGTCAGATCCATATCTAATAAATATTTCAAAGCTCTTCTTCTTCATATGTGTTCACTGCATCAGTGACTTCTCAGTCATCGAGATGTGGTTGTCAATATGTCATCAGATGTCATCATATGATCAGAGCATTAATGTGTAAAACATACGGATGATAACACTGAGCAACAGATCGTCATATAGCTTTAAATATTCAGAAACAGTTTGAGGGTTGTAAACAGATCTGGGTAATCAAAATGAATACAATGCTGCATGCTCTGCTTTGGTGATGTCTTGCTGCACATTGAAAATCTTTTTTTTTTAAACAAGCTTTTACAACATTAACCACATGGTTACTTCACATTCTACTATATTGTCATTTTCTCTCCTCTGCATAACTTTTCTTCGTCAGACATGGTCTGATTTTAGATAATCTATAAGATTTGACGATGGGGGAGGGGTTTGAAAAGAGCTGCCAGGAAAAAAAACCCCAACACACTCCATGCTGAGCAGGAACAGAACAACATGTCCTCCACAACATACATTTAGTGTGTGAAGAACCGCAAGCAGGCGACTAGCGACCCTGCTAACGTAGTTTAGTCAGGACATTGTCAATCATCCTGAGAACCTGATACTGAAAGAAAACAGAGCAGTTCCTACAGCGTGTGAAACACAGACAAGCAAGAAAAGTCACAGAAAAACAAAGCGGTCTGATGTACATAAAAAAAGCATGACAAATAATGTATGCATTGCGTGACATAATGTATTGTAACCTGGAGATGAGAGAATCCAGGATTGCATGTGTGCAGGGGTGGAAAGAAGGTGTTGGAGGTCTGGAAGGTGTGTGTGTGTGTGTGTGTGTGTGTGTGTGTGTGATGTGGGATCAGGTGTCAGTGACTTGTGTGAGGAGAGATTGTCCGTTCCATCTGGATGCACCCATCATGCCTTGGGGGTGGATGTAAGAGGAGGTGTGTGTGTGTATGTGTGTGTATGTTCTCCCTGACTGGTCCCTGTACAACAAGGCTGTAGTGCACACACACACACACACATAGGAAAAGACGCACGCACACTCCTCACAGAGACATGACCCACTTCTGTGTTACAACTGATGAGGACGTGGAAGATGAGAGTAAAAAAAAACACACACACAATTACAAATCAGAGAGAGTGTGTGTGAAGGTCAAATGAATGGAGCAGGTGAAAGAGGAGTGTGTGTAGGACACATGACAGAGTGAGAGAGAGAGAGAGAGAGAGCGAGAGAGCACTGCAGCACAAAAAGAAAACACACATCCATGGTGGGGGAGAAGAAGAAGAAGCCGCATTCGAGACAACTTGACAACACTCACCGTGCGAACGCGGAGAGAGGCACAGGCTGCTTCACCCCTCAGAGGTGAGGAGAGGGAGGGAGGAGGGAGGGAGGGGGAGGGAGAGGGGGCAGGAAAGGGGGGAGGCTTCCCAGCAGCCGCAGCAGACGCCAAAACAGCCAGGAGACTCTCCTCCATGCACACACACACACAAACACAGAGTGGCACGCACACGCGCCGAAAGCCTCCTCAGCTCCAGGTCCTGAGGAAAACAAACACGACGGCGCACGAGGGAGACAAGCATCCCCACTTTTTTTTTCTTTTCACTCCTCAGCTCTGCATGTGTCCATCCGACAGGGCAGCGCACACACATTCACACATTCTCATACAGATGTGTATCCATGCAGAAGAAGAAGGAGAAGCTCAGGAAAGCTGTCAGAGGTCTTCAGCAAAGAGAAGAAGGAAAAAACACACACACTCACACACACTCAGGAAGGCATGAGCAGGATGTTTACAGTGACAGTGTGTGAGAGAGAGGAGAGAGAGAGAGGAGAGAGAGAGAGAGAGAGAGAGAGAGGAGAGAGGGAGAGCATTTCTAATCAGCCTTCCTCCCTCACAGCCAATCAGAGCTCACTCTGCTCTGGCAGCAGCCAATCAGAGGAGAGGGGCAGGATGTGTCAGTGTTGCTGGAGCCCAAAACAATGACAGTTGGCACCAATGACAGAGCCAGTGTGATCCCGTGGTGGAGACTCAAGGGCACACACACACACACACACACACACACACACACACACACACACGCGGAAGGACGCACAAGCACGGATGCACGTGCACAATCACACACACGTGTCATTATTATGTCAGCTTTATCATTTCATATCGATTATGCGAAATATGTCGTCACATTTTGGACGTTTCACTCGGACGTTCATGCTTTTGGACCATCGTCTTCCACTGCTACTATTACTAGTGATCATGTGTTTATTGTTTACTGTCCCTGTGCTCCTTAGTGATGCTCTTAGTGTGTGAGGGATTGAGGGTAAAATATGAAAGGACAGGTTTCTCATTTTTCAAGAAATTCCACAAAAGAAACAATACTATTATGTAGAATAACAAAATACGGATGAAAGAGTGTTCCTCACTGCCTGGAGCTACTGATCCCCGAGGACATGCTCTCACAAATCAGTTTCAATGATGTTTTTACTTCTTCTACAGTCACAAATGAAGCTGAAATCCTGTTTTAGTGCAGGACTATGTATTGTGTCTGTCTGTGTGTCATCACGGTGCAGAGGAAACACTGTGTGGGAAAAGAAACAACGAGCAGGCAAAGTTGTTGTTGGATCAATCCACAGTAAACAGTTCAAAGTGTCATGATCCAATCTTAGAGGAGGAGCTATGGACTGTGGTTCACATTTTTACATGTCTACATTGCTTTAATCCAAGGGAAAACAGTGGATTTGAATGGTTCTCAATTCACACCAGCAAGTAGTCTGTGGATGCCTGTGATTAATACACCCTCATTTTATTTGTTTACCAAAAAATTCAAAGTCCACACCTGTTGAAAAGTTTTCTGTTATACTGTCTGTTTTCTGTACACTGCAATAAAAGGAGTGTCTGAAAACAAGATAAAAACCATAAATGTGAGGAAAAAGGAACCCGTAATGAGTGAAATTATCTAACCGTGCAGGAAGGTAATTTCATTTGACAAGATTTCTTGAAATAAGTGATGTAAAGCAATAACCAGCGTTGTCCTCCGTCTGCAGTTCAGAAACCCTTCAATTTCATGAGTCATAGAATCCCTGAATGGCAGAAAAACCATCAACAGATGCCTGTGATAATCCCTCGTACCATTCCTATACTTTTAACAGAGCTCATTGCACATCTGTCTACAGGTATGTGTCACCCCAGTGAACCGTAAGCTCACGTACTGGTGCTGCTGTCGCAGAGCGTCTCCTGGCTGGCGCTGAGCGTGGCCAGAGGGGTGATGGACAGCGACGCCGGGCAGGACGCCGGCTCCAGGTGTTCGCTGAGCGCCGGCAGGGCCGAGGCCTCCGAGTGCACGCAGTCCGGACTGGGGAGGTTCGGCCCCCCTGCCGGGAATGGACTCTTCCAGTGGGAGACCTCGATAGCCACCTGACCCCCGAGGTCAAAGCCTGAGAAACAAGCAGAGCAAAAAAAACAAACAACACTACTACTTTGTGGCCTTGCTCATGCATTTCCTGTGATGTCACACCTGAATCAGAGCGCCATCTTTAGGAGCATCCTGGTAGCTAATGTTAATAATGCATGTTCTGTGGTACCTTCAAATTCAGCTTTCATTTATTTAAATTGTCAGTTCATGACTTTTAGATTATTTCAAGGAACTATATATGAGCAAAGAAATAACATACAGAGCAGAGCCCAACAAAACCATAGAGAACCCCAGGAGTCAAGATACAGACAGTTTCAGTGCTGAAACCAATAGATATGCTAAATTCTTCATCCATGAGCAAAGGTTTTTCAGACCTGTACCAAGGTTCTCTGTCTTTGCCTTTGAACTAGACTACTTACTTGATTGTCCCCAACGACTGGACGGGACTTGATTGTGTAGAACTCCTCTACCTCTACTTCTGACTTTCTCCTTTTTGTTCTATTTGCATTCCTGTCTGTCTGTCTGTCTGTCCCATGCTGTAACTAAGCTCCTGATTTGTTTTTTTCTTCTTATCCTGTGAACTAAAACGAGAAGCGGCTGTTCGCTCATTATCTATCTTTCCATCTATCTGTCTCAGCAATCTGCACATCAGTGGTGTCCTCTAGTGGTGAAAGCTGTGAAGACAAACCTCAAACCCCTGATATCAGAGATATCTGAGAGCTGTAGTTAACGACTCTGTCAGTCATGGAACAACCTCCACGAATTAATCAGAGTCAGTGCACAGAATGACACAGGAAAAAAAGGAAATATGTGACCAAAATCATAATTTGGTTCTGTGTTCTCTTAAACTGACCAAAGAGAAGTGCTTAGACTAAAGAGAATATAGTAAACAATAAGTGAAGAAATATAAAATGTACGTGTATGTAAAGTGTGGACTAAGGTGCTTGTTTATCTGGGATACAACTCTGCAAAGGGTTCTGGAGTCTTTTCAGACTTGTTTGCGGATGACTGAAGATGTTTCATCTCTCAGTCAACACGGTTCTGGTATTGGGTTAGTAGGTCAGGTCAGAACTGAATAAACCTTAGAATTGGTTAACTGATGGCATAATCTAAACACTACTCATAATGGTAGATGAGATAAACACAGACGCCCCCCAACTTGACCCATTTTCACATATTCATTATCCAAATCCAGCGTCTTGTGAGATTTTCTTCTTCTGCTGCTTTCTTTGCTGCAACTTGCTGTTACGTAACACACTGGGAGCAGGTCGGCCAGAGCAAACACCTCCCCTCGGCCTCCCCAAACCTCCTCCGGATCTCCCATAAACCACGAAGCCCAGCAGATTTCAAAGGAGCATCAGCAGCAAACAAACACGAGCCAATCAATAGGAAGAGCAGCTTGGCCGGCTCCTCAAACAGCTCATTCAGCTGGAGGAGGCCACCACGTAAATCTACACTCACAGCTTCCAAATTCTCCAAAGGAATTAAAAGGTTTTCAGATGATGAGGCATGTGAGAACGACTGAGGCACAGATGGTTATTTGTTTAGTGCAACATCTTTGGGCAAAACTACTGAATGAATAAAAGGAAAATCCAGGAAATATTCATTAGTATTCCCACTTTGCTCAAAGTGCAGGATCCCATTACTCATAGTAAGAGGCTGATTGTGGAAATAGGTTTTTTTGTTAGAGCCTTTAAACACAAGAAAGACCTGTAATAAATCACTAAAGCGCCCCTATTGCAGGCCACAAAATAATAAAATTATAACGGGAAATTGCTTTTAGATGAACACCAAGGCGGGATAGACTTTCAGAGAATGGAATATAAAGCCACAATATAACCGGTACAATATGAGCCAACTTTTCTGTGTGCTTCTGCTTCTTTGCTACGGACCGCATTGAGCTAACGACGCTCCAGCAATCCTTGAAAGTCACCTGGTAATCTACACCTGGAGCGTATCCGCGCGACCTCCAAAAACTCATGGCGCGCGCAGCCTTTTCGGACATAGTGTGTTCTAAGCATTATCTGTGTCACCGTCATCAGAAAAAAGTGCCAGCGTGGCTCTCTGAGGAGGAGAGCGAGGCCCAGATACCAGGATTCGCACACCTCCACTTCCTGACTACCTCAGAGGTGAAGACAACACAACGCAGGTGCAGGAATCTGGGCCACAAGCTGCACCCAGCTGCTCTCCATCGCAGACAGGGGGCGCTTCGGAGGGCATGTACTGGTGCAACACACACTGCACACACACACACACACACACACACACACACACACACACACACACACACACACACACACACACACACACACACACACACACACACACACACACTCACACATTTCCGTGACTTGGCAGCAAGTTTCCATAACTTTTCATGACCTCTTAAACATCAATGTAGGCATGAAATACAGAAATAAAACTGCACAGTATAAATCTAAAAACAGGGCCTAATGACTATGGGTTCATATATGGGCGCATCCACCTGTTCTTTGTGGGGTTACATGTAAAAAAATACAAATCTGCCCCCCCCCCCCCCCCCCCCCCCCCCCCCCCCCCCCCCCCCCCATTAATATACTTAAATATGTGGCATAATAGTCCGTTTTAAGAGGCCTGACTGTCAATGGGTCAATCCATGATTTATTTTTCATTTTTTCATTTGTTAAAGAAGAGAAACGAGCATGACCACCCCCCTCACAACTGCACACTTGGTTGAGCCCATGTTTCAAACCGAAGTTGCACGAGTTGTGTTCAGGTACCATCGGGACAAATTGCTATTGGTCACCCAGTACCCCATGCACACTGTTAATACTAAGTGTTATCGTGAAATTCAGAGGAAGAAATTCCATGACTTTTCTGTGTTTTTACAAGCAAATGAATGAGGAATTTATGTTGTTTTTGGACAGTTATTAAACGAAGCCAAGTTGTTCTTAAATTCATTCAGTAGAGGAATGAATGTGCTTTTACTAGCTCACTTTTAAGCCATGGAGCAGGGAATTCCTTTTGTTCCAATCTTTTAATGGAATAATAGCAAAATGGGCGGTGGATTCTCACGAGACTGAGGGGGAATATTGCCTGGATACGTCTGGGACAAATCGGCCAAAGGACAAGGTCGACAAAGGTGGAGTGTGAAAATTGCATTTTCCAGGGATATCTCTTAGGGATGAAGACATAACATGATGAAGACATTGAGACGTCATACTGAAACACAAAGACTAGGATACAATGTGATTTCATGTCTAAGCAGAAATACGTCTATATTACAAACCAGTTTCCATCATCTCCTGAGTTTTTGCTACATAACATCACTCAACACACCTAACTCACCCACATTTTATTCACCACTGCCTCTTCTTTTGTCCAGTTCCTGTGTCAAACTGGGCTTTATTTCCCTGGTTCTGCTGGATTAATGGGGCCAATGGTTGTTTGGGAGCGCTCCAGCATTGAGTGTGAGTGCACTGCAGCTCCTGAAGAGACCTGCACTGTGATCCCCTCAGGCGACCACGCACCATCGATGTACAACCACTGAGAGTGATTATGAATGCCGCCGACGGGAACAGACTGTTATTCTGAGTGTCTAACAACGCTGGAGATAGACGACCTCTCGTTACGGTGGGCGGCAGACAGAGCTGCAGATCCCGCTGCAGCGTTCCTCTTCTCAGCTACACCGGCTGCACTTTAAAGATGGAAACATGCAGAGGACGTTCTTGTGGTTCTTGTAGTCTTTAGATTGCTTTTTTTGTGGCAACTCTGCCCGTCTTTTAATCCTTGACAGATGCAAGATTTTTCATTCTTTCAAACTCGATTGCCCTCAGATTCATAGCATAAATACATACATATGTATGCATGTATGTATATGTGTCTACATATAGGGAGTTAGTTGGGGTTATGTTAGGGATATAGTTACCTAACCCTAACCCTATCTAACCCTAACCCTAGCCTTATATCCTCAGTGTAACAATACTCGTTGTTCTTCAAAATACCAAATAATGAGAGTGCAGTGATGTAAGCATAAAAGTTAGAGTATAAAAGAAATCCCTCTGATAACAAAGATGCAGAACCACAGCAGCAGATTACTGCCTGATTCCAATCACTCCCAAGGATGTAAGACCAGATTGAAGCATGTTCGTTGTTTCTGGTAACATGCATTCATCCATTATCTTTCCTGTTTGTCCCCAGTTATTTCTGTCGGAGAATTCACTCTCACTCTTACGTTATTTAATGTCTCAGATTTTTCTAACATGGATGTTTTTTTTGGACTGCGGCAGGAAACTGGAATACCCATAAAGGACATGTAAAGCCAGGGATCCTCATATGTCCTGTCACACAAAGACATGATGTAAATTGACATTTCTTCTCTCAAACGGGCAGTGATCTATGAGTCTGGTACTACTCAGTCATCCTCCGCTGAACCCCTGCGTCACGGTGAAGATCAGCCCCATACGCCACCAACCACCAACAAAGCAGAAAGGCTGGAATAAAATGGAGGATTATCATCGATTAGACCTTTAAAGAACCCACAGCGATGCTGAGTTGTGTTTTCCTCTCCAAACAAAGGCCAAGGCTTTTAAATCACAGGCAGGGACGCGGACTCTCTCCCTCTCCCTCCCTCGCTCTCTGTATGCCAGAGTGCAGACTGTAGACTATAGATCTTTTCCTTTGTAAAATAAATAAATAAACAAAAACGAGAGGGTGAGTCTCAACGGTCCAAAGCACTCCCTCAGCACTTCATTAGTTTTTTTTTTGTTTTATGTAGCTCACAGTGAGAGGAGAGGAGCACCTGCATGCAGCAGCAGTGGAGCGGCCCGAGCCGAACCGACACAGCCTTCAGCCTTCCCGTCTGCAGCTCCAAACCTGGGACTGTTTTATTCATCGGAAACACGTCGATGGGACGAGGAGGTGAAGGTGAGGCGTGGTTTCAGACAGCTTTGTCAACACCTCACTTACTCCCTGTCAACAACCCTGCAGGGCAAACACTCATTCGCTTGTCAGGGGAATACTTTTAATTTCTGGCTCGCTCTGCAACTCTGGCATTTAAGGGACCCCTCCACCCACCTCTCCTCCTCCTCCTCCTCCTCTTCCTCCTCCTCTTCCTCCGTGCTGACAGACAGCAGTTGATCCAGCACCACACGCTGCTGCAGTGAGTCCTCTCTCTAATACGCCCTTCACACCAGCTGCAGATTAACTACGCGGAGACTTTGGGTGATTTTTGATATTTTATCGGCCGCCTGACACCGAGCTGACATTGAACCCACCCAAAACCCCTTCATTTCCCTCTCCGACATATATCCATCCATTATTTTGCCCACGTAATACCTAAACGGTGGATTACGTACACACCCTGGACATGTCACAAATCCATCACAAGGCAGTCACACACACCAGGAGATAATACAGATTATCCAATCGACTTTGTGGGTGGAGAGGAGGGGAGCAGAGGGTAGAGACGGGAGGAGAGAAAACCCCCAGAGTCTCAGAAGAACATAGAAACTCAGAGGGAAAGAAGGCTGACAAAGTGGCTAACAAAGATACTTTATTGTCAGTCAGTGCACCATTAAGATCCTCCCATCAATAGTATGAATAATAAATAATATCTGTGCCTCATTCACACATCCTTACACACACACATCAACACAATCGAATAAAATCAATCGGTCAAGCAGTCATAAAAGATTTGCAATTTAAATGGTCTTGTATTAAATGTCTTAAATTATGCAGTGTTTACAGTAGTGTCAGTCTATTCCTCACTGCGTCCTTTAATCAACTGTGCACGTCCCTGAGCAGAACACAGTATGCCATTAGGAGCGTTATTGAAGTGTGTGCACTAATTGCACAAGATGGAATCTATCTTACGATCCTCGTGGCTAAACCTCCAGGAATGAAGCTAATTTGAAGCAAAGTTTGCAGTAATGAAGAATGTCTGCAGATCGATACGATATCACACGTCCCTTCAGCCACAGCCCAGTCTATTGCATCAAACTGACAGTAACAACTCAGTGAATGTCTGCATCTTTTATCCGTGGTTCTATATGAGTCGGAGTAAACCGCAAAGCGCTTCCTCTGCTTCCTGAAAGGAGCGCAGGCACTTACCGATGGTGATCTGACTGACGCAGCTGTAGAAAGTTCCTGAGGAGACATTATGGCTGCTGCTGCTGGGCTCCCGGTCTGCGACAAGAGGGCGAGATCACACGTCAGGAACAGTCTGGGACCGAGAGGACGCTTTGATCCCAGGCCATTCAGCCACGGCATAACAAACGCACAGTTACTGTTGGAAAATGAGGAAAGTTGAGTGTCCTCTAAACCCGGAGCAACATAAGGGAGGAATATCACCTTGACCTTGGAAAAGTTAAAGGAAGTCTGGCAGCTTTAGTGCCTCGGCCCGGGCCAGGATATACAGAGGTAATGAAATCACCTGGTGTGGTAGAACATGGGGGATAAATTCCAGAAGCAGAGTTTTGAGATTAGAGCTCATAACCCGGAGAGAACAGGAACAGGATAGAGGGCAACGCTCTGAACCGGACCGATTCCTGCAGCTTGTACAGCCCGTAGTCATTTCATTACTGAGCTGCAACAAAACAAATTCATCTCACTGATCGAGACTTTGATTGCACTGCACTCATTATTTTTCAAGCTTTAGTAACTATAGTAAGTTAGTACATTTACTTTTTAGTTATTAAGCACTTTCATCCAAAGTGACTGACATAGGAGAACGCTACATACACAACATCCTGTACATACTGTAACACTATCACTGTAGATACTGTAATGCATAGCAGCAATATGCTGTGATACAGTAGATGCGTTTGCACTTTTCTTTAAATGTATTTGCACCTCTACATTTCATTGGTTGGTACCTGCACTGATTTGGGTTATTTGTCAGGTGAAAATGTACAAGATACCGACTGTGCAAAAACACAAAGGAACAAAATATCAAAATACTGAAAATATCTAAATTGCATTACTAAATATTTTAACTAGGACAAGCTTTGTTCATTATAATTATTTGTCTTATTTTATTAAATATAATTTATTAACTATGATCTAATTACAATCTACATACAGTTCATTCTTAACACTTATCTAAAAATATTTACAGAAATTACTATTATTAATTATTAGTGACTGTAATGTTCCAAGCTAAAATGTCCACTATTTAATCTAAGAAAGAAAAAAAAACCTAAACTGCAAAACACTTAAGGATCACGTCACTGCCTGTAAGTAATACATGCATTTGTACTTTTTTGGACTTTCTATGTTTACTGATCGCATATTATAATCCTAACATACTCTACACTTACAATTTTTGGTCTATTTGCACTTTTATCCAGACATACCGTACACTGTACAAACTCTAATACTATCACAGTAGTACATACATTTACACTTTCTTTTGTATTGTACATCTCATTGGCTGGTACCTGCACTTCTGCAGGTAATAGGTAGTAAACTTTGATATGACCTGACACACACGTGCACATGTGGCTCTGGTCCTCGTCATGTGCAGATATCAGATATTTTAGCGTCAGTACCTGCGGATCCGGACGAGAGGCGTGCGGCTCTGCGGGGGCTCCCCGTACAGTCCTGGCCGCTCTGCAGGCTCAGGACCTGGCTCTCCGGGCTGCTGCCCCCCCCGACCTTGCTGCAGCCCCGGTGCTCCCCCCCGGCCTGGATCTTCATGCCCCTGCAGATCTGACGGACTGATGCTCCTGCCTCATCCTCCAGCATCCTCCACCTCCTCCTCCTCCTCCTCCTCGTCGTCCCCCTCCTCCTCCTCCTCCTCCTCCTCCTCACCACCACCAAAACCGCGGAGTATGCATGTGTGTGTGCCTACGTGTGTGTGTGTGTGTGTGTGTGTGAGGTGGGGCAGTAACTTCTGCTGAAGCTCCACTGTCCACCGAACTCCACCCACCGATGCTCGGTCACATCTGCTCCGAGGTCCGCGAGGCTGCGCGGCGGCAGGCGTGGCTGCAGCGTGCGTGCGTATATGTATATGCATATGCATATTCATATGCATATGCATATGTATATGCTTATGTATATATATGTGTAATACATAAACCGTGTAGATATACACATATTCATGTATGCATACATATTCATATTCATTCATGTGTGTTGGTATATGTGAGTCTATGTGTGTGTTTATATATGCATTTAGAATTCCTCTATTATTTACAATTACTTCTTTGTTATTTTTCTATAAATCTTATTGTTTTCATTATTTTTTACAGTTATTTTCATCTTTATTTTTGCGTTTACTGTGAAGATTCTCGGTGGGCTGTTTGTGTTGTTGTGTATCGTATGCATGTGTGTATCAATAAAATCAAAATCAGTGAAAATATGTTTCATGTAAACGTATGAAAAGGCTGATACAGCTGGTCACAGCCGACTCAACATAAATTGTTTCATACCTGACCTGGTTTGATTTGGCTTATCTGTTATCAGGATGGTCACTGGTTCTAAATGGTCATCCAGTTATTGTCCATGTTGGTTACAATATGAAACCTCTCCATTAGATGGCGCTTTATTCTACACACAGGCCCTTTAATCTTCAAATATTAACAAATATATGTGTTTAAACTTGTTCACTCCTGAAGTCATGAAATCATTTATGTAACCTCAACTATTCGTTTATATCAAATTGTGTTCTAATTAAGTTATTACCTTTTAATTTGCCGCCTTTTCAGTCCATCTGCTCCTGCCTCAGACAGCTTCACACCAGCACCTTGAACCCAGGTGCTTCCCAGTAAATGCAGTAAAGTACAGTACATAGGAGGACTTGTAAAGCCAGACTTTATTACTGGTGCATGGGCTGGGGCGTTTAGCTGCAGATGAATAAAGTTGCTGCGCTGAGTGACTTCCAGCAGCAGAGTGTAGGAGCAGCAGAGGATAATCTGTGGCCTGCAGCAGCTCAGAGCGAGGAAACTCTTCATCTGAGGAAGTTCCCTCCGGCTCCGGGGAAACAGCCCAGATCTGTCGAGCAATAACTCAGAGACTGCGGAGACCTCGGGCTGCTCCACATCGGTCCTGCGTGTGTGTGTGAGAGAGAGAGCGACACTGTATAATATAACGGGCTGTAATGGTTATAATGGGACAGAGCGACTGGATAGACAGATGGGAGAACTAGTTATAGTGGGACAGAGACAGCTGGGAGGACTGGTTATGGTGGAGAGGGTTTTCATAGGACAGAGAAACTGGATAGACAGGGGATTGTGTTAGAGATGGGAGTACTGGTTATTGTGGTTGTCAGGGTCTGGGAGGACTGGTTGAGAGGATGGGTTGTGGAAGAGAGAAGGTGGGAGGGCAAGGAGGCTGTGAGTACTGGTTATAGTGGAGCTGAAAGTCTGAGATAACTGGTTACAGTGGGGTAGAGAACACTGGTTATGGTGGTAGAGAAGTAAGGAAAGTTATTGTGGGGCAGAGATTGGGAGGACTGGTTGTTGAAGGGATGAAGATAGTGGGAGAGCAAAGCTGGTCATAGTGGGAGGGAGAGGTGGAGAAGAGCAGTTATGGTGGTAGAGAAGAAAGGAAAGTTATTGTGGGGCAGAGATTGGGAGGACTGGTTGTTGAAGGGATGAAGATAGTGGTTAAACTGGAGCAGAGACAGCTGGGAGGAGGTCAATCCGAGCTTTTAAAGAAAAGAAAAGCAGCCAAGCGTATAGCAGCGACTCCGTCTTCTTCTTCCTCCTCACACAGCCCTGATCATCATCCTGGTGGCGTTCATCGAGTACGATGGGATGCCCTTCCAGGTGTCCCAGTGGAGGCCCGAGGCCCAGGCCAGGTGGTCCCCGGCCGGATGCCAGGCGCCGTGCAGGCTGGCCGAGCCGCAGCTGCTGTACCACCAGCCGCCGCCGCCCTCCGAGCGGCTGCAGCGGTCCACGGCGATGCCCCCGAAGAGGCACGGCCGGCAGCCGTCGTGGTCCCGGTCCACGGCGCTGAAGCCGAAACCGTTCTGGTCGATGTTCTCACGGGCGCCGCGGATGGCGTCGCCTGACGGGACGGTTGGAAAATGTTGAAAAAAATGAAAAAATGTTGGAATATTAGAGTCTGTCTAATAGTAGAGTCTGTCTAATAGTAGAGTCTGTCTATAATTTGAGCGTCCAAAGGAGTGTAAAGATTTAATAAATACTGTTGTATTTATAATTTGCATTTTCATTTGTGTCATTTTCTATGACATTTTCATGCCTCATAGGAGCCTTTTCATTTATTCATCATGTTTTCTTTCAATGTGGTTGTTTTTTAAGTGCTCAAAAAAAGAATATTTTGAGAATGGACGTGTGTAGTAAGGTTCATCTCAAAGTCACAGCGCCGACTGCTGGCCTGGAGTGTGTACTACAGCATGTCTGGTGCCGCTAATGTGAGAAATGTAAAAATGAAACATAATCTCATGTAAAGATGATCTTAAGGAGGAGCCTCTGAAGACTCCGTGGCAGGGTAAGGACACTTTGACATGTAGGGGTGATGCAGAAAGACTTAAACCAGCATAAATCAGGATAAATGCTGAAATGCTACCTGCAGTTCCTGTGAATCTCCCGACATTCAGTCTGTACGCTGCTTTCTCGTTGCTCAGCCTGAAGGGTTTGTACTCGGCGAACGCGGTGCCGCCCTCGTGGTCCCACAGGTCGACTCTCAGGATCCACTTCCTGGTTCTGTTCTTGGTGAGAGCAAAAACCCTTTTCAGGCCGAGCCAGTGGTCGTCTGCAGAGCAAAGGAAGGACAGCTTTTACGTTTCTCTTGACAGAAAACAGAAAATAATAACCTTAATTTTTACACTTTATCGTTGTATTCCATATGTGAAGTAGAGCATGTGACAATAAATAGGAAAATAATTCAAAATATGTTACCATTACAGTAACCTGTGGCTCTAATCCTACATATCTGTTTGTTTACATTGCACCAAACATCCCAAAGAGTCTTTATTAAGACATCTTGTAGGTACCGTATAGTCGATTTAGTGACATAGCTCTTAATCAAGACTAAGCAACACTTAATCAGTCCTTACCAGTCAGGTTTCCGAAACCGTTTTTGTACGCTGCCCAGTTCCTCTCAAAGGAAACCTCTCCTCCGCTGCGTCTCTGAAACACTGTCCAGCCTCCGTCCTCTTCCATCTGACAGTATGCCTGAGCAGGTCGCACAGCAATCCCAGGTTAGACAAACCAGCTGCCTCAAAATGCTAAATCGTCCATCTGAGACATGCATTCTCTGTTTTTGAGCTTGATTGTTGATTCCAGTCATGCACGCTGAGGTTTTATAAGCTGCCATAAAACCTCCTCATCCCAGTGTTGTGCAGACTATATCTCTTGTTCTCTGCAGCCTGTGAACTTTATTAGCTGGCTTTGGTAAATTCAGTTTTCCACTTTCACTTTCACTCTGCACATAACTGCAGTAATCCCTGTGAGGAAGGTCCGACAGGCGTAACAACACGGTGCAGAGCTTAGGGAAGCACAAACACCTACTTTGTAACATTACACATCACATTACGTATGTGTTTTTACTACCTTAAATGGTGATTTGGCTCCAGGCGGCTTGATGGTGTAAACGCCACTGAGTGCTTGTGGCACAGTAGCCTTGATCTGAGTGCAGTCTGCAGCTGAGAAAAACACCACATTAAGACAGAAATGTCTGGAAATAGTGTATAGAAATAAATGAAATGGGATGAAAACTGTGAGCAAGTGGGAGGGGGAGAGGCCCCATACCTGGAGGAGGTGCTGGTCGTACCTGCCAAGAGGTGTGGAGTGAGTGAGACTTTATCTACTGTAAATAATCTCAAGACAGCGTTCGATTTTTTTTTTTCTACCTCAGATTGTTCTGTTCGGCTCAAAAGACACACCACGGTGAGTCCCAAATATCCCAGCAGCCTCTTCATTTTGACCTGGTTTTCAGAGTTCAACATGTCAAAGTCAAAGAATTCCTTTTCATCAGGACTTAAAGTTAAACTCCTGCTACGAACAGTCATCGAAGCACCTCTGTGCTTACCTGGGCGTTTGGATGGACCTTGTATCGCAGCTCAAACTCCACAGCAGCAGCAAACCTTCCCCAGCGACCACACCTCCCTCAGTTGAGCTAACAGAGTCAGACTGTGACTTCCTCGGGAACAGATGGCTCGTTTTACAAAGTCCGACACACACACACACACACACACAGGGAGGACCTGTCGACATGGCTTGGGTAAACTATGGGTGTTAGGGTTAGGGTTACGCAGCCTATTCAAGACTTGTGTCTGTAACACTTCCCATCTGGCTCAAAGCAAACAACATTCCACTGTGACTCAAACAAGAAGTACCTGATGAGCCAATATACGAAGCGGGCATGCTGCCTGCTGGCTGCCAAACAACCCCTCAGGCAAATACTATTTTAAACCAGTTCTCCTTATGGATTTTCATTTGTCTCATCAAGAGGTTGACATTTCATGGAAATGTCTCCGCAAGTGTTTTTCATGGGGTCGCTGTTTTTGTTTATGCCGAAAATGTGCAAATGTTTGTATGACACCAAGAGGTCGATGGTTTGCAGATAGTTTATCCTAATGTTTTTTTTTTCCAGTTTCCTATTCAGTGAAATATTTCAAGTATTGGGTGGGTTACCATAAAGTCTGGCTAGTACGTTTGTGTCCAAATGTGATCATGCTGCGCTTCACGACTTTTATGTTTCGTTCTGAAAAAGTGTTTTCACAGTTCACTCTCATATTGTCCAGGTCTGACTGAGACCAGAAAGTCAGTCATAGAGTTTTTTCTCCTTGTTAATACACTTAATACAGTGACATTTTATTAACACTGACTATCTAACACACAAGAGAAAGCATTCAAACATCATCAGGGCTGCTCATCAGCATGTTCACGTATCAGAATGAGTCTGTGCACAGTATCGTAAAACTGCTTAACCATTTACTGATCATAAACAAGAGTAAAGTTTAGAATCCATCATTTATACTGTCTAAGTAACAATTGTGAATTCTCTTTCCTTTTTACTCATCACATACACTTCGTTATTGCTGCTACCCTCAGGGACAAACTTTGCTTGCATGAAAAGTGAAACAATTTGGGGCTCAAAAACCTGTAAAATTAGGCTACATTAGGCTACATTTCTAAACATCCTACACTCCAAGCTCTACAAGCTCTTCTGCACTCGCTGACTGTGTTAAAGGTTCCTGTGGACATTCCACTTTGCAAATCGTCACTGAGGAGTCGTCCTTCTCCATCCCGAACCCGGGGTACAGGGGCTCAGTGAAGGTGCCGTGGAAGGTGTGAAGGTGGCTCAGGGTCCCGGAGGAGACGCTGTAGAAGGACAGGGTGCCGCCCGGGCAGTCCAGGAACACCCCGACCCTACGGGAACCAGACAGCGGTGCAGGGATATCCTGGGATTTGCGGTTGTGCTGAGCCATGTAGTGGTCCTGGGAGCAGTACAGACTCCAGGACTGCTCCGTGTACCCGAACCCACACAGGTGGGAGCTGGCTCTGCGGCTCAGCCCCCTCACAGCCACGGCCACGTCCACCCACTGGCCGCGCCACTCCACCTCCCAGTAGTGGCGGCGGCTCAGGCCCTGTTGGCACAGCAGCTGGGAGACGCTCTCGAACCTGTCGGGGTGATCCGGGTACCGCTGCTGCTCCCTGACCCACGTCGCCCGCCGCCCATCCTCGTAAAGGAAGAGCGACCGGGAAGCTGTGTCCCGGTCCAGCGTCAGTTCACAGGCATCTGCAAACAGACACGCACAGCGTTTATGAGGAAGTAGCTGCTTTGAGGTCGTAAACAGGAAGTAGAATTGTGATTCTAGTATGAATCGAAGGAACGGGAATTGAATTTCCATGGAAATTCCAATCTGTAATTTTGGTGCATTCCAGAATCCAGAACCATGCTTTACAATGTATTCCATACCTGTTTTACATGTTTCATACAAATAATTGTTTCTCTTTGACAATTTAGAATGAAAGCATCATCTATAAAACACATAATTTAATTTAATGTATTTCATGGATTTGGGTCCCTTTAAAGGATACCCTTTGCTTCTGATTCCAAACAATAATCAAGAAATACAAACAATTAAAACTGCCAATCTTTGCAGAAAGCTAAAATTAAGTGGTAGTAAAATTGTAGCAACAGAGTCTGATGAAAAATTAGAATCAATAGAAAATAAAGCCACTTACAGTTTTTCAGTTTTGCTTTCAAGTAGCATTCTGCGTTGTTGTCCACACTGTAAACCACACAGAATGATACAGTTGTGAAATACAATACACATAAGGTCATGTTTGGAGTTGGATGGTTGATTGTGTTTTTTGTGTTTTACCATAATTGTTCCAGTTTACAGAGTGGGTTGCTGTAATGCTCTGTGAGCAGCCTCACTCCAGACTCCTGCAGGTGGTTGTAGCTGAGGTCCAGGCGCCTCAGGTGAGACGGGTTGGAGCTCAGCGCCGCAGCCAGGTAGGTGCAGCCTTGCTCTGTGATGCTGCAGAATGACAGCCTGTGTGGAGCAGAGGAAAGACGTTCAACCCTGACAGTGACACAAACTCCAAACAGTTTACACACGCAACGCTCTGCATCTTCATTACTGAACCACAGACAGAAGATGCACTACGTCTGAAGTTATCCTACCTCAAAATCTCCAGTTTACATTCATCTCTTGCGAGTCCAGCAGAAAGTAGTTTCACCTCGGAGTCCTGCAGGTCATTCCCACTCAGATCGAGCTCCTTCAGGGAAGACTTGTCAGAACAGAGGGCTGAGGCCAAATCAGCACAGCACTTCTGGAGGTTGCACTCACTTAACCTGCAGGTGGAAACATTTTGCTTCATTTAGTGTTGAAAAGTGCAGACATGCAGAACTGCATTATGTGGGTGTTCTGACCTCAGTGTCTGTAGTTTACAGTGTGGGCCTCCCAGTGCGGCACATAGCAGGTGTAGGTCTTGATGCTGCAGGTTGTTTCCACTCAAGTCCAGTTCTGTGAGGTGTGTATGTTCAGAGCTGAGGGCTGAGGCAATGGGACCGAAGCATTTCTGTGTAAGGCTGCACAGACTGAGCCTGAGGAGATGGAGGGAAACGTGTTACGGGGGAAATAACAAAACGATTGTGTTGTTCTTTTAAACCCTCTAGTTGAATGCATTTAACTAATGCTAACTAATGCTACGCATCTGAGACATAATCCTTACTTTAGGGGACTGCACTGACCTGAGCCTCTCCAGTCTGCAGTGTGGACTCCTCAGTCCGTCTTTAAGGAGGGACACACCAGAATCCTTCAGACTGTTGTTGCTCAGATCAAGAGTTTTCAGTTGCGAAGCACCAGAGTTGAACACCAGGGCCAGATCTGAACAGCAAGTCTCTTCCAGCTTGCAATGATTCAACCTGGCAAAAAGAGAATTTAACAAAAATCAGTTTGAAACACAGGTTTTACGTCAAACTTGTAAGATGGAAGAAGGATCTAACCTCATTGATTCTAGTTTGCAGTGGTGGCTCCGCAGTCCCACACATAGAGCCTTCATTCCTGTATCCTGGATATCATTAGTGCTCAAATCTAGTTCTTTGAGCTGGGTACAGTCTGTGCTGAACGCGACAGCCAGGGCCTCACAACAATCTCCATCCAGGTTACACTTGTGCAATCTAAAAGCAAAAACGCAAGAGGCAGTGATGGCTTAAATAAGTCAGGCAGTGATCGCACGGTCTACGTACATGACAGCTAACACTTGTCAGATACCTTAAACTCTTAAGTTTACAGTGTGGGCTTTTTAACCCCACTGACAGAAGCTTCACCCCTGAATCCCTCAGGTTGTTGTCACTCAGGTCCAGCTCGCACAGGTGGGAAGAGGTAGAGCTCAGTGCAGAGGATAAAATCTCACAGCAATTCTCAGTGAGGTTACAGCGATTCAGCCTGGAGGGGGGGAAAGGTGAATGGCACATTCGTTAAGACATGAAAACTGGAGATGACTGAAATAGAGATTCTTGTGGTTTGCCTCTGGACAAACTTACAGAGCGCGTGAGGAGGAAGTGATGACTGGCAGCAGCTTCACTACCCCTTCTTCTGATCTCATGTACTTCTTCAGGTCAAACTCCTCCCCTGTCGCCTCGGTCGTCATCAGTTCAAACGTCAGTGCCGACCACTGGACTGGAGACAGCTTTTTGGTTGCAAGATTCCCAGAACTCACGAAGGTCTGGACTTCCTGCACCAAAGACTCCTCTTTCAACTCACTCAGGCAGTGGAAGAGATTGAGCTTGGTTTCCGGCTCTTCTTTGATTTTCTCCTTGATGAACTGGATGGTTCTCGCCAGATCTTCCTCTCCAGTTGCTGTCAAATGTAGGATCCTACCCAGGAGATCCTGGTTCGACTTGAGCGACAGTCCCAGGAGAAAGCGAAGGAAGAGGTCCCAGCGGCCGTCCGGGTTCTCCAGAGCCCTCTCGATGGCAGTCTTGTGGAAACTGAACATGGACCTGGGAAGCAGTCTTGATGATACCCTTTTCAGGTATGCAAGGAGAACATTGTCCTTTTTTTGCATGTAGGAGTGGTGGGCATAGACAGCTGCCAGAAACTCCTGGATGGTCAAATGCACAAAGCTGAAAACCTCCTTGGTCCTCCTGCCGCCCATCATGAAGAGCTCTGTGCACACTCCGGAGTAGTCAGTCGCGTCTTTGACATTCATTCCGCACTCTCTGAGGTCAGACTCGTAGAAAATCAGGTTGCCTTTCTCCAGCTGATGGAACGCCAGTTCTGCAAGCTTCAAAACGATGTCCTTGCTTTCTGCAGGGTAGTGGCCTTCTATCATGTGGTCCGTCTGACAGAGGAGGAGGTGTGCGTACATCTCGGTCAGCGTGTTGGGCATCCCCCCCCCCACGTCGCTGCGCAGCATTCTTTTCATCACGGTGACCGTGATTTGGCAGAAAACTGGAATCTGACACATGATGTAGAGGCTTCTTGATGACCTCACGTGGTTGATGACCCTGATGGCGAGGTTGTCATCTCGGAGACGCTTCTTGAAGTACTCCTCCCTCTGTTCGCTGGCAAAACCCCTCAGCTCGGTCCATCGGTGGATGTGCTTGCGTGGTATCTTGCTGGCTGCTGCAGGTCTGGAAGTGATCCAGACCAGGCTTTCGCCCTGCAGATCTCCTGTGATGAGGTTTGTGATGAGGACATCGAGCGGAGCCGGTTCCGTCTCATCCCTCAAGACCTTGTTGTGCTTGAAGTCTAAGGGGAGGAGTGTCTCGTCCAGGCCGTCAAAAATGAAGAGCACTTTTCCTTCTGTGCCCAGCTCCTCCAGGGGCTTTATCTCCGGGAAGAACTGATGGAGCAGCTGCATCAAACTGCGGTCCTTCTCATTTATGTTGGGATTCAGTTCCCGGAAAGGAAGCAGGAAGAGGTAGGAGATGTCCTGGTTTTCCCTTCCTTCTGCCCAGCTCAGCGCAAATTTCTGTGCACAGACAGTTTTTCCCATTCCAGGTATTCCTTGGGTAAGCACAGTTCGGATTCGCTTCTCTTGGTCGGGCTTAGGTTGGAAAAGCTCACTGGCTTTGATGGAGATCTCATCAGTGGTTATGTGGTTGGATATCTGCTGTCGGACCTCCAGCTCCTCGCCCAAACCTCCCCAGGCTCCTTCTATGACGTGCAACTCAGTATAGATTTTGTTAAGGTAGACGGTGTCTCCTTCATCCGAGTTGCCCTCGTATATGCTTTGACATTTCACCCTCAGGGAAGACTTCAGGTTTGTCTGAATAGCACAGAGGTCGGGTTCTGTTCAGAGGATGAATAGAAAACATTCCTTCAAACCAAGCTTTCATTGCTGTGTCTGCACAGACAGGTTCCAGCTGGACTCGTTATCTCCTTACCTTGGCCTCTTTTATCGCTGGAGACTATTGAGGAAACAGAGAGATGAGATCGGAGTTAAACAGCAAAAAAATGTTTTCTCTTTCAGACCTAACCATGACCACCCTCCACCATTTTAAATCAACATGCTTTACCCTCCCTGTACTCTTTCTTCAGTTTTTCAGCCAACAGTCTGTTCGGCATCCTCATCAGTATGTCCTCAGTGACGGTGACGGCACCGTCATGGCCGTAGTTCTGCACCAGAAGCTGCACGGTGTCCATCCTGTCCACCCCGGTGACGCGGCCTCTTGGAATATGTGAAAATCCCTCGGTGACACCATTGCAAAGGAAAAAGTGGAATTTCTTCAGGTCTTCATCAACCAGCTCCTCCAAAATCTTCAGCAGCAGCTCTGGAACACCAGCCATGTCGGCTAGTCCTGCTCCTCAGCTTTGACCGTCTGCAGTTTCAGTTTTGAGGTTATGCAGGCTGGCGTGATCTCACTCGCTACTTCCTGTTGAACTCAGACTGAACAAACCTCTATTACCGTACATGCGTTTTCCAGCTCCTCTTATCAGCTTCATGTAAGTGTGTGTTTACAATAACAGGTTGTAACAGGTTGAACCAGTCCTGTAAGGATGATGGTATGTGGGTACAGGAGTTGTGATGAAAAGCAACAGAGCAAAAGAGAATTTACTCTCTTTAACATCTACACTAAAGACCTTTGTTTGATATGCTGACAAACCAAAAATAAACATATGCTTTAGAAAGTCCTGATATAGTCTGTCAGGATGTTGTATAATTATTAACCCCAACACCCCTGCACTCCAATAAAATACCTTCACTGTGGTTTCAGAGTCAAGGGTGACAATAAGTCAGTGAATGCACCATTGGTTCTTATTCAATCCTATAAAGACATCTTTATTGAGAGATTCACAAGTCAAAAATCATATTAATGTCATGTGGACAGATACATTGTTTTTGTCAATATCACAAAACAAGGCAAGAAAAACATTCATTTAATTGCCAGACCAAACAACCCAACACACTTTAAAGCATTACAGCTTTAACATTCATGTTATCCCCACTCTGTAGGCTGGAACTGGACCAAAATGCTTGTAATGATTATTAGTCACGTGTTTTTGTTTCAAACTCTGTTGAGTTTGAAATTGTCAAAGACAAAACACATTCATGCTCCTCAGTCCTATCTAATGTAATAAAAGAAACCACTATTAAGCATTTTTAATGGCTTATGTGTGTATTTCGTGACATGTTGACCTTGTAAAAGTAACCGTAATAAGCGATCTCAGTGTGTTCCTGGTGTTTCAGACTCAGACCGGTCAATGTGCGACTGGCAGTCTGAGTCTTCAAACTTCACCGGCAAATCTATTGACTTCTTGTTTGCGCTTTTATTACCTCCATCATGTTATTTGCACTTGGCTGTGATCACGCAAATATTGATCAGTGATTGTGCCGACGAACACTGGAACACACCGGGTGGAGTGAGAACCTCCCAACAGGCAGCAGGACAGAGTCTGGGGTGGACTTGGAGAGAAACTGAGAACTGTGAGTGCATGCAGACCTCTATCCCTGAAGCCACCACTCTGGGAGCTTCTACGAGGATCAGGTGACACAAATCTTTTGTGCCCAGGCCGGAGGTTTCCCATCGTACGGCACAGTCACTTCTGCTCCCTCTGAAGGCTCCAGAGGAGCTGCATCAGCGTACGGCTGCTCCAGAGCTCGGAGGACCCTGTTCACCTGCAGAGAAGACGACTCTACTCATCAGATTCCAATCATATTTCAATCCACTGAAGCTGCTGTGACGTATCTCAAAGATGCAACAAACACAGAGACTAAAGAAATCATAAAATATTCACATTTAAGAAGCTGAGATCACAGAATCTTGACTAGTTTATAAGTCAGCTGAATAGTTCTTGAATAGTAACTTGGGACTTTCCAAGAAGAAGAACTACAATCATGATTTTACCACATTTTGTGAATTACTGAGAGACGATATAGAGAGAGATGGATGGATAGACCGAGATATAAACATGTCTCCTGACCTCTGAGAAGTCGCCCTTTTCCGCAGCTTGAATCGCGTTCTGGGCGATGTAGTTCCGCAGGACGAGCCGAGGGTTGGCGCTCTTCATCGCTCTGAGCCGCTCCTCTCTGATCACACGCAGGTCGCCCTCCTCGCCCTCCTGCTCCCTGGACAAACGCTTCCTGGTTCATAAGGCAACCAAATACGAGAAATTACACCTGCTAGGAAACTCAATACACAGTCATTGATACAATCATCACATATGTAGACTGTAATAACAATGAAATGAAGCCTACTGTGTAAATCATGAAGCAAAATGAACCAGTTTATACTGTGATTATTATATCATATAATGTATGCCAGTTACAGTAACATGCATACATGGAATATACAGACAATATTCCATGTAGTATGACATTTTTACATATGTCTCATTATCTTACTTGACTGTATTTTGCATTAGTTGCACATCTGTGTGGAATAAATACACATTTCTGTTTTCGTGGTAAAATCTGATCAATAGGAAAAGTATGAACCTTTTTTTATTGTTTATTCTTAATCACAGCTCCCAGGTGCTTCTGGAAACGACGTCTATGGGAGCGTTTTGATGTCTCACCTGTAGCGGGACATCCAGCGCGTCCACTCCTCGCTCTGCTTCGTCTTCAGCTGCTCCTCGTCCGTCTCCATCAGCTCCTTCAGCCGGGCCAGACGCTCCAGCTGCTGGGCCACAGCCGGCGTCTCCGCCACCATCCCGAACATGGCCGGGTTGGTCTGAGCCATGGACAGGACCATCGCCAGCTCACTGACGATGCACAAGATCCAGATTAGAAAGAGAAAAGAAAAAGAAAAGGAAAAAGATCTGAGCAGACGTGTCCTCTCACCAACTGGCCTTCACGAACACTCAACAGGTCAGTGGAATATATTTAATCTGTGCAACAGTCAAATCCCAACATGAATGATATCCAACAATGATAATAACATAATAATTCTAATAATACCATATAAAATAGATAGACCTAGTGTCTGCTTCCTTCTGCATATTTACCTTGTGTTTTTTTCATCGTTTTCTCTTCAGATTTGATGTAATTCATCACAAGTGTTATATGATGTAAACCTCTCTGTAAACACGGACTTATTGACGTAATATCTTTAATGTGTTATTCATCATTTAAATTCTCTTTTATCGTCCACACTATTGGACTGATAAAAGCTCTGGATGAATCTTACCTCATGTTGTGTGACACATTTCAGACTTACACATTATCTTGAAAAGTTTTCTCCCCGAAACGCTTGCATGCAAAAGGAGGAACGATGTGATTGAAAGAGCAGATTTAGCCGGCCAGTCGACTTGTCTGTGAGGACCTCACCGGTCCTCCATCGTGGGCTTGTTAGCCACCTTGAGCTCCTCCAGGGACGCACACTGCTGCAGGATGAGCTCCACCACGGGGGCCACGGCCCCCCGCTCACCGTCGCCCCCCTCAGGCCACGGGACGCGGCTCAGCAGGCGGAAGGTGTTGGTGAAATCTGCCCCTGGAAGATGTTGTCCCTGGATGAGCTTCACAAACAAGCACCCAGTGGAACTTGTTCACACAGTAGAGAGGATTTTGGGGGTTGGAGAGTTGTGTGTTACTCTAAGTATGTGACCTCCCATGTCCCAAATATTCTTAGAATCCAAGAAGATCTAGGTTGAAATGAATCAAACTTAGTGTCTGCTTCCTAGTAGCTGGGGTTGGCCATGGTTTGAAATTGAATGATTCTGATTCCGATTCCACGTTTTGATTCTAGATTCTGATTCTTTTAAGAGGCGGGATAGAAAAACGTTGCATGGTTGAAATGACGGAGCTAACCGGAGTTCATATCGGATTAAATGGTCTGAATTTCTATATAACTTTGAATTCTATGAGATTTTTTTTTTACTTTTTATGAATGTTTTTATGGATTCTTCTCAGATAAATACCAAGCCTACAAACTTTATAAAAACGTTACAAATTACTACACTTTAGCAGTAAAGGGTGGGGTTAGCGTTACTTACTCGTCAGATTAATCGCCAGATTCTCAAATTTCCGATGGTACCTGAACGCCCCTTGTATTTCCTATGGCGATTGAGTGTCACAAACCCAACACCGAGTGGGTCCCTAATAAAAGAATATAACTTTGCAACTGCTGTCAGGGTTCAGTGGCTTCTTCTTCTGCTCGACAGACGAGGAATCGACACCAGGAACCAGATCTTAAGAACTGTAATGGTTCCAGGAGGATCAGAAACGTCAGTCCCGGTTCCAATGGAACCTCCAGACCGGATGCCCAGCTCTAGCAGTAATGCTGCGGTTTGGTTGGTTGTGATGTTGATCCCGGACAAACAGGATTAAAGTCGATCCGTCGACTCCATTCTCTACAACAGTTTTCCAGCTCCGTACCGGTGTTGTGCATGAGGTGCAGCAGGTCAGCGATGAGCTCGGCGTCCTCCGCCTCCTCCCTCCGGACCAGGCCCAGCTTCCTCCTCATGATGCCCCGGTAGAAGCCTTCGTACGCCGGCATGAACCCGTCCAGGACGGCACCGGCCTGGGCGGCGTCCAGCTCCGAGCCCAGCGCCTCCGCCAGGCGAGCCAGGTTCCAGCGGCACACCGACGGCTGGGACTGGTAGGAGTAGCGCCCCCTTCTGTCCGAGGCGTTGGAGACGAAATCCGGGTCGAATCTGCGGATTTCAGAGGATTCCTGTGTAATGACTGAATTCCTGATTTTCATTAACAGGAATAATTTGTGTTGTGATGTTGATGCTTTTATTGGAATTTGAAGAAAAGTAAAGTTAAATGAAGAACAGGCAGATTAAATCTAACTTTGGCCCTGAACTTTATGTTATATCACGTTTATAGCGATCTTTAATTTCTCTTTAATTTCCATGCTAGTTTTATTTCTAAAGCCTGAAAAAGAAGACAGGATATGTGTTTCATTCATCTCTGACGATTCCCTTTGAAGCTGTATCTTTGCTTGTTTTGTTACATCTTGTATGTACGTATTTGGGCTTGCATTACTGGTGTCTTTTGTTCAGTTCATTCATGATGAAGCGTCTAGTCTCCGCTGACAGGTTTTCAGATTGTGAGACGGAGCTACCTGTCCATGAAACCAAAGGGTCCGTAGTCCAGAGTGAGACCCAGGATGCTCATGTTGTCCGTGTTCAGGACGCCGTGGCAGAAGCCCACACACTGCCACTGAGCCACCAGCCGAGCCGTCCGCATCATCACCTGCAGATCAACCAGACGCCTGAAGCAGCTACTTAGACTCCAAATCTCAAATGGAGAGGATTAGGGTAATCTACTGAGCCAGACTGATTTATGAATGGAGAAATCCGACTAAAACCATAACACAGAGTGTGTCCTACCTCCCTAAAAAAGGCCAGGTTCCTGTCTTTGCGTTTGCGGTGCGTCTGCTGAATCCCGGGATAAAAACTCTCTATGACAAAGTCCAGCAGCTGGCCGCGGATGTCGTGCCGTCCCGCACTGGGACCCTGCAGGCCTGAGAAATCATCTCGACCCAGGAAGATCTCAAAGGATCCAAACCTTCCAAAACAAACACACAGATTGAAACACTTCCCACTCGAGACTCTGAAGACTTCTTGCAGAGCTTCTGACCTGATGAAGGACGGAGCGAGGCGCAGGACCACGGAGCAGCGCTCCGGGACGCGCCTGCCGTTGTTGAGGGGGTCTCTGCGGACCAGGAGGTCAGAGGTCACCAGGGAGGCGGCGCGGGTGGTGGGGATCCCCAGCGCCGCCATGGCCTCGCTGCACAGGAACTCCCTGATGCTGGAGCGCAGAACCTTCCGGCCATCGCCGTCTCTGGGGGAGGGGCACAGGAACCTGATTTAACCATCAAAAACGACCCATCTCCACTTAAGAGCTTAAAAAAAAGCAGTTTCAGTTTATATCATGAGCTTCATATTATAGTATAGTATAAGTTTCATATCACAAGGTTCATCAAGAAAATGTGATAAAGTGTGACTTAAAGTGAGATACGCGACATTGCGTGATAAAACATGACTTTAGGCTACTTTATGTCACAAAGTGACTTTCAGGGGAAAAATCATGACTTTATATGAGAAATGTGATTTTACGTGATAAATCTGTGATAACACGTGACTTTACATGACTTAAAGTGAAAACACATGATTTTATGTGACTTTCTGTATCTGTTCATGTTCTTTGGTCTCTAATTGATGGGTCAAAATGACCCAAAGACAACCATATGTAACCAGATGTGGACAGCTTATATGGAAATATGAATGAAAGCAATATTTACCTTTTTCTCATGTTGGAGTCACTTTAGGAAAACTCTAAAAATGTTCAGTTTCTGGTTGTTTTTGACCCGAAGACAACAGGAGAGTTAATATTAAAGGACACGTGTAATGGTTGAATCTACTCTGGTGTTAATAATAGAAGCTATGAGACAGCTTTAATGAAATCTAGTGGTGAAACTAAAGACTGTTGATGTGGAGTGAAGCATGGCTGCTGAGATTTCGACATATTTGAGTCATAAATAAGAAACAGCCTCCAACAGTGTTCTCATTATGCTCGTTTGAGTCCGCTGGGGAAGCTAAAAGTGAGCACACACTTGTTGAGCAACTGGGGACACGTTTGATGTGTGCCAAGCAGTTAAGCTCTTAAGCGGCTCTACTCGAGTTAATACATTCGCCAAGTTCCAGTGAGACAGAGGGAGAGGAAAACTTCATCAGCCATCTCTGTTTCACACGGTTTGCACACTGTCTGATCAACAAATACACGTCCCTTTGACTCAGCTCCTGCTCTTACTAAAATGAGCTGTATACATCAGCTGAAATGACTCGACTTTATTTCTGCCCGTGACCTCAGTTTATAAACTAACTCATTCAGTCCAATTACAGTTAGCTTAATTTAAAGCGCCAGTTCACAGCTTGATTTCAAGAGCTCTACATCCTTAATTAAACACAAATACCAGAGCAAACAAAACATCACATGCAACAGGTGAGGGACACTGAACTGCACCTCTAGCACGACAAATATGCACAACAAAGGCATTCAGACCTAAGACCTAGGTTTAAAAGTCAAATAAAATAACCAGGATGATAATGGAGCAGAGCAGAGATGACTGACCTGGAGTAAGGAGTGACCCCTGCTCCTTTCAGCTGCAGCTCCCACCTCCTCCCCGGGTCTCCAGCCTCCACCTCCCCCAGGTACAGCGCAGCTCCGTCCCCCAGCTGCCCGGCGAACAGCCCGAACTGGTGGCCGCAGTAGCAGTGAGCAGCGGGCTGGGAGCCCCGGAGCAGCCTGGAGCCGCTCAGCAGCTCCGGGGCCCCCGGGGCCCCCAGGACATCCTCAGCCTCCAGGCCCAGAAGAGCCAGAGCAGGACCGGACACTGCCACCAGGACGGGCCCGGGAAGAGGATGCAGGGTCCGGATCAGTGAAAAACAAGCCCCGGAGACCGTCCTACTGCCTGGTTCCTCTGAGGAGTCCACGGGGAGCTTCTGCAGACACGTGTTACTAAAGTTCAGGAGCTCCAGAGGAGAAGGAGCGCACGGAGAGGAACCCATCATCTCCATCACCATCACCACCTGCGCAGTGTGGTCCCACCACCAGGGGGCGCTCCACTCGGGTTTATGATGGAGCCATGTGACCAGGGGCCAGTAAATACAAAGAGTTCATTTGAAGGTTTCATTACGTTATCCACATTTATGTAACTGTTTGGCCCATTGGTTCTATTCATGCAAAAATGCACATTACTGGTGATGAATAAGCCAGGTAGAAGTAGTCCTAGGAGGTGGATGGTGGTGGTGATAGTTGGTATAAAGCATGTAAGATAATGGATGGGTGGATGATAGCAATGCTGATAAAGATAACAATAACGACAGTTAATGGTAAGATAATGGTGATAATACAGAATACTTTTGCCATTTTGTTATTTCAGGTGTGCTTTTTTTGTTTTTGGAGCTCTGTTGGCTGATGTAATTGCATGCTTTTCATGATTTGTGTTTGAAACAGGGTGAGCTATTTCTTTATTAGTCTCACAGTGGGGATTGGAGGAGTAGGATTGTCAAGTCAGTCATATTTTAGCATCATATAACCCTCTTGCTCCTTTGCTTGTAAGACAGAACTTCAGTTGGAGTGTAACGGTAGCGGCAGTGCGCTGTTCCTCCAGCAGGGGGCAGACTGGAGCAGACTGTGACCTGCAGCAACAAGAGAAGAAGAAATCTCACAACAAATCACTGGCCCCACGTTTAATAACTATTTATACTGGACGTCCAGCCATGTAATAGCACTCCTTCTCCTATTTTGATGATAAATGTGGCAGTTTTATCAGAACAGGTGACGCGGGTTTACCTTTATGACGGGGGTCACGTTTTGTGCGGTTAGCACTCCGGCTAACAGCCGCTAGCACAGGACTAATCCGAGAACATGGAGCCTGGTGTCTTCACAGCCCTTTCTGAAGGTTTGTTCGCTATATGACAGCACATAAACCAGTTTAGCTCACCTAACTTACACTTTAGTTTGGGATTTTATGATTAAATCAGCGCAGAAACTGCACTAAAACGTGCCATTACCTTGCGTTTTACGTTGTTGAATGTCCACCGGGTTGCATTCAAAACAACACTGTTCATGTATGTTTGAGAATAAAGAGCGCCACGGTCCTTTAACTTTGCCTCAACTTATCCTAGAGCCTTCAGATTTGATAGATTTCAGTCATACATTTAATTAAAAATGATGACTTCAGAGCGATTTGATGCCTTAAAGCCTATGATTGTCTTAGGAATGATCCCTCTGTGTTTTCCAGGTAAGACCTTACCTGTGGCTTCGCTCCGCCTCCTGGTGCCACCTGTGCAGCTCATAGCAGCCTCCATGCTGCAGGTCCTGAAGAGACGGGACGTGATGAGCTACTGGAAAGTGGCCGAGTTCATCTCTGTGGTAATGGATCTGGTCCCGGAGCTGCTCATGTTCAAGCACAGGACACAGCTGAACCTGGGGCTGAGAGCCAGGGTAGGTGCCTGACAGGACGCCCCAGGTGTCCATAGCCTCTAAACTTAATTCCAGGATTTGTTGCCAATGAGCTCAACTGAGAACATATATTTCTGCTCTCCTCTCAGTATGTTCTGGAGCTGTGCCGAAGTGAACACATGGAGGATCAGGACTTGATTGTGTCTCACCTGGAGAAGCTAAAACCACGACAACCTGACCAGGTGGATGTAAGTGATCGCAGTCTAAGTCAGTGGATTTCATTTCAACTTTTTTCTCCACTTTGCCTGAATGAATGAATGTAGTATTATCATTTCGTGCATGTGTACACATTATTTATTGTCTGTAATGTCTTTCATTGATGCTCTTTGCTACTGCAGTAAAGCAGATTTCACACAATGAGGGAAAGGTTTACCTGTTCTGATCTTATCCAGAGGTTGACATGTAAGGTTTAAAGTTTCTACCAATGTTGCAGATGAATGAATCAGGACAGGAAGCGGTGCTGAACTTCCTTGAGCTGATCCAGTCGTTGCTTAAAGATCCTGATGAAAGACGCGACTTTTTCTCAGTGAGTTTCTTGAACTTGGAAAGTTGAAAGTAAAACATAGCTCATATCGTATTTCGTACTTTTATGTCCACTACAATATAGCAGAGATACCTGCACATGCAGTCTGGTGACTAGTCCTGTAAAGGTTTTAACAACACTCTTCTATGTTTATCCCAGGAGATTTTCCCTGCAGAGTATGGACCTCAGTATGATGCTGATTTGCAGACGTTGTTTTCCGAGTTCCTCTTTCGTCTGACTCAGCTGTTGCCGGTTCCGGACCTCGAGCAGGTAAAAATCTTTCATATCGTCCCAGTATCTCATGACTGCTGCAGATGACTGAGTTTTAGTATGTTGTTTCATTTTCAGTAAGTGAATCATATCTGATTACAGTATTTTCAGGTGTTTACTCTGCACCTTTATGGAGTCATGGACTCCTGTGTTCTCATACCTGTCCCCCAGACGCTCTCCTGGCTTGGACCTGAGGCCTCGCTGCTGGACGACTGTGTGCTCTTGGTCTCTGAGCCCACGAACTTGAAGGTTTTGCTCCAGCATCACAAAGACCTGGGCCATTTGGAACAACATGGTATAGATACCTACATAAGCACAGTGACAGCATTTATATGTTGTTACTCCCCATCTCTGGTCTTGAATGTTATCTTAGTGTTATAATTATGCATAATTTTCTCATATATTATCCTTTCCTGTCTTTATGCAGTCCCGCCCACCAGCATGGGCGAGTGCATCCTCTCCTCCCTGGCTGCAGCCTCCTCCCGCAGAGTGGCCAGGCCTCCAGAGGAGAGCAGCCAGTCTGACCCCCTGCAGGGCCTCGCCGATGGCACACACTCCGTTTTATTCGTCGAGAACGTGGCCGACGAAATGATCGCAGTGACCGATTACGCCGAAGTGGAGCTGGGTCCCAGCGCTGACATGGAGGAGGTGCTGGAGCCCCTCAGCCGCTCCGTGGGGGGGGCGGACACGAGTGTGGTAGACAGAGAGTCCCTGCTGCTGCTGCCTGATCAGACGATCAGAGAGGAAGAAGTGGAAGCAGAAGAAGGAGAAGGAGGAGGAGGAGGAGAGGTGAGACAGGACAAAGCTGCTCTTCCTAAAGAGGACCCGTCCCAGAGCCGGCTCTCCGGGCCTCACGACTGCCCCGACTGCGACAAGAAGTTCCGCTTCGCCTCGTCGCTGATGGCCCACCGCGTCATCCACACCGGGGAGCGGCCGCACCGCTGCGACCACTGCGGCCGCTGCTTCTCCTTCAGGCAGTCCCTGGACCGCCACAGGCACACGCACAGAGCCCAGCGCGTCTTCAGCTGCACTGTGTGCGGGGAGACGTTCCACACGGCGGCGGCCCGGACGCAGCACAGCCGGGCGCACGCTGGCCCCGCCCCCGCCCCCGGGTACGCCTGCCACCTGTGCGACCGCAGGTTCAGCTTGGAGCCGGCGCTGGCCAGGCACCTGAGGGCTCACACAGACAGCCAGGAGGACCGGCCCGGGGCGCCTCCTGGAGCCCAGGTGGAGGTGGAGGTGGAGGTGGAAGTGCAGAGCCAGGAGGTGCGGAGCAGAGAACGTCTCGGTTCTGAGGAAGCTGAGGCTGCAGCTCCCGGAGCCGATAGCAACAAGGTCTCCCCGGTGAACGTCCGCACGAGTGGCCGCAAACGCAAACCCACCATGAAGATCCAGGTGATAAATCTACAGAAGCGTCTGAGCGGGAGGAGACAGAGGAGCAAGCCCCACAGAGTGGAGCCTCCAGAGACAAAGCCCTCAGAGGCGAGAGCTCCTCCTCCCACCAGGTACAGTCACCTGCCCTCGTTAGAGCTGCAGCACGCCGCTAGCTTTGCAGTGGATGGGTGGCTTGAAATGTAACGCGCTGTGTTGGAATGAAGCTCTGCTGGAACATCTGGCAGGTGAAGCAGCTCACACTTCCTCCTGTGCTCTTCCTCTCCAACAGTGCAGAACACTCTTATGGCTCATCCATGGTTTCCTCTAAGGACGGAGAAGAAGGTGAGTGTTTGTTTCACATAATAGAAATCACTCTTTTTATCGTCACTTTGCAGTCACATGAGGAAATAAAACTCACAGCAGCTGAAACCTCTGAGTCGCAGGACAGAAATGTGTCTATCGAGAGAAGAACTTTACATCTCGACATAACTTCCTGCTGATATCATTATATTATATAATTATGTTATCATTTATCTCGCAAAATGTAATAAGTGAATACGTTAGTTTGTATTTGTTTTGTCAAGCAGAAGTTTCCACACATTTTGATTTTAATTGGGCAACACATGGGTGATAGCTGTAAAATTTTCACATTTTATTCATTTATTTATTTTTCACCGTATTCTCTCTCCGCGTGCCACTCGGACGCAGCCCGGGTCCAACGGCACGTCGACGACGCTCCCTC
Organism: Karalla daura; assembly: GCA_029224185.1. Classification (NCBI taxonomy): domain Eukaryota; kingdom Metazoa; phylum Chordata; class Actinopteri; order Chaetodontiformes; family Leiognathidae; genus Karalla; species Karalla daura. The sequence continues at coordinate 2,685,058 of CM055209.1, read as the reverse complement.
GGCCTCGACCCTGCCCGAGGACGGCGGGCCGCGCGTCCAGCCTGCGGCGGACCAGGAGGGACGCTTCTGCTGCCCGCACTGCCACAAGAGCTTCAGGTTCCGCTCGCTGCTGGGAGCGCACCAGCGCGTCCACTCCGGGGAGCGGCCCTTCCTCTGCTCGCAGTGCGGCCAGCGCTTCTCCTTCAAACAGTCGCTGGAGCGCCACGGCCGCACGCACGCCTCGGGCCGCCGCTACCAGTGTCCCATCTGCGGCCAGCTCTTCAAGTCCCCGGCGGCGCAGAGGGAGCACAGGGGCTCGCACCTGTCCGCCAACGGCGAGTACCTGTGCTCCGAGTGCGGCCGCGCCTTCGCCTGGAAGTCCGCGCTGGTGCGGCACCTGAAGACGCACGGGGGCGGGCCGGACGGAGCGGGGCTGGACGGAGCGGGGCCGGACGGAGCGGGGCCGGACGGACCCGGGTCTGTCCGGCCCGAGTCCGTCCGACCCGGCGAGTACCTGTGCTCCGAGTGCGGCCGCGCCTTCGCTTGGAAGTCCGCGCTGGTGCGGCACATGAAGACGCACGGGAGCGAGCCGAACGGGCCCGGGCCGGACGGACCCGGGCCGGACGGACCCGGCTGCGCCACCCGTCACCTGCAGACGCACCGGGAGGAGCGCGCGCACGCCTGCAGCTGCGGGAAGAGCTTCGGGTACCGCGCGGCGCTGACCGCGCACCAGCGCACGCACCTGAAGGAGCGGCCGCACGCGTGCGCGCAGTGCGGCAAGGCCTTCCTGTACCGGGGGGGCCTCCGGAACCACATGAAGATCCACTCGGCCGAGATGCCCTTCATGTGCTCGTTCTGCGGGAAGAGCTTCAAGCGCGAGCGCAACATGAAGAAGCACGAGCGGTGCCACACGCGCGAGGACGTGTTCCGCTGCTCGCAGTGCGAGAAGAGCTTCGTGTACAAGGCCACGCTGGTGCGCCACGAGCTGACGCACTCCGGAGAGAGGCCCTTCCTCTGCTCCGACTGCGGCAAGGGCTTCTTCTCGCACGCCGAGCTCCTCAAGCACGAGCGCTTCCACACGGGACACAAGCCCTTCCAGTGCCAGCACTGCGGGAAGAAGTTCACGCAGTCGTGCTACCTGACCATCCACCTGCGCTACCACACCGGCGCGCGGCCCTACGCCTGCTCCGAGTGCGACAAGAGCTTCCTGAGCGCCAACCGGCTCAAGAGGCACCAGAGGATCCACACCGGGGAGAAGCCGTACCTGTGCGGGGAGTGCGGGAAGGGATTCAGACAGGCGTACAATCTCAAAATGCACCAGCGCACGCACAAGTTGACTTAAATGGAGATCCTGGAAGATTTCCTGGGATAATTTGGATGGTTTGAGATTGTAGTCCAGACCTGGACCAACGCAGCTGGAAAACATTTTTGTATTTTCAGAATCAAGTAAAATGAAAACAAAATAGAAACTTGACTTTTCTACTTTGTGTCTCAATAAAAGCACACAGAAAAGGAATATGCAGTGCTGTGCTTCTCTGGGGGGCGGGTCGGACGGACCAGTGTCAACTCTGATTGAGACTTAAATTTTCCCAAAATTGATTTATCACGTTTAATACTTTGAAGACCCAGCAGACACCCCGATCTTCCACCCCCATTGTTGAATAACACACAAGACTCTTACATAAATCTAGTCTTTATTGTGGTCATCTTTTACAACAGAAAATCAAAACACTGGTCTTGAAGAAAAGAGGTCTAAAACTTTTTTTAATGCACCAGAACATGTTACGTTTTCTTTGAAAGGCAGTGATTTCTTTCTCTTAACAGTAGCACAAACACTGGGTTTCAGTGGTCTGCAGCAGCACAGAGGCCTGATCGTGTCACATTTCTGAAGCCAATCACAGCTCAGCTTTGGTTTAAAAAAAAAAAACAAACATCAGCTTAGAGTGTTTAGTGTTTGGTCTTTATAGAATTTGAGTGCGCGTCACTTGTCAATTACTGGAATGGGACGAATGAGCTTTTAATAAGCTGTGTTATGGAGTATGACTAGACAACTAAGCTATTGCTGCACCTTCTGGAAGAGCTTGGCCGCAGAGACGTCTCGGTAACAGTGCTGGTTGGGCGTGAGGTAAGGAGGCGGGGCCGAGCCCTCACGCCTACACGGCCATGTGCAACGTGATGGGGCAGTGGTCGCTGCCCTTCACCTGGTTGCGGATCTTGCTGTCGCACAGGCCCGACACCAGGCTGGACGACAGCACGAAGTAGTCGAGCCTCCAGCCCACGTTCTTGTCCCGGGCGCTCATCATGTAGGTCCAGAAGGTGTAGGCGTGGGTCTGCTCCGGGTACAGCTCCCGGAAGCTGTCCACGAAGCCGGCCTCCAGCAGCTTGCCGAAGCCCTCGCGCTCCTCCGGCGTGAAGCCGGCGTTCTTCTTGTTGCCCTTTGGGTTCTTCAGGTCGATCTCCTGGTGCGCCACGTTCAGGTCGCCGCACAGCACCAGGGGCTTCTGCATGTCCAGCTCGCTCAGGTACGCCCGGAAGTCCTCGTCCCAGGTCTTGCGGTAGTCGAGGCGCACCAGGCCGCGGCTGGCGTTGGGGACGTAGGCGGTGACCAGGTAGAAGGTGGGGAACTCTGCGGTGATGACGCGGCCCTCTTTGTCGTGCTCCTCTTTGCCTGGAGAAGATCAGGAATGCAATAGCTTGACATGAGCAAATGTTTTCTACTATGAATCCAGTATAGAGCTGCATTTTCTTTTAACTGAGAAGGATTTCAAGAAGTTAAGTCAATATTCTCTGATCTCAGCTTAAAAAAACCTTAGTATTTTGTGGTTTCTTTAGTCCTTGATGACATAAAATTGAAAAAGGAATGGTCCATGAAAAGTCATTTAAAGAACAGTTTTTGTGTTATCTTATAACCCAAGCACCTAATCAATGAATCAAGAAAATAATCAGCAGATTAATCAAATGAAACATCTGGACTTGGATCTACATCCATTTAGTGCAACACGTAAGACTTCCTGCATCCTGCTCACCGATGCCATAGGTGACTTTGAGGGGCTCGGTCTTGCAGAGCATGGCCACCCCGCTGTAGCCCTCCTTCTCATCAGACCCGGCCCAGTACTTGTGAGGGTACTCGGGCATGGAGGTGATGTCTGCAGGGAGCGACTTCTCTGCACACTTTGTCTCCTGCAGGCACAAGACGTCGGGGCTCTCTTCACGCACCCACTGTGGAGGTAAATGAAAGTCAGAGGAGGAACCAGTGTCGTTTTAGCCTCTGCACAGCAGCTCAGACTCACATCCAGGCCCTGCTTCTTCACCCAGGCCCTCAGCCCATCCACGTTCCACGAGGTGATCTTGAAGTTGGCTTCGCGGCCATCTTTGCTCGTCATCTTGTCGGGAGGATCTTCGTACAGGATCGGGGCCTCCGGCTCCTTGGTCTTCTTGGCTTTCTTGTTGGCAGCTTTGCAATAAAAAGGAACAGAAAAAGCATTCAATGTTAGGAATGTGGAACCTGGCACCGTTCTGAGTGATTCTGTAATGAAAATGCTGTAGTACCAGCGTCATTCTCCCCGTCTGCACCCGCTGCTTCCTCGGTCTTCTTGCCTCTCTTCATTCTTGCACTCACTCGGACAGGAAGCACAACTCTCAGACACACCACGCGCACACACAACAACACACGCGCCGCTGCAACGAGAGACAAATCATCCACATTACTCAGAGAAAGAATGCAGGGCATTAGCTGCTCACATGTAAGATGGGATGGGTGCTTTATCTATCCCTGAAGGGAAATGATTCAGTCCAGCAGAAAAACAGCTCGAGTCCCCACACACACAAATTGAACCTAAAATACACAACTTTTATCTGTTAGGACCATATTTTACAAATGCACTTGCAAACTGAGTGCAAATCGATTGCATGATGGGGAAGCATAAAGACAAGCCAATCAGTCTGTCTGTGACATGTTGCTCTATTTAATTACAAAACAACCTTTTCCCTTTTCTGTGGTTTACAGGAATCTCAAATTGCTTAAAGTTTAGACAGATCGATAGAGCGATAGATAGCAAGTTATTCCAAGTGATCTATGCCCAAAAGCAATCGCAGTTCCATCTACGTGCAGAGGTGCTGTTGGTACAAACCCACACATAATATGCATGTATATTTTGTAGTAATGCTACTGAAGTTCTTTAGAAAGTCACTGGCTTATATGTAAAGAGATTCTTGGTTTGCAAGTGGATGCGTTTGAGGCCTACTAAGACATGCAGACAAAAGCAGAAGCTAGTTGGCCTTTCTTTCTCGAGCAGGTTTAAGAGCAGGCCAGGCTAACACGTTAGCTCCTGCAGGGTAACAAAGAGCAGCCTCGGCCCCAGACTCCGAGCTATGAATGAATGAACGGAAACAAGGCTAGCTGTTAATTAGCTCCTACAAAGGAAATGCCCAAATGGATGCAAATGTTATTAACGGTGGAGCTATTTACACGTAAACAGCAAAATGCGGATGCAAATGATCTTACTTGCAGTTTCACGGCAGGATGAGCAGAGAAACTCCCACAACAAACACACACAACCACATGGAGCTAACGCTGCTGCCCGCGCAGGCGCCTGACGGAAAATACGAAACATTACTGTTTACATATTTTAACTGAAAACTAATTATTTACTCGACATAAAATACGTTATTATCTGCTACATAAAACAAAACACTATTCTTATTTAAAAAGTTACTTACGTTAATCTTTTTAGTTGGGCGGGTTTCAGTGCCGACCGTGTTTAGGACCCCTCAGCTTCATGGAGGAGTTGAGCTACAACAACTGAACAAATGTTGGTTTAAAACATCATTTTCGCCAATTTGGGATTAATGTGAACAACAAAAGAAAGGTAAAAAGGCTGGTTTATATGTTTTATTATTTAATGTAGCGTTACCTTTAGCAGTGTTGACTTAGACAGTGTTTAGTGGCTGTTTAGGAGCCACATGTCATATTAATGTTATGATAACCACATACTCCTGTGCGACATGTTAAGTTATATCTGTGTTTTATTATTCATTTGAATATTTTGATTCTATCTAGTTACAGTATGGCTTTAGTTTATGTTATTTCCCCCTCTACACAATTCAGTTGCACTGGGTTAGCAAATGCAGCTGTTTTTAGTGAAGGCGCACATGTAAAAGTTGGGAATATAACCGGGTAAACTTGTGTGTGAAGATACGTTTTCACACTTGAAATATTTTACTGCTCTTACTGATGAACACATAGTGAAACAGCCAGTACTGGCTTTGGAAATAATAATAGATTCTCAAACTGGTAAATAAGACCGTATATGCTGTAAATATCTTGTCTGAACTGTGTTTCAATGAGACTTGAAGACTTGAGACTGTTAATTGCATTGATTACACTCAAAGACTGAACCTGTCTGCTGTGTTTTGTGTTTTAGCTGCCATGACTGTCGTAATCGGATTTGAGGGCAGTGCCAATAAGATCGGCATAGGAATCATCAAGGATGGAGAGGTGCTTTCCAACCCTAGACGGACCTACATCACCCCTCCAGGTCAAGGTGAGTCACACTAAGCCACTTCACCTGGGTAGTAACTAGTTGAAATCATCCATCCGTCACTGATAACACGTGATCATGAACTCTCTCAGGGTTCATGCCGAGCGACACAGCCAAACACCACCGTGCAGTCATACTGACCGTCCTCAGGGAGGCGCTGGAACAATCCGGACTGAAGCCTGTGGACATCGACTGCGTGGCCTACACCAAAGGTAGCGCAGTCTCCCAGCTCCTCACTGCATCACAGACATGCCTATTCTCTCCTGGACATGTTTGTTTTTGTGTGCCTCCCTCCTCCTCCTCCTCCTCCTCCTCCTCCTCCTCCTCCTCCTCCTCCTCCTCCTCCTAGGCCCAGGCATGGGCGCCCCCCTGGTGATGGTGGCGCTGGTGGCTCGTACAGTGGCGCAGCTCTGGGGGAAGCCGCTGCTGGGCGTCAATCACTGCATCGGACACATCGAGATGGGCCGGCTCATCACTAAAGCCAACAACCCCACCGTGCTGTATGTCAGCGGCGGGAACACACAGGTCAGTCCGCTTTCCTCTCGCTGAAGCTCTGGACTCGCTGAAGGTTCGTAGGTAACTGGACTCCTGTCGTCCCGTGCAGGTCATCGCCTACTCGGAGCGGCGGTACAGAATATTCGGGGAGACCATCGACATCGCAGTGGGTAACTGCTTGGACAGATTTGCCCGAGTTATAAAGGTGTGTTCTCGTTTGGCTAAACTCTTATTTTTATTACTAAGCGTGATCCAAGTGTCTCAACACAATGTGTCTCCATTCAGATTTCCAATGACCCCAGTCCAGGCTACAACATCGAGCAGATGGCCAAAAAGTGAGTGGCATGTGAACACGTTTGTTTTCTACCACTGTGACATCACCTAACGCCGTCTCCTCTGTGTTCCCAGAGGGACTGAGTACGTAGAGCTTCCGTACACAGTGAAGGGAATGGATGTGTCCTTCTCTGGGATTCTGTCTCACATTGAGGTGAGCGCTGTCAGGTCCACAATGACTGCTCCTACTCTGGGATCTTCTGACCTGGACCAGATGAACCTCACGGTTCTCCTCTCTTCCTCCTCCCTCCGCAGGATGTCGCTCACAAGATGCTGAGTTCGGGTCAGTGTACAGCAGAGGACCTGTGCTTCTCCCTCCAGGTATTTAACAAGCAGTGTTTGTTCGTGCAGCTCCATCTCTAGCCATGGAGGATCTATGCTGCGCAGGTCGTTAGAACACTGTAGAACCACCAGTCCAGGCATCTTGTTGAATGCTGCAAGAAGAGCAATAAGAACAAACACTGTTCATGGCTGTTATGTCAAGAAATCCTCATTCAAAACTTTAATAAGTTTTGACATTCAGTCATTTGTTCATGTTACATCATGGTCTAAAGTGAGTATATATACTTTAGTGGAAGATCTGTTTGTCTGTGTATCCTTAGCAATACTTCATAGAAGAGTAGAATAGAACAGAACATGTCCCACAACAGGGAAACTTCAAGTGACATGGCAGTAAAAGTCGAGGTAGATAGGTGAAAAAACAAACTATATAAATATAAAAACTAAATATTACCAAACCCTGAAATGCTCCCTCTATCTATCTATCTATCTATCTATCTATCTATCTATCTATCTATCTATCTATCCATGTGTTCTTCACTATGTGCAAAAATCAACAAAATAGCAACAAATGTATTGATAACATAAGATATCTAATTAACTCTAACAGGCGTACTTGTTACCATAACTGTTGTTCCATATGCCCCCCCCCTCCAGGAGACGGTGTTCTCCATGCTGGTGGAGATCACGGAGCGTGCCATGGCTCACTGCGGCTCCCAGGAGGTGCTGATCGTCGGGGGCGTGGGCTGTGAGTACAGACGCAGGCTTTGCCCTCCACTCTTCTTCTTGTGCTGTGACTGAGGTGGAGTGTGGTCAGTGGGTGTGACCTGTGGCTGCCTGTGCAGGTAACCTGCGGCTGCAGGAGATGATGGGAGTGATGTGCAAGGAGAGAGGAGCCAAGCTGTTTGCCACGGACGAACGGTGAGTCCGCTGCGGTCCACTCACACAGCGACTGCCTGGCTCCTCCTCTTCAGAGGAAACGCCCCTCACCTCTAACTTGAAACCATTCACTCTCTCATCTCTCATCCTGCTCTATGTTCTCAATGTTTCTTTATGTTTTAGCTACACAGTACAATAACAATAAAGGCTCTTCTAGCTTACTCTATATACTGCATTAAGAATCCTCCCGTGTGACCGTATATTACACTGATTCTTCTCTTCTATCGCCTCGAATACTTGAACTGGGATTTCTCGTAGTAAGCGCTGACGGACACGTGCTGCGTCTCTGCAGGTTCTGCATCGACAACGGGGCGATGATCGCCCAGGCCGGCTGGGAGATGTTCCGCTCGGGTCAGGTGACGGAGCTGGAGGACTCGTGGATCACTCAGAGGTAGACGCCTGGTGCTTCATGTCTGCAGTAGGGAGGTGTGAACGGGAGAGCTGAGCGTCGTTTCCTCCCTGCAGGTACAGGACGGATGAGGTGGAGGTGACGTGGAGAGACTGAGCTGACCCACGCCTGGGGTCAGAGGTCAGGGGTCACTCCATGGATCGATGTCCCTGGAAAGCCATGCACTGAAACTGGACTCGGCACGTTCCTAGTTTCACATTTTAGATGGTTTTGCTTCCGAGCACTGCCTGGCTGGACCACTGCTGACAAGAGCCGCAATTTGTTCTACTTTTTCCGCCTCTGGAGACGCGACAGAAGCTTCTGGAACAGACATGTTGTCGGTCGTCATGCACTCGAACTGTAAAATCTGAATAAAATAAAAGTGACTGATAAAATCTGATGTTTATTCATTTTATTAAGCAATACTGTTTCACTTACATTCCTCTTTCTCCAGTGTAAATTTCTTTATTCAATAAATTCTTTTTCCAAAAAAAAAAAAGGAAAAAAAAAACCATACTGAACATGGTGACATCCCTTATGGATTTGAGTAACATTCCCCCGATCAGGGAACCAAATAAAAACAAAAAAAAAGAAAAGAAAAAGGAACACAGCATTAAGATCTGACAGGGGTAAAGGTTGAACTCTGTGCCTTTGACAACACCCCTCTGTAAACTGAAGACAGACACACACACACTGCATACATTAACCATAAAACTCAAGCAGGAACAAGACACACATTCTTCTGTTTGTCGTAAAGGAGGAGGAGGGAGGGGGAGTGGGAGGAGGAGGGGGGGGGTGGGAGGAGGAGGGGGGGGATAAATCACTGGTGCAGGGTTTTCTCACACACTAGGATTGGTTTGGATTTTTTTTCATTTTTAACAAAGTGCTTGATCGAACTAATCGACGAGACCGTTCAGCCTCGTGGCCCTGGGAGTATCGGCACATGAAGGGTTAAAAAGAGGAGAAGAGGAGGAGGAGGAGGAGTAGTACTATGCAGGAGTTTACAGTTTGCACATGCCACGCTCGAACTGAAGCAAAAGTGAGAAAAAAAAAACAAGTTTGATCGTTTGACGATTTTGCTTCAGGGAGGGGGAGGTCAAAGGTTACAGTGATGGGCTGCGGCTCCGCTTGGTTCGCCTGCCGCCGCGTTCAGAGTCTCAAACGCAGCAAAAAACAACAAAAAAAACAAAAACAAAACAAAGACAAGGAAGAGATAAACAGGTAGACGGCTGCTCGGCTCCATTAGTCTGACTTTATTATTCTAAAATAGGAAAAACAGAAAGAGTCCTGCATAGTACGCCTGAGCCCTCCAGAGCAGCTTCTCCACACGCAGCACGCTGAGCCCCAACTCATAAAACTCAGACCGGGGGGGGGGGGGGGTTAAATTACAGCTCCTCAGATTGTGTTTAAAAAAGAGAGGGAGAAGGGGAAAAAACCAACATGACCAGCTCTACGACATTCAAGCTAAAAAAGAAGAAGAAGAAGAAGGTGATGAGACTATGGAGACAGGTCTGAGTAATTAAGGCAGGCTTTTTCTGTAAGGCGTTAAAAAAATCCATTGCTGTAAGATCTCATAGGAGTTAGTCCAAAGTGTCTCAGTGTGGCTTTGCGTGAAGACATCATCCTGAGTGCAGTGTGTGTAGATGTAGGTGTGTGTGTGTGTGGGTGTGTGTGGGTGTGGGTGTGGGTGTGTGTGTGTGTGTGTGTGTGTTTCCTCTTGCTTTAGGTGTCCTCACGCTGCTAGGCCGGGTGCTCCTGGGCGTCCTTGTACCAGACGACCTTTTTAGGAACTGTCGAAGAGGGGGAAAAAAATGTCAAAACAAAGTCATCTGAAGCAGTTAAGTTACATATGAGGCCATTTCACCCTTGAACTTTGACCCAGCATTCAATAAAATACAACAATGGAATCAATCCGTACACTTTCCATCCACTGGGCCAGAGCAGAGCAGGGTTTGAAGCACTTTTAAGGTCTAAGCTTTTCCATCACTCCCCAGCACCAGTCAAGATGGCACCCCTGGCTTATCTGGAGCAGAATGTGCCTTTAATCGTCCCACAACGGGGAGATTTCAAATTCAATACTAAATTCAATAATTTGACATGTGTTCCAGACAAATCCATACACTTTGATCTGAACTTTGATTGATTTGTGATTCAATTATCTTCCAACCTTCAAGCCTTTTCAAGGCCCAATTTCAAGTTTTTCCAGCCCTTTACAGCTGCCATGTTATGATTATGTAATCCTGTGAATACATAGACGAAGTTCATACTCAAAGTGACTGACTTTCAACACTGATCTAGTCTGTACGACGGCCCTTCCTGAGCCTTGAAACCCTCACACCCCCACCCGAGGGTTTTCCCCCGGGTGGAGGGCGCCTGCAGAAGCCGGGCCCAGCCTGTGAAGCGTCTTGGGGCTGACACCGCTCCACCTAATTACTCCCTGGCTGCGGTCTCCAACCACCACGTGCTGTCTTAACATGTTAAAACGGCAGCCGCTCTCGCAGCTCGACTCCCGTTTCTGCTCTTCCCGGGAGGTGGAAGGACAGCTCCGGCGGGTTCGCCCCGTCACTGCACTCACCTTTTTTCTGTTTGTTGCAAGTGGCGTTCCATTCTGTGGACACACAGAGGAGAGGAGAAGAGGGAACGACCCGTTATTCACCTCAGTGTGAGGCTAACACTAACACTGCTGACACTGCTGTACCAGCCTCAGCCAATCGGAACGCTTAACATGCATGAGAAGAAATTGTGGAGGGAAAAAAGTTCTGGAATTGTTCTTGTGTCTTTTTTGGAAATGTGTTCTCATGTCTGGTGGTGCCTTTAGCAGAATAAGCTAACGACATAGTACAGCTGCAACAATTAATCAGTCACTAAATCAGTCACTAATCAGCTTCTAAAATAACGACGACCAGTTCAGTAATCAGTCAGTCGAGTTAAGTCCATAAATCTGTCATTTGCAGGTGTGGTGCCGTCCTCACCTCTGCTGTGGTAGCTCAGAGCCTCCACCAGGTGGCGACAGCTGAGCAGCAGCTTCCTGCTGTCGTCGGGCTCCGAGCGTGCGGCGGTGGCCGAGGTAGCGACCGGGGTGGGCGTGTCTTCGGGGGGCGGGGCTAGAGCTGTGGCGGGGTGTGCTGGCAGGTCGGCGTCTGTGGGCGGAGCGGGGAGGGCGTCGGGGGCGGAGTCGGGGCGCGCGCCCTCGCTGATGAAGCTCAGCCCCCATTGGTTCTGCAGCAGGACGCCGATGGCGGGCCGCTCCTCCTCCAGGGTCCCGCCCACCGGCCCCGCCTTCACCTTGGAGGCGTAGCTGACGGCCGGCTGCAGCTTGGCGGGGCTGTCCTGCACCGGGAAGGCGGGCGGGGGCCGCAGCAGAGACAGACTGTCCTCCACCCACCGCTCCTTCTGATTGGCTCTCTGGCCCCGCCCCCCTGCTCCCGCCGCCGCCTTGTGGCCCTCGCGGCGCAGGCTGCGGCCCTTGTGCGGCGCCCCCTTGCGCTCCTTGTCCCGGCGGAGGCTGAGGGCGTGTGCGTGGCGCTGGGCGGCGCTGGGCTCGCCCTCCGGGGACGGCTGGCGGGGCTGCGGCGGCTCGCTGGCGGGGAGGCAGCCTCCGCCGCCCCCTCCTCCACAGTTGCCGGAGCCGGGCGACAGGCGGCGGTTGCGGATGTGCGGCTCGGCGTTGGGGGCGGAGACGAGGACCGCGGGGTCGCACAGGCTGTCGGACTCACACACTGTACTGCTGGCTTCCCATGTACCTGCGGCCCAGTCAGACAGACAGTACAGCTCAGCTGTTTACATCATCAATCCTCTTCTACGTGTTCTAGACAGTTGTCCACTACTTTTTGGTGTATACATACAATTGGGGTTGAAACACAATTCTGTCAATTACTTTCTCAGCTATAAAATGACAAAACTGAGAAAATCATTTCCTGCTTCACAGAGATCAAGAAATGGTCTGCAGATGCCTTTTTGTGCTCACCTTAATGACTTTTGAATTTCTGTAGAATTGTAAACCTGAAAATACTGGCATTGAAGAAGCTGAGATCAGGTCGTGGATTACTCATAAGTTGATGCAGCGTATGTAATAATGCTAGCGCTGCAGGAACCAAACCATATCAATAATAGCAAAGATCAGATCTGTCTCTGCTCTCAGCTCCTAAAATATCTCATCTGGTTGCTTTACTGTTGTGTGGCAGCAAACCAAAGATCAGCACAGAGGCCCGCTCCCAGTCGGCCCCTCAGAGACTCCAGCCCTGATCCCTTGCTGACTTGAGGTGACTGAAGTGGCTCCAGATGCTACCGGATGCTACCCGTCCCTCTCTGCGTCACCATGACAACGTGCTGTTGCTGGGACTTCATGGACCACGTGGGCAAATGTTACAGCGGCCAAGCAACGACATGGTACCATGACAGCGCCCCCTGTTTGTGACCTCACAGCTATGAACCATGGGTAATTTCTAGTCGCATCGATGCAGACTTGAACACAACCATCCCATAATTGCCCTGCCCCAAGGCAACGTCACCGTTTGTTCCCTGCGCCATTAATGAAGCAATCGACATGTCTTGTAGCCAACTTCCTGTGGGAGTCAACGCCTGTTCAACGCCTGGTTAACACTTCTTAACCACCTTCCATGAAGACCGTATCGTGAAGACCTCACCGCAATTTCAAGCTGTAGTCAGCAAAGGCTGTGGTTTGTAATCAAATCTATGGAGCATAACCGTACAACAGACCATAGATCAGCTGGGACGGAACAAATCTCCAAAGAATAATTTTAACCAAAAATATACCCCACGACACTGACTATTATTCACAATACGCCAGCATGTTTACGGTCGAATTGCTTGGAAAAAGCAACAAAATGTTTTATTTTGCAGAATCCTGATTAAGACTTTTAATACTTGTAAGGGCCTCAATTTTCTCGAAATGAAGACCCTGCACAGACCTCTCAAGAGACACTAATGACTGGCACACACAATGTGTGTATCGGAATATCTGCCGTTTTCAAGCACCCGGTATGTGGTCTGGCCCTGCCAATCAAAATCAAGTCCTATTTAAATCAACACAGGAAGCAAAGACGTTTGCTAGAAAACAAGCGCTCTACGCCCTCAGATCCACCTGCTGACATGCGCTCTCGCCTTCGTTGTGTGACTGGGCATTGTTTGCCATCCTCTCTATCTGAGCCGGGCGTCATAGGGAAGAAGTAAGTGGAAGAACGATCTCTTTCCATGTGAAACACACAGCTCTGGGAGGGTGTGCAGCGTGCGTGCCGGCACGACTCCGGGCCTTTGTGCAACAGAGACCTCGGCCGCTTCACGCTGCACTTGGCTGCTTTTCTGTGTTAGCAAACATCAGGGGTGGATGACACATTTTCACATGACTTCAAAGTGGGTACGTTGGGGCAGAGAGTGAACACAATCACCTGATGGGGAAAAAAAGATTCAGCGTGTTGAACGGCAAAACATATTTACTGAGCTCAAAATGTAGAGGGGGAGGTTAAAGTGATCCATCCAGCGCCTTTACACCTGGTGTCTACTGCTCAGTATCCCCTTGTCCTACTCGTATGATCATGATCGTTTGAATTGTTTCTCTGTGGTGGTCAAAGAAAGTTCTTTGAGTTGAACTCACCTTTGGAACTATTGACTATTGTTCAGTCGAAACACACACAATCACTGATATTTTTCATAACCCGTTTTCAATAATCAAGTGATCAATCAAATTTCTGAGGTAAGCAGGCTGCGAGGCAGCCTTCGTTAACGCGGTTTCAGGGTTGTGCAGGTATATGAACTTAGCCTCCGTTGGGTCAATTTCATGGGAAATAAACACATGTTAGGGATAAATAAAGCATTTCCGAATGCCTCGGGATCGATTCCTGGTCTGATCGAGGGTCTTTCAGTTTGGAGCTCTCCACTTCCCTTCCACAGTCCAAATACACACATGTTTAGGCAGATTGGAGAGTCTAAATGGCCTCTCGGTACGAGTGAGAGGATGGAGGTTGTGTGTGTCTGTGTCCTATGATGGACTACAGACCTATTCAGGGTGTATTCCCTGCCTCTGTCATAGCTGCACTGGTCAGGCCACTTTGTTATCTCATTTTGTTTTGTCATTTCAGAAAACTGCTTCTGATCTGATCTCCACATTAACTTTGATCGATCTTAAGTGTGTGGAGATTTGAAATTGCCTCAACCATTTTAAGGTTTTCAACCACATTCAGTTCAAATATTTTCCTCAAATCAGCCAATGAAACTGTTCCATCTCAGTTCAGACATCTTTCGTTTTATGAAACCATTATGATCTATATTGGCTGGTACACTGCAAGATTCTGACATAGGGGTGCCTTCCATGCTATCTAGACTGGCTTTGAACGCAGTCGCTGGGGGTGATATAGAGCAGCAGAGAAAATACTGTGGCCTGGTTCAGGTCCACACCCCCGCACTGAGGTACTATAAAGCAGGTAAGATAAAGGACGATGGATGGTTGGACTTGAACAAGACTCAAAAAAAGCCTCTGGGTGTGACTGTGAGAGACTGGTATGTGTGTGAGCTATGGGGTTGACCAAACCCTGGACTTCTGTCCAGGGTGTACTCCCTGCCTTCACCGTATGTCCTCTGGAGACTGAGTGGCCTCTAGGAAAATCTTTAAGAGGGCAAGATAATAGATGGCGACAAAAACAGGTGATGTCCTCTGGGGGTGAGGATTAACCTATCAATTCAATTGACATTTACATCAATAAGGCAGAGTTGTTGGTCATTGAAATAGAAAAGGCCTGTGTGTAGACTATAGCACATGTTGAACAGAAAATGTCTACTCACTGCAATAAACCAGCACACATCTCACCCTCACTGCTGTTGCACAACATCTCGTTTGCATGCAGGTATGGCTGCTCTGCCTAACAGAACACTGTTGGGTTCCCTTCACTAAAATAACTCGTTTTATTTGCAATAAAACAGTTTTCTCTTCCTATGGTACCAGCTGGATGTATTTAGGGTATTATGAACGGGTGCTTCAAGAATAATAAGATAGAACTTTACACGATCGAAGCTTCATCGGAGCCATAAAAAGAAACGAAGTGACTCAAGTAGATATATACAGAAATAGCTCGATTACATAGCTCGACAACAGCTTCGTGGCAAAAACTTCGAGAAACGGACGGGCTGTACATTCTCCCCAGGCGCAAGCCATAACCCTGAGTAATTCATCTTCTTAAAGACGACTCTTTTGATATAATTCAGTGTTATCTTAAGGACATAAAGGGTAGTTTGAAGCAAAAAATGACCGGTGTTAGCAAACTTTAATTAGCAGAGTCATGCTGTCCCAGAATTAACTCGACACTTTCAGCCATCTACCTATACAAACACCTTAAATCATAAATTTTACCTGTAAAGATTTACTTGATGTTGTTAGATTCAGTGCTAACTAGCACGTTAGCCGGAGTCAAAGTTTCGTAACCGCCTCATTCAAATCGCCGAGCTAGCTAGGCGCTAGCTGCTAGCGCCGGTAAGACAAACAGGAATAACACGAGTGAAAAGTGGAAGGATTCCGGTCCGACGGGTCACAAAGTGGTCCAAACTCACCTGTTTTGATATGCATGTCGTTTCGTTGACCGTGTCGTGGGAGTTAAACCGTTGTGGAACTTTTGTTTACAACGTTGAGGGATCGAAGCAGAGTATGGTCCACCCGGAAGCGACACGAGAATGTGGGGCGGAACCGGAAACACGCACCAGATAAACGCTCCGGCCGGGAACGGGGAGGGAAGTGAATGTTCAACCCGAAATATTATGACTATATCTAACTACTTTGCGAGCAAAGCACCACCCGTGATCTCTGATATACCTGTTTGCAATTTCTATATATAACCCCGTGTAATAAATGTGTGTTTGTCTGTGGCAATAAAACGTAGTAGAAGACCGTACAGACAATTGAAAACAATCCTAATCCTGATAGGAATTAATAGGAATTTTACATTTTACAGTTAAATAGTTTGAAAGCAACAGTCAGGAATGATCTCCTATTTCTTGTCATTTTTTGTTTGATGCAGTATGTGGATGAGTGTATGTCTGACCTTTATAAAGAGGAAAATGTTGTCCTTTTTAACAGATGCTCTTTAGTGTTGCTCCATGGTGCAACAAGCTGCTGTGGCTGGTCAGCTGACCGGTGAGGAGCCGACAAAACAGGAATTTGCTGCAGTCACGCTGGGTTTTGGGAAGTGTATTATTACATTTTTAAGCATTTCTTGCCAAAAATCAAACTGCTAAGGGATTGAAAAAAGAATCTGTATCTTAATCAAAACAATTGGCAAATTGTTACAGAGCAAATATTTCAACAAAAAATGTGTAAGTTTTTATTACTTCATTGAGCCGTGATACTGAAAGCTGTGGAAAAAACAGACTCACACACAACCTCTGCCCACCCGCCAGCAGATACCAGATAACCTGATTTGATAAGACCAGCCCTTCAACTCAAATGCTAATCCCGGCATGGATGCGGAGCGAGCGTGCTTTGAAACACCGTGGACTAACCTGTTTCTCTGGCTCTTTCCTCTTCTCTCTGTCATGAGTGGATTACACACATTACTCCTATCATTGATTCACCGACTCTCACGTTTCGTACAACCACCTCTCATCAGATTATACAGAAACCTGTGGCTGGAAGCTCTAACCACTGCCCCACACTTCACAAGAAGGAGAGCTAAAATTTCAAATATACTGACGTATAACCCACCTCGGCTGCCTGAGCAGTCTTCCTCCACAGCCACAGGTCGATCCCAGGCACCATCTTTAAAACCTCGGGCCTTCCTCTGAAACTGCTCCTCTCTTCCCCGCAAATTTTTCATCCTCCCCCTCAAAGATTTGCTCCTAATCATGTGTATTCCTCTTTCCTTGTCACTCCTATTTTCATTTTTTCCCTCCCTCTCCAAACTAGATGCTTTGCGGTTGCCTCCATCAATCTTCATTTCCTCTGCTTCCTCTGCGGGCCGCTCGGCCTCGTTTCTTCTCCCGTCTCTCCCTGGAGCTCCCACCGTCCCTTTTTTCCCTGCTCTCTCCTGCTCTTTGACTATTTGTTGTTATCGCTTTTCCCATTTCCTCCAAATTATCTGCCTCCCTTTTCACACTTTGATCATCTACCTTTTAAACTGTCCCTGTTTAAAAATGCTATCCAGCCCTTTGTTATTTTCTGTGAGTGTTTTAAGCTTGATCCTCTTATTGTGCCTCGTTAGCCCCAACCCCACAGAACCTAATGTGTCAAATCATGCAAAACTGTGATCAAAGTCTAAATCAAAGTCAAGTCTCAGTTACTAAATGCTGTGCTCCCAGATCATCAATCAAAAATAAAAACTAGTGTGGAGCTGATTTAGGGTAAAGGATTACACAGAAAGCTTCCAGAGATTCTTTTTTCTTATTTCCACTGCAGCACAACTGATAATGGATCTCACTTGCACCTCACAGACAGTTGTTTGTGTGTGTGTGTGTGTAGTTTTAATGGGTTAGTGTTGACAGTTTCAGTTTCAAAATTTCCAAAAAACATTTTTCTTGATTTCACTCAAACCTGTGGGTCTAAGATACATCTCCATATATATACAGGTGAAATTTGACCCAAAACTGCCTCTAGTGAACAAAATTTTGTAGCACCTTTTTTAATGTTGTCAAGTGTCTAAACAGGTCAAATTTGGCCCAAACAGCCTCTAGTCATCTTTAAAATGAATATTATCTAATATTTAGGTTTTCTTGATTCCTTACACACAATTAACAGGCTGGGCTTCGCCCTTAAGATCCAGTGAAAGGAACTCTGAATGCTTCAGAATACCGAGAGGTGACATGACGGTTCAGCAGTGCACAAAGCCACGTGTGTAGAGACATAGGTGAGTGGAGTCCTGACCTCAACCCCACAGAACACCTTTGGGATGAACCAGAGCACAGACTCAGAGCCAGGCCTTCCCGCCCAACATCACTGTGTGACCTCACAAAAATGTGCTTCTGGAAGAATGCTCTAAAGTTCCCCCTGGCACACTCCCAGAGGAGTCGAAGCTGCTCTAGCTGCAAACTTTGGACCGACGTCCAGTCAAACCCTGCGGATTCAGAATGGGTTATTCTGAACTTTGGAGAATGCTTTTGGCAGTGTAGCGAACACTTCAGCTCGGAGTCAAGGATTCCATGACGGCTCTGCTCTGTGCGTGCACGCACTTGTGCCTCCTCAGCCTGGTGGACGTGGAGAACCTCTTGGAGCAGAGCGAGCAGCCGTGCGGCCTCTCGCCGGTGTGCGTGCGTACGTGCGCGCCGAGGTCTGACGAGCACCTGAAGCGCCTGTCGCAGGTGGGGCAGGGGTACGGCCGCTCCCCGGTGTGGGTGCGGGTGTGCAGGAGCAGCTCCCCGGAGGTGAGGAAGCCCTTCCCGCAGCGCGTGCAGCCGTGCGGCCGCTCCCCGGTGTGCGTCAGGTTGTGGCGGGCCAGCGAGGCGGACTTGGCGAAGGCCTTGCCGCAGTGGCCGCAGGCGAACGGCCGCTCGCCGCTGTGCGCGTTGAGGTGCTCGCCCTGCGCCCGCCTGCTCTTGAAGCTCTTGGGGCAGTGAGGGCAGCCGAAGGGCTTCAGGCTGCTGTGGCTGCGCTGGTGCCTCAGCAGCTCGCCGTGGCTCAGGAAGGCCTTCTGGCAGGCCGGGCAGCCGTACGGCCTCTCGCCCGTGTGCGTCCTCAGGTGGCGGGTGAGGCTGGCCAGCTGCGTGAAGCTCTTGTCGCAGCGCGTGCAGCTGAAGGGCCGCCGGCTGGCGTGCGTCAGCAGGTGGCGGTGGAGGATCTGCGGCTGGGTGAAGCTCTTCTCACACTGGGTGCACGGGTGCGGCCGGTCCCGGGCGTGGACCCGCTGGTGCTTCCTCAGCAGCCACACGTGCGTGAAGCTCTTGCCGCATTCGCAGGCGAAGGGCCGCTCGCCCGTGTGCTTCATCTGGTGCCTCCTGAGGTCCGCCGCCCGGCCGTACACCTTCTCACACACTCCACACCTGTACTGCCGCTGGGGGACGTGCGTCTGCCTGTGCTGCAGCCGCTCCAGGATGCTGCCGAAGCTCTCGCCACATTTCTGGCACCTGTACGGAGCGTGGCCGCTCTCCGGGGACGCCTCCGCCACCTCGGTGCTCAGACCCAGCGGGGGGTCGCAGGCCTGGCCGCAGGCGGTGCGTTGGAAGTGCAGCTGGAGGAGCCCCCTCTGCGTGAAGCGCTTGCCGCACTGGGAGCAGAGGAAGGGCCGCTCTCCGCTGTGGATGCGCTGATGCCGGGTCAGGTCCCAGGAGTTCTTGAAGGCCTTCTTGCACTCGGCGCAGGTGTACGGCCGCTCGCCCGTGTGCGTCCTCTGGTGCCGGGTGACGTCGGAGGCGCGGGTGAACGTCTTGCCGCAGTCGCTGCAGGTGTGGGGGTCCGGCCGCTCGTGGATGGGGAACGGCTTCGGGAACTCTGGGTGCTGGACTCGCTTCCTGGGGGCCTGGGCTGCGTCTGCAGCTCGGTGCAGTTTGCTGTACTGCTCGGGGTGACTGTGCTCCATGTGCTGCAGCAGGTAGGACTCCTGCATGTGGAAGAACGGACACTCGGAGCAGGCAAAGACCTGCATGGACATCTCTACGGTGGTGCCTGTGGAAAGTTCAGATACCTCAGACACCTGATTGACACTTTTTTTGACACTTTTGTTGTTCATAACCACAATCTCACACAAAAAAATGCAATCTTGTCTCCTAATAGGTGCCCTAATCACAACTTCTAAACTGGTCTGTTTGCTTTGAACGGTCGCAGAGTTTCCTTTAGAGTGAAATAGACAAATGGTGACAACAAATGGATTTTCCTGACCCTGTGTTCCAAGGTCCTCTAGGCTCTTGTGGTGCTGCAGGAGTGAACTCAGGTCGTTGGGACAAGACAGTGCATGCACACAGTCCCTCAGCACAGAGGGAGCAGAGGTCAGCCATGAAACTGTCTGTAGGAGGATGAAAGAACGTATATTTGCAATAAGAAGGGTACCTATCCCAAGCAAAACAGAATTTTCTCCAGCGAATTGTCACATTTTAAACACAATAAAGATCATAAAAGACTGACGAAAAGAGAAAACAGAAAGAACAGAATTGAATAGAATATGCATTTCTTCGTACCAAAATGGGAAACAGAAAGAGCTTTCATCTCAAGAAGTTTTAGTCACGCTGATTATGTTTTGAGGGTCTGAGTCACCACTGACCTGTCGGAGGTCTGGTACTGGCAGAAGTTTCTCCAGTTTAGAGAGAAACTCCCACACAAGCAGCTGCATGTCTGTGTCATAGCTGAGGCCGTATTCTGTTGGAAACACCTCCTGAGAAGAGCAAAAGAAGTTATTCTAAATGATATTCTAAAAGTCCAACAGGCTGTGGTTATCAGAACAGGTCTGTGTCAAGGTGTTGGGTCGCCTTACCTGGTAGAAATGCTCCCTCTCTGCAGGGTCTTTCAGCAGCGTTTGGATGAGCTCCATGAAGATAGCCTCCTCGGCATCCACCTCTGCATCTCCACTCTGGAAGACAGCTCCAGTTTAACTGGGAACATCTCCAACTGGCCAGAAATTACAACACGTCTCTAGTGGGAATTATGAAAGCACAACTACACTCACTTACTCCTGTGTATCCTGGTGGGCGTATACGCTCCAGGTGAGGCTGAATACACACTATGTTTGCCGTTTCCTCATTTCTGCACAACTCCAGAATGATCTGAGAAACATGCAGATAAGAGTGTCCCCTCAGTGAGACATGGAAGCATAGGATTGCTGTAACTTAATCTGGACTCTGCCGCCTCACTTTGGCCCTCAGTCGGAGGAGCATCTTGCCCCGCTGCTTTGCACTGAGCAGGTCGGGGACGGAGGCCGTCACCAGCGTCACAAACTCGTCGAGCTTCTCGTAGTCGAGCACGTCTCGGTTCTGTGCCACCTGCCACATGGCTGCAGACAGCAGCCGCAGAGGGGGGATCAGCAGCCTCAGAGAGGACAGCGGCAGGAAGATATCTGCACAAACACAGAATCATCATGATTATCATGATCTGCCGCGACTGTCAGGGTTTGCCTTAAACTTTCATCCGGGTTAAACATAAGGACTGAGAGAGGCTTTGTGAATCTCTTGCATGATGTCTTTTCACATTAAACTATACAAATGAATAACCCAGATTGGCTAAAATGAAAGCTAGTTTTAAAATAAAAAGCTAAAACTATTTTAGTTACAAGGCACAGTTTAATGCATATATCATGCTATGATCAACATACATTATCAACATGCATTATTTTCATTTCAAACCATGCATCGAACAGTTTATAGAGTTCTATCTCATGTTTCATCTCATTGCACTGCACAGTGTAAATATGTGTATATAAGGAAATTTCTCATTTGACTTAGTTAGCTGGGCCTTCAAAGGACCGATATACATCATGTGCCAGACTGAGAGTATGTTTATTTTAATTTACTCAAAATCTGTCTCATACATGATGTTGCTTTCATTCATGGTTTTCTATTTTATGGGAACTAATGTGGTTACCCTGATAGTAGCCCGAGCCAGGAGCTAACTACATTGTGACACAGTTAAACTTTAAAGATTCGCCGATAAAAACTCTGCAATAAAACGGACCCGTGTTCGCCACTTGACGGGAGCTTCCAGTCGACTCCATGATTAAGACCACGAATAGTTGCATATAACGTTTAAACCTCCATGAGTCTGGTCTGGGAGCTAATTGTTGTTAGCTTCCCGGAAGCGGAACTACGTAGTTGATACTAGGGACGCTTTCAAAGTAACAGCAGTGAACCACATTTATCGCAACTACTAACAAAATAAACGTTGGACAACAAGTTGAAAAAGTGAAAGACTGGATTTAATGTTACCAACTTTAAATCAGTGGATTCATGTAATTATTCTGATGTCATTCAGGCACAGCTGAAGTGCACACAAGAATATGAGACTCTAAACATTCAGAGAAAGTGGGGGAAAATATATCTCCATAATACTCAGCAGTAGGTTTCTGACCTCAAATTGACCAGTTACAAATAAAAATAGAAAGACAGTAAAAAGTGTAGAATTTCCAATAGTCAAGTGAGGCTTATAGTTTTTTAAGGTTTTTCCTCAAGTTTTAAGCTTTTATGATCCATCGTAAGTTATACATCTATTGTTACATGAGCTCTTCCCTGTCACTGGTTGCCATTGCTGTAGACAATACTTAACTTAGAAGGACAACTCTATAATCCACCTTCAGCAGACCTCTGGTAACAAATTTCTCCTCCACTGACAGAAGAAATCAACTCTTTCCTAGTGATTATTCAGGCTGCACCAGATCAGAGGCAGATTATCCACTTGTCTGTGTGTCTTACTTCTAGTTCCTTCTCAAAACAGCCTTCAAGAACAACATTTCTGCAGCAATGAAAACAATTACCAGATGTGACATGTATAATAGCACCGGAGCATAGGCTGATGACAGGATGAAGATCATGATGAAACTGACTGTTCCGTCCAAATGAATCCTTGTGCATTTTCCCTGTATAGCATCTATCTGACCTTTGAATGTAAGTATGATGTATTATTATCATCTCAAACAAAGGCATGAATATCTCTTGGTTCTTTCAAGACACATTTCATCATCACAATAACAGAGACTAAGAATTTGGTTGACAAGCAAAACTTTTTAATTGCAGTATTTTCCATGTGCAACCTGCCATATGTTTCATGAGCTTTTAGGATCACATTTTGGTCACGGTGTGCATGTAAAATCTTGTTCTGCATACGCCCTGCCCACACAGGATCATCAAATGGCTTATTAGGACAATACAAACATTTCCACACACATCCTCACCCCAGGGCTTTATTTTTGGTGCAGGATAACAAGCAAATTTAAGACATAAAACCAGAGCACTGGAGGATAAGAATGCCATACAATTCAAACTTTGTCAATAGAAATCAAAATCAGGGAGCACACCTACAACAGAGTACATACAGAGTAACATTTACATGATAACACTTTGAAACAGTTTCTTCGGGACTTCTAAATTTGGTACATTTTCCCAAGTCCCAGCGTCAGCACTGCCACGTTTCCGATAAAATACTTGAAACATCCCGAGGTGTATCCATTCATGCAGACTGGCAGGAGCTTGAGGGAAGGAGGTCTGTGGAGGTTCAAATCTCTCGCGTGTAACATGTGCAGCTCCAGGGTCCGACAGAGATGGAAGTTTGGGATGCCGGATCCAACGGTGTAGTGTCAAATTCAGTCATAGCTGGGTAGCATTCCTGGCAGGAGCACGGGGGCCACCGTTACACATCTTCGTCTTCCCCAGAGTCCAGAGGACAACCTGAAGGCAAAATATATTGCAATGTGAGGGTGAGAGGATAACGGAAAATTACCATTCAAGTCAGTATGAGGAAAGACCAACAACAGTGATGATTCAATTATTAGATAAGAAACTTAAAACTAAGATAACAAAGAAAAGGGTTGAAGGAAAAAATTTTAAGAAAATGTTTATCAAAGACAAGAGCTAAATACTCCACAAATTGATTTAAAAATCACAACTTTATTTCACATTATAGTATCCATTATCTTCCTAAACAGGTCCACTTAGTGACTGTAAGGTCTACATGAAGTCCTGAATTTTTTTTCCCCCAAGTGAATGAATGAACATTTAGTTGGAGTAAAACGATGTTAGTAACAGCCCCTTTTTTGATGAGTTCATCCTTTTACTAAACCACATACTAGGCTCTCCTTTTATGTGACCTTCTTTTTTAAAACAGTGTCTGGAGATTGAAGATCAAACTGAAGATGTTTACATTGTAATTACCAGTGAGTGACCTCTGACCTCAACTAACCTGAACCATCTACTGTTAATATTTGAACAAGCATCGCCACACAAGGAACGTAGCAACTGAAGGTTAAAGTGAGTGAACTTACTGACATAAAATGAACTTAGATGTGACAACAGACACATTTAAGATACGACTTTAGTCCATAAGTTAAGTAACTTCCGTACCCGCCCTCCTTTAAGTAACGTTAGCTGGAAACTTACCCTGAAAGCAACTTCTTTCTCCTCCTCCTCCTCCTTTTTACGGGATGATGAAATAAACGACCAGGAATAAGAGGATGTCGAAGACGACGAATACCCAGAAGTCGTACCAGTACGAGTGTTTGGGCAGGGAGAGCGGCTGCCCCGTGAATTTACTGGTTTTCATGTCGTCCTGGGACTCCGCAGCCGTCGCAGCCCCCATCTTGGCTCCTGGCGCTGCCGCTGCCTGTTGGGAGAGACCCGGAAGTGATGACGTCAGACGCAGAGCCCCCTTCAGAATAAAAACGTGACGCACGGTAGAGCTACCTTTCAAAATAAAAGCTGTATGACCATTGTCAACGCAACCTGCTGCGCGTTATGCATAACACCGGTATGGAGCTGGAAAACTGTGGTTGGAAGTGTATTTGTAGTGATTGTAGTAAATGTTGTCCCCCGATCGACTTCAAACCTCTGCGTCCGGGCATTGAGTGACAGTACAATTCTACTAGAATTCAAATTTCCGAAAATTTTCAAGATTTCGATTCCTAGTTTTGATTCCTCGTCCGTCGACCGGAAGAAGAAGCCCCTGACCCTGACAACCCTTACAAAGTTATATTTTTATTCTAGGGACCCACTCAGTGTTGTGAATCAGTGGATTGAAATGTGATTGGAATTTGTGAATAGCAGTGTGATTTTGTGTGTGATTTTATATGAGTAGAGTCATCTGAGCCTTCAGAGGGAGCAGAAGGGACTGTGGCCTACGATGGGAAACCTCCGGCCTGGGCACAAAAGATTTGTGTCACCTGATCCTCGTAGAAGCTCCCAGAGTGGTGGCTTCAGGGATAGAGGTCTGCATGCACTCACAGTTCTCAGTTTCTCTCCAAGTCCACCCCAGACTCTGTCCTGCTGCCTGTTGGGAGGTTCTCACTCCACCCGGTGTGTTCCAGTGTTCGTCGGCACAATCACTGATCAATTTTTGCATGCTCATAGCCCAGTTGAAATAACATGATGGAGGTAATAAAGTACAAACAAGAAGTCAATAGATTTGCAGGTGAAGTTTGATGACTCAGCCTGACAGTCGCGCATTGACCAGTCTGAGTCTGAAACACCAGGAACACACTGAGATCAGTGTTTTTAGTCCAGTTTCACCCTACAGAGTGGGGATAACATGGATGTTAAAGATATAAGGCTTTAAAACGTGTTGGGTTGTTTGGCCAGGTCACTGTCAGTCAAATCTGATCAAGCAGTTCACTTTCATGTTTTTCTTACCTTGTTGTGTGATATTGAGAAAATGGCGTCTCTCCTGTGAGAAGATGACATTTAAATAGTGATTTTTATCTTGAGTGAATCTCACAGTAAACATGCCCTCATAAGACTGAATAACGACCAATACATTTACTGTATTTACTGGCTTATTGTCATGCTTGAGTGAAACCTTAGTGAAGGGATTTTATTGGAGTGTGTGGGTGTTGGGGTTTATAATTATACAATAACCTGAGAGAGTATATCTATATGAGACTTTCTAAAGCTTAGATGTAACTTTTGTATCTTTTGGTTTATCAGCATGCCAAGCAAAGATCTTTAGTGTGGATGTAAAAGAGAGTTAATTCTCTTTCATTCTGTTGCTTTTCATCATGACCCCTATACCCACATATCATCACCCGAACAGGACTGGTTCAACCCGGTACGTGAGTATGTTATCAACGCAGACTCACACACAGCTGATAGGAGGAGCCGGAATAACGCCTGTACTGTGAAAGAGGTCGGCTCAGTTTGTGAAGCGACAGTCAGCAAACATTGAATCGAGCAGGAAGTGGGGAGTGGGATCACACCAGCCTACATAAGCTCACAACTGAAGCTGCCGTGCCATTTTCAACTCGGCGTCTGCCAGACGGTTAAAGCTGAGGAGCAGGACTCGTCGATCACGACCAACATGGCTGGTGTTCCAGAGCTGCTGCTGGAGATTTTGGAGGAGCTGGTAGATGAAGACCTGAAGAAATTCCACTTTTTCCTTTGCAATGACGTCACCGAGGGATTTTCATGTATTCCAAGAGGCCGTGTCACCGGGGTGGACAGGATGGACACCGTGCAGCTTCTGGTGCAGAACTACGGCCATGACGGTGCCGTCACCGTCACTGAGGACATACTGATGAGCATGCCGAACAGACTGTTGGCTGAAAAACTGAAGAAAGAGTACAAGAAAGGTAAAACATGTTGATTTAGAATGGTGGAGGGTGGTCCACCAAAAAGACCCCAATGGAATCAAGAAAGGAGAGAGACGAGACCCTGCCCGGAGGAAGCCCGGGGCCCACGTCCGGAGCCAGGCCCGGACGGAGGGCCCGACAGCGAGCGCCTGGTGGCCGGGTCTGCCACGGGGCCCGGCCGGGCCCAGCCCGAAGAGGTTACGTGGCGTCTCCATCCTCTCCGCCGCCCCGTGGACCCACCACCTGCAGGGCGAATGACTGGGGTCGGGTGCAAAGCGAACTGGGTAGCAGTCGTGGGCAAGGCCCCCGACGGACCAATCCCAGGGCGACAAATCTGGCTCTAGGTACATGGAATGTTACCTCGCTGGGGGGGAAGGAGCCTGAGCTCGTGAGGGAGGTGGAGCGGTACCGGCTAGAGATAGTCGGGCTCACCTCCACACATAGTATGGGCTCTGGAACCCAAATCCTCGAGAGAGGTTGGACTCTCTACTACTCTGGAGTTACCCACGGTGAAAGGCGGCAAGCTGGTGTGGGCTTGCTTATAGCCCCCCAGCTCAGCCGCCATGTGTTGGAGTTCTCCCCGCTGAACGAGAGGGTCGCGTCCCTCCGCCTTCGGGTGGGGGGCCGAACCTTAACTGTTGTTTCGGCTTACGGGCCGAACAGCAGCACAAAATATCCGGGCTTCCTGGAGTCCCTGGGAGGAGTACTGGAAAGTGCTCCAACCGGAGACTCCATCGTCCTGCTGGGAGACTTCAATGCTCACGTCGGTAATGACAGCGAAACCTGGAGGGGCGTGATCGGGAGGAACGGCCTCCCCGATCTGAACCCGAGCGGCGTTCTGTTACTGGACTTCTGTGCCAGTAACAGTTTGTCCATAACAAACACCATGTTCAAGCATAAGGGCGTCCATCAGTGCACATGGCACCAGGACACCCTAGGCCGGAGATCAATGATCGACTTTGTAGCCGTATCATCTGACCTCCGGCCGTATGTGTTGGACACTCGGGTAAAGAGAGGGGCTGAGCTATCAACCGACCACCACCTGGTGGTGAGTTGGGTTCGCTGGCCGGGGAGAAAGCTGGACAGACTTGGCAGACCCAAGCGCATCGTGAGGGTCTGCTGGGAACGCCTGGCGGAATCTCCTGTCAGGGAGGTCTTCAACTCCCACATTCGGGAGAGCTTTGACCTGATCCCGAGGGAGGCTGGAGACGTGGAGCACGAGTGGACCATGTTCTCCACCTCCATTGTGGATGCGGCTGTTCAAAGTTGTGGCCGTAAGACCTCCGGTGCCTGTCGCGGCGGCAATCCCAGAACCCGGTGGTGGACACCGGAAGTAAGGGATGCCGTCAAGCTGAAGAAGGAGTCCTACCGAGCCTGGTTGGCTTGGGGGACTCCTGAGACAGCTGACGGGTACCGACGGGCCAAGCGGATGGCAGCGCGAGCAGTTGCAGAAGCAAAAACCCGGGCCTGGGAAAAGTTCGGGGAGGCCATGGAGAAGGACTATCGGTCGGCCTCGAAGAAGTTCTGGCAAACCGTCCGGCGCCTCAGGAGGGGGAAGCAGTGCCCCACCAATACTGTTTACAGTGGAAGTGGGGAGCTCTTGACCTCGACTGGGGACATCATTGGCCGGTGGAAGGAATACTTCGAGGATCTCCTCAATCCCACTGTCACGCCTTCTCTAGAAGAAGCAGAGGCTGAAGACCCAGAGGTTGACTCATTCATCACCCAAGCCGAAGTCACTGAGGTAGTTCGCAAGCTGCCCAGTGGCAAGGCTCCGGGGGTGGATGAGATCCGCCCTGAGTATCTCAAGTCACTGGATGCTGTAGGGCTGTCCTGGCTGACACGCCTCTGCAACATCGCGTGGCAGTCGGGAACAGTGCCCCTGGAGTGGCAAACTGGAGTGGTGGTCCCTCTTTTTAAAAAGGGGGACCGGAGGGTGTGTTCCAACTACCGGGGGATCACACTCCTCAGCCTCCCGGGGAAAGTCTATTCCAGGGTGCTAGAGAGGAGAGTTCGGCCAATAGTCGAACCTCGGATCCAGGAGGAACAATGCGGTTTTCGTCCCGGCCATGGAACACTGGACCAGCTCTATACTCTCCACAGGGTGCTCGAGGGTTCATGGGAGTTTGCCCATCCAGTCCACATGTGTTTTGTGGACTTGGAGAAGGCTTTCGACCGTGTCCCTCGTGGTGTCCTGTGGGGGGTACTCCGGGAGTACGGGGTCCAGGGCTCTCTACTGAGGGCCGTGCGGTCACTGTATGACCGGTGCAGTAGCTCGGTTCGCATGGCCGGCAGTAAGTCAGGCCTGTTCCCGGTGCATGTAGGCCTCCGACAGGGCTGCCCTTTGTCACCGGTTCTGTTCATCACCTTTATGGACAGAATTTCTAGGCGCAGCAGGGGGCCAGAGATGGTCCGGTTCGGGAGTCATGGGATCTCATCTCTGCTCTTTGCAGATGATGTTGTCTTATTGGCTCCCTCGAGCCAGGACCTCCAGCATGCACTGGGGCGGTTTGCAGCCGAGTGTGAAGCAGCTGGGATGAGAATCAGCACCTCCAAGTCCGAGGCCATGGTTCTCGACCGGAGAAAGGTGGAATGCCCTCTTCAGGTCGGTGGAGAGCCCCTGCCTCAGGTGGAGGAGTTCAAGTATCTTGGGGTCTTGTTCACGAGTGAGGGAAGGATGGAGCGAGAGGTCGACAGGCGGATCGGTGCAGCGGCCGCAGTAATGCAGTCACTGTATCGGTCCGTCGTGGTGAAGAAGGAGCTGAGCCAAAAGGCGAAGCTCTCGATTTACCGGTCGATCTACGTTCCTACCCTCACCTATGGTCATGAACTCTGGGTCATGACCGAAAGAATGAGATCCCGGATAGAAGCGGCTGAAATGGGTTTCCTCCGCAGAGTGGCGGGGCGCTCCCTTAGAGATAGGGTGAGGAGCTCTGTCACCCGGGAGGAGCTCGGAGTAGAGCCGCTGCTCCTCCACATCGAGAGGAGCCAGCTGAGGTGGCTCGGGCATCTGAATCGGATGCCTCCTGGACGCCTCCCTAGGGAGGTGTTCCGGGCATGTCCATCCGGGAGGAGACCCAGGGGAAGACCCAGGGCACACTGGAGTGACTATGTCACCCGGCTGGCCTGGGAACGCCTCGGGATCCTCCCGGAAGAGCTGGAGGAAGTGTCCAGGGAGAGGGAGGTCTGGGCGTCCCTGCTTAGACTGCTCCCCCCGCGACCCGGCCCCGGATAAGCGGAAGAAGATGGATGGATGGATGGATGGATGGAGGGTGGTCATGGTTAGCAATGAAAGCTTGGTTTGAAGGAATGTTTTCTATTCATCCTCTGAACAAACTAGCAACTTCCCACTAGTGAACTCGTACCAGATCGATGTGCTCCCAGTTATGAGTTGTGACATCACACATCACTCTGAACAAAACAACGCTCTAGTGTTAGCTCGTTTTCACTGCATTGATCAATACGCCACCCTGCTACTGCTACATGCTCCTGGTATTATGTTGAAGCATTCTGTAGTTTCTGATTCAGGCACGAATGTGGTTGGATGAGGAAGCGAGCGTGTGTGAGTGACTGAAGAGCTGTCAGACACGTTTGTTGTTTTTGATAAGTTTTTTTTCGGATCAACTCTGAAATGAAAACAAGGCATAATATGATTCTCCATGTTTGTTCATGTTTGTATCTTGCTTCCAGGTGTAACTCACCAGGAACTCCCAACTCCTCCTCTCCTACTCCGAGCTCCTCCTCCTGCTCCGAAAGTCCAACATCTTAACTTACAGGTCAGGAATAACAGGAATTACAGGAATCCTTGAAAGCACAATGAGCCTGAAATATCCATGTCTATTGTATTTCACCTATATGTTTCAGCTGGTGGAGCCCTCCAAGAAGCTCCAGGAGAACATCTGCCCTCAACATGAGGTGGAGATGAAGATGTTCTGCCGCACTGATCAGAAGTGTATCTGCATCGTCTGCAGCTTGGATGATCATAAAGGCCACGACACAGTGTCAGTAGCAGCAGAAAGGAAGGAGAGGCAGAGAGAGCTGGAGCTGAGTCGACAACACATCCAGCAGAAGGTCCAGCAACTAGACAAAGAGGTGAAGCTGCTCCAGAGGGAGCTGAAGGATCTCAGTCACTCTGCTGATGAAACCTTATGGTTCAGCAAGAAGATGTTCTCTGAGATGAAGCGTCTCCTGGAGCAGAGAGAGCGTGATGTGGAGCAGCAGGTCAGATCCCAGCAGCAACGTGAAGAGAGTCGAGTCAAAGAGCTTGAGGAGCAGCTGGAGCAGGAGATCACTGAGCTGAAGAGGAGAGACGCTGAGCTGGAGCAGCTCTCACACACACAGGATCACACACAGTTTCTCCTCAGCTGCTCCTCACTGGCCCCACCCACAGAGTCTGCAGACTCCTCCAGCATCTCCATCCGTCCTCTGAGACACTTTGAGGACGTGACAGCAGCTGTGTCAGAGCTCAGACATGGACTCCGGAACTATCTGACAGAGAAGTGGACAAACATCTCACAGGCAGTGGCTCAAGTAGATGCTCTACTGTTACCCAGGACCAGAGAGGAATTCTTAAAATATTCATGTGAGCTCACACTGGATCCAAACACAGCACAAAGATACCTGTTATTATCTGAGGAGAACAGAAGAGCAACATACACAGATCAACAACAGTCTTATCCTGATCATCCAGACAGATTCATTGATTGCGCCCCTCAGGTCCTGAGCAGAGAGAGTCTGACTGGACGTAGTTACTGGGAGGTGGAGTGGAGAGGAGGAGCAGTTGATGTAGTAGTCGCATACAAGGACATTGGCAGACTAGGTTGTTTTGGACATTATGAAACATCTTGGACTTTACGCTGTGATAAAAACAGTTGTGGTTTTTATCACAACAGCATATACACTTCCCTCTCAGGTCCTGTGCCCTCCAGGATTGGAGTGTACCTGGACGACAGAGCAGGTGTTCTGTCCTTCTACAGAGTCTCTGAAACCATGACCCTGCTCCACAGAGTCCAGACCTCCTTCACTCACACGCTCTACGCTGGACTTAGGATTTCGGGGTCTGATGGAACCACAGCTGAGTTCTGTGACCTCAAAAAGTCATTCAGGGGTCAAAGGGTTAAATCCTGAGTTCTCAGCTGATTGTCCCTCAGTGTGTGTGTGTTACTGGTCTGTTTCTTTTCTTTTTACATTCCTGCAGAAATCTCTGATTTCCCTGGTGTTTTTCAGCTGAAACTTGTTGTGTTTGTGTGGATGAATCCAGAAGCCGTGTGGATTAGAACACGTGTGTAGCGTGTGTGACAGTGAGATCTACGTCTACACTGAACTGATTTCTTCTCTGGAGCTTCAATGTTTTAGTTTCAGCTTTAGCTATTAAAGTCATAAATCAGGTGATCATCTGCTAATTTGCTTTTTAAAGAGATCAGCTGAAGTGAAGATGCTCAACAGTCTCTGAAATCAAAGTTTATTTCCCTGAATTCATGTTTTACTGTTTCAAACTCTGTTGTATTTTCTTTCTTCTTCCTCCACAAGGATTTATAAAACTATCAGTATCACGAGGAATTCAGTTCATTCATCATTTCTTTTTGTGTAGCTGCTGACTTTGTGCTCAGACAAACTGATTGTGTGGACGATGAAATCTGAGATGAAACCAACTTTGAGTCTTAATAAAGGATCATGAACCAAACAGTTTCCTCTGGTCTTCAGTTCAGCTCAGTGAAGCTTTGAGGAAGAACACAGACACTGGATTAATGTTAAATCATACATAATAACAAGGGGGGTGGGTTGTAATTTCCAATATGCGGGAGGGGGGCAAAGTGGTTAAGCTACCAGGACTATTTTACTATACTGATTTATACTGTTATTTGTGCCTTTAAATTTATTTTTCAGCGTATACAAACACACACTTAAGACAAAGGTTTGCTCGTGTGACACCAAATACCATTTATTAGGGCTTTACAAAGACTACAAAATCCTCAAGATGAGTTAAATCACTGTCTCTGTCTATTTACATGATATGTTACATACAAATGTACAAAATATAAAACATTTAAGGACAAATGTTTCACCCAAAAAGAAGAAAACCTTTCACTTCTCTCAAACCAGAGTAAATGCTATGGTTCCTATCGACTGAGATGTGACTGCAAAGTGTCGTACTTGTGTGTGTGTGTGTTTGTGAAGGGAGAATAAACGAGGGTGGACACTTTCGACTTGGTTTTTGTCTGGCCCGATTCCTGTGCAGGCTGGGAGGAAGGAGGAGAGGGAGGGGAGGCTGCTGGACTGCCTGGGACACCTGGGAAGCTGAGCACAGGTAGGATTGCCGAGGTGTACGATTGTCCTGAGGTTGTGACGATGTGACTTCTTGGCCTCTGGTTGGGCTTTTTTTTCTTTGTAGCAGTAGCACCTGTGGGTTGTAGTGGGACGTATACAGTACGGTGTGGGGTCAGCTTCAGGTGCCTCTGACAGCCAGGAAAAGCCTGACTGGTCCAGACAGGAAGGAGGATATTATACTGTATGGCAGCACGGGAGGAGAGTGATTTTAGTGATTGTAAAAAAAAGAAACCGTACTGTACACCTGTAAGCCTCCTGCATAGGCAAAACATCCAATCACCACGAGACACACACCTGTTTCTGACAGCGTGTCGACTTTTTTGCATTTCTTCTTCTTCTTCTTCTTCTTTGTCTTTTTTTTTTTTACTCTGTTTTCTCAAAGTACAATAATTTACTCGGCGGGTTAAGCATATTGTAACATCAACAGGGCAGAATGCATCTTTGATTTCACTGTGCAAGACTTAAAGTATTTACACACACACACACACACACACACACATCCCCGCACCCTCCCCCGCCCACAAACCCCCGTCACCTCAAAGTGTGCAAAACCAACCCACTGGATAAACAAAGAGAGAGGACAATCAGAATTCAAAATGGCTTCCGTCCGATACACGCATACGTGATGATAAAGGTCTCTCCTCCCGATACTTTGTTTTTAAAAAGCTTCAAAACGCGCCCGTCGGGCTAGAAAACCCAAAACAGTTTGGTTGTGCTCCTGTCGGTTCAAGTGAGCCCAGCTCAACTGGGCGGAAAAACGACAACTTAAAAAAAACACCCCACACCCACCAAACCCACCCCGCTTTAATCTGCTTTTGTTCGTTCTTAAACGCTTTTCTTTTTTACAATGTTGGTCAGTTTTTAAATTCAAATACAGCATCAACTCTTTTGTACATTTACTGTCGGAACGAGGAAACAAGGTTCGGAGGAAGAGGGAGAAAATAAAAAAAATGAGAAGAAAAATGAAAAAACGTCAAAGAGGCTGTTTTCATCACCACCCACAGGCAGCTTCTTTGATGTAGCAGGAAGCAGATCGTCATCATTTGTCGGCATTTCTAGCATCGTCTCTTCTCACTATAGTGAATGGGAGCAGGAGGCCGCCTCCCAAACTGTTGCACATTTAAGGCTGTGAGAAAGCACCAGAGTCATGGCCCCCCCCCCCCCCCCCCGCTCAGCCCGGGGCTGATCTGGCTCACGTGCATTCCTTATCGAATACTTTGGATTCTTGTTTCGTTTTGTTCTTTTTGGTTCCGCGTGGGTGCAGGTGCTGAACAGCGGCTGTTGAACGCCGGCTCCGCCTACAACTAAGCCCCGCCCACCTCGGGGCCCGCGGCTGCACCTGTCCAGCCCTGCCACTCTCACACCTCGGCACCAAAAACCACGCCTGCCTCATCAAAGTCTAACTCATTTTTGGAAGTCTATCAGGTCTGCATCCGGACGCCAGAGGAGACACTGGACCAGCTCTACATGTTCCATTTCTACATCAATCTGTTCACGTCTCCGTCTGACACTTTGTGTGTAGCGGCAGAGGGAAGCAGACAGACCTGAGCCACTCGAGGTGGGGGGAGAGACGTAATGATTGCGGATTGCTTTTCACAAGTAAGCAATCAACACCCAATCAGGCTCGGCGCCACGTGTTCAAAATAATCCGTCTGATTGGGATTTTGATCTGTGGGGTAGAGAAAAGATGGATTCTTCTGTCATTATAGATCCGGCATGTTTCTCGCTTCTTAGAGGAGGAAACGTGGAGGACTAACCCGAGTGTGTCGCCCTCTCAGGGTTCCTTTGATGTGACCTGGAAGTCGTTAATAAACACTGCGGATGTTTGCATCAACATGAGACTGAGCGGCCCGTCGACTTTTGTTCTTGTAGCTTCTGGTGTTAGAGACCCGCACACACACCGCTTCAACGAGCTCCACAGACGTGACTGATCATTGCACTGCACCCACGTGCACGCACGCGCACATATTGCACAGTTCTGCATATACATTGTGCTTCTATATATATATATATATATATATATATATTTATATACATATATATTCTCTATAGTTCTTAATTCTCTTATTTATAGTCACTAGTTGCTGTTTATTTGTACCTGTGCTTATATACGTGTTTATCTCCCTATAGCATCGATCTCTTGGTTGCAATGAAATGATTTTGAGTCGTCTTCTGATTCTGTGAACAGGAGCTGGGCCAGGCGGGTGGCGCTGCCTGCCTCTCTCTGAATGGATTCTACGCTTCTGAGGAGTGAGAGCAACTCAATCTAACTGTGAAGCAAAGTGTATGAGTGTGTGTAGAGACAGAGAGAGAGATGGAGAGAGAGAGAGAGAGAGAGAGTTTGTGTGTGTGTGTGTGTGGCAGTAAATCAAAGGGAACCGTTGATACTTGTCCATCATTTTTGTTCTTCACAGTAGCTCTGGATGACACACGGACAAAGCGCTTCTCGTTGTGCTTGTTCTCGTGCAGGGCAGCGAGGAGCAGTGAGGAGCAGTGAGGAGGAGCGAGGAGCAGTGAGGAGGAGCAGCTTGGCAGTGCCTGACACTGAGCAGGCTCAGGGCAGGAGGTTTATTTACCAACTTGACCACATTTTCAGGATCGGAGGAGGATCGGGAAAAGCCAAAGACACCCAGAGACGAGGTGTGAGAGTTACTTTGAGTCTTAAAAATGCTCACAAAGACTCTAGAAAAAAGCCTTAAAAGGAGGTAAACGTCACTTGCACGCCATCTCCCGGACTCCCAGCATAATCTGTCTTCTAAAAGCTGACAGCCTCTTTTGTGACCACCAGGGGGCGGTACAGCACCTGAAGCCACTTCATCATTCTGCTCTTTTCTTTGCCTCAGTCGGTGAGTTGGTGTAAAGCAGTGCCTTGCTCAATGAGACACTGGCAGGCTGGATCACTGATTATCACCTATTAAAGCTTCTGATCCTCCTCCTGCTGCCGCCCGTGTTTAAGTGCATGAGTGTGTGTGTGTCTAAGTGTGTGTGTGTGTGTGTGTGTTTTGTGTGAGAAGCACCTCTGTAAACAAGGAATGACACAAACAATAACCTTGCCACCCATTGTAAACATCTGCAGATATATCTGGGATTTAAAAAAAACAAACAAAACAAAAACAAAAAGTAATAAAAGTAAAATCCAGTTTTGTCACATCAGACTCTCGGCTCTTCCTCTCTGTGTTTTTCTGACACGTGGAGTTAATCTGCTGCTCAAAGCTGAGCTGAGCTCTGATCTAACTGGACTCCACGGAGCTGAAGTCCTGTACTCGGATACGGAGAGTTGTTTTCTGAAACGTTGAACATCCATTGAAGAAACGACTTGACCTGACCGCGGGACAGATTCATAGCGATGTGCCGGATCCTTGGAGAGAAGTGTGTCGGGGGGTCGGGGGGGTCGGGGGGGGGGGTGTCAAAGTTGGCCTCGAACACATAATGTTTGTGATTTCATATTGCACCGTTCTGTTGTAAACCCCAAAAAAGGTAAAAAAAAAACAACAATAGAGCGAGTTTTCTTTGCAGTGGCGGGGAGACCGTTTGGGACAACGAACTCTTTTCATACGTGACGTGACGCGACAGAGGCGTCCCCGCCAGCGAGGCGGGCGTCTGGGCCGTCGCCGACGGCAACCGCCTCATAGCGCCGACTCCAGCGAGGAGTCCAGCTGGTCGTCATGGTGACTGGTGCTGTCGCTGTCGCAGCTCTGCGTGCTGGAGTAGTTGGCCGCCTCCTGCAGACGTAGCAGCATGTTCATCTGGAAAACAACCACAACAACAACGTTAAGAACAAGGTCCGACCCAAACAGATGGTTATCGGATGACATGAGAAAACGTCTTAGGGACGTCCAGACCTCCCTCTCCCTGGACACTTCCTCCAGCTCTTCCGGGAGTCTGTACCATGTGTGTACGTTGCCATACTGTGTCTCATTTCTTTCATTATAAGTGTGTGTTTCTGTTGTCTTGAAGCGCGTGTCCTCCTCACCAGCGGGTCTCCCTCGGTGTCGCTCTGAGACACCTGCTTGGACGAGGCCCCCTCCTTGGACGAGCTGTAGCCGTCGTAGCCCACGTCCTCGGGCCGGAGCTGCAGCAGCGACTGGCCGTCCTGCTGCAGGGACACGGCGTTCCACGGATACGTGTCGTTCACCCACTTGGACGGATCCTCCCACGCCGCCCTTTTCCCATAGAGCTGCAGGAGGGTCGAGGAAAGAGAGGGTGAGGCAGGTCACCAGTCTGAGGTGATGAAGAGTGGAGGATCATCTCCATATCTGCATATATCTATTACTGTACACAGTATAGTTTCTAGTTTGTTTAGTCTAGTTTGGTCTAGTTTGGTATGGTTTGGTAACTTACCCAAAACACATTTTTTTGTATGTTTCTGTGTGGTAAAGTTCAGTCATTTATCATATTGTAACAGACAGTAAAGCACAGTACAGTCTCATTGTATTTAAAACCATGGTTATGAAAAACTGGGCTGCACGTTCTTATCTAATTAACCTGAGAGCTATTTATGATTATGTTGCTATTAACTGTCCAAAAACAGGTGCGGAAGAGGAATAAAAACAATATGAAAAGCGA
>CM055209.1:2565527-2643027 GCA_029224185.1 Karalla daura | reverse complement strand
CCATATATGTCCTCAGGTCCACCTGCCACACATTCAGCTGCTTGAACTTCAGAAGATTCAGCTCATTTAAAGATGAAAAACTCAGCCGGCTCCACGGCGAGGATGTGGCACAGAGGATGTAATTCCAGACGCTCGGCTGGATTGAAATGTCTGCTACTGAGCAGGGACGTCACGGATGCTGCTGGATGGAGAGGAGAGGAGCGCCTGCACTGCTACAACCTTGAACAGGCGTCGGATGACCCCGTCCAGGACGTCCCACTTGGTTTTGCCGCTCACGCCGATGGATCCGATCAGGTACTCCTGGCTGTGTGAGCCCTGGGGAGAGAGAGAGAGAGAGAGAGAGAGTGAGAGAGAGAGAGAGAGAGAGAGAGAACCAGTGAGGACATGGAGGCGTCCTCTGAGCAGGAGGACACAGGAGGACGTGAACTTCAGTCCACTGACCTTGGTGGCGTTCGGCCCGCTGCAGATGGTCACCACTATCCGCACGCTCCGGCCCTCCTTACGCAGGTTCCCCTCGTAGCTGTCGTCCAGCAGAATATCTGAAAGAACCAACAAAAAAGAAGCAAAGTTTGAGTTGAGAGACGCAATCGGACACGGCTTCGCCTCGTTGAAGACAAACTCTGCCTCCGGCTGCAGGCGAATTACAGCTGGAAACGGACAAACAGACTCCAAAGTAATAGACAGTTAATGGGTTTCTTTCATGTGATAATGACTTTTACATTTAATCAATGTTTTTGGAAACGAGTGCTCAGAATGATAATGTGTGCCGAGAGATGAGAGAGAGACAGAGAGAGAGAGAGAGAGAGAGAGAGAGAGAGAGAGAGAGAGAGAGAGAGAGAGAGAGAGGTGGAGATAAGTCGGATTAAGAAGCAGGTGTCGGAGGGAAGAAATAAATAAATTATGATCGTTGTTATCACCAAACATCCTGAAAGGAAACCACATATTTCAAGTTCTGGGAACAAATCAGACGTTCAACCATCATTCGACACTAGCATCTCTGGTTATCAGATCTGCAACAGTTCCAGCATTGTCTCCTCTGATATGCAGCTATTTACTACCAAAGTTAGTGATGTTTGTTGAGGTGTAGTCTCTCAAATTTCCATATTTTCAAGAATCTCCTGAGATAAGATATGTGGCTCTTAACCTGCATTATGTAGTCTGTATGTGGTGTATATGTAAGCCTATACTGAAAACGTATCCTATTGTTGCCATTTAGTGTAATTACTTGACACCCACAATCATAAAATTACTTAATTATTTCTAATGATTCAACACGCATAATGGATTTCCCTCTGGGGATCAATAACTAATTCCTATTCCTATTTTTACTCCAATTCATATTCCTTATGTGACTCAATGAAGCAATTAGAAAAAGATTATTTGCTGCTAATAATCTGTTGAGAGTCTGTAGGAACAGAGTCTCTGCTTTTCCTCTTCTTCAGACATTGTTGAGAGCAACTGAACTTTTTTTCCCCACGTCTTAAATACATTTTCTTTCATGTTCATTTTCAATTAGTTATCTTGACATTTTCGCCACGGTCACCTTTAACCTTTTGACAACAACCGGTCATCACATACTGAGTCTCTGTATCTTTTATCACCCTCCATATGTCATTTTGGAGAGGGACAGAGGGAGGGATGGAGGGAGGGAGGGGGGTGGTACTTTGTATTGGGCTGGCTTCCCCTAGCTGCAGGGCTCTGCGTTGGGGCGATAACGGCCCGTTGGCCCACTCCTTCTTCCCACGCGTGGCTGCTCTCGGCTCATCCCTCCATCAGCTAACGAGGGCCCGGGCCCTGGGACAGAGCTGCGCCTTCCATGTTAATTACAGGACGAGAGAGAGAGGGACGAGACTGTCGTCGCTCCTCGAAAAAAACGAACGAACAAACTGATGGACGGACAGATGGATGGATGGATGGATGGAGCGGGCCTGGAGGGACTCACAGCACATCCATGGATATACATGTGTGTGTGTGTGTGTGCGTGTGTGTGTGTGTGTGACAGGATCCTGCTGTGTTACATGAGCGGCTATTTCATCATTTCATGCGGCTCCAGATCATTTCTCTTTCTCTCTCTCTCTATTGCTCTATGAGAACACGATTCTCTCACTGTACTGAGGCAAGCAGAGAGAGAGAGAGAGAGAGAGAGAGAGAGAGAGAGAGAGAGAGAGAGAGAGGAAGCTAATCCAACTTGATGCCAGAGAGGGAAAAAAGGAAAAGAAAAGGGAAACTTGTGTCCTGAGATTTGCTGCAGAGCATGAAAGGAGTCCTACGGATCTGAATGAGCCGGAACAACACGGCGTCACACGCGGAGACGTTTCACTGTTATTATCTGAGACGCTGGCTGCTGATTGGCTGAGGGGGGGGGGGCTGCGGGCTCTTGCAGAGATATTTTCACCATTGGTAGCAACGTATTTACAAAAGTAACACGGTTACAACAGCTCCTTACATTTTGCTGTAAGTATGGGGGAAAGTAAGTTGGTACAGTCCGGTACCGTGTCTGAAACACCACTTAGTCTGCTTGTTAGTTGGTTTTCCAAATGTCTGTTCAACAGCTAATGCTATTGGAATGGGAAGTTTGACTTTTCCACAATGTCAAAAAGAAGGACAAGAAGGACAAGAGATGTTTGTGTGGTTCACTTCAATACTCTCATGAAACATTGTTACCGAGTCCGTCTAATATGCATTCCTCATTGTTACAAGCCATTCACACACTTCTAGTCCTCAGAATGGAGAAGGGTGGAGCACTGACCTGACATGATGGTGTCGGTGATGTTGAGGTTGTTGAGCGACAGCCCCAGGGACTGGCGCGAGGAGGACGAGGAGGTGCTGGAGGTCTCAGAGGGCGGGCGCGCCGTCTTGACGGGCGTGGCGGTGGGCGTGGCGTTGCCGCTCGACTTGAGCCGGTCGTTCTCCGCCTTCAGCGTCTCGATCTCGTTCTGGTCCAAACCCAGCAGACACATGCAAACCGGTCATTCCCCGTGGTCACCCTCGAAGTTTTCCATCTTCAAGGGCGTCTTTGTGCTGGCGTGAGAGAGATCTCCTGATCCGCCTCTCACACCATCTGAGGGGAGACTATCGGCCGCCACACGCCAGCCAAAGACCCACTTATCTGAGACGTCTTTGGTTATGTTCTTTTCTTTTCAACCTGTTGTCTTTTTTTTTGTTAGGGTTAGGGTTAGGGTTAGAATATGAATATGAAAATATGAAGTGACGCAGTTTCTCTCTTTGAACCAGAGCGTGACAACCCGTCCCCACGCATCAGTCGGGACTGTGTGAATAAATCAAACGTTTTCAGAGAGAGCACGTCACCTCGTTTCTTTGTGATCGGCTGCGTGAGCAAATAAGAGATTTCACTCTTTCGCTTTCTGAGGATTTAAAATGGACACGCATGGCAGTTTTGGGAGGTACCACAGCTTCTGTAGGTTACATGTGCAAAAATGCAAAAAATCACTTTTTGGGATTAATTTTAATGAGCTAGTTAGACGATATGATTGAAATCTGTCTAAATCCACCTTCTCTGCAACCTGACTACTAAAAACACTATATCATGTTTATTTAATCTGTACAGTGTTGTGAAGTGCTGGAAATTGTATGTCTCAACATCATCTTGACTAGGCTGAGAAACAGCCTGGAAAATTAACTTAGTTTTGCTTTTAACAAACAAACAGACGGCCTGACGAAGCTGCCTCCCAAGCTGTCTTTAAGGTAATTAGCTCGTAGCATTGAGCGTCTCATCTCTGCAAAGATGTGAATGTGTGCATTTGCCCAAATATCAACACCAACAAAATATATTCAAATGCTCCCACTCAACTTAATTATCCTTGTTAGTTTGGTTTAATGGATTCCGTTGGCTCCAAAGAGCTAAAAAAAATGGCTGTTAGATGGAATAATTGCACCGTTAGCTGTGCAATACGCACCATCTCTGTGAAATTAAACCACAGACAGAGCAAAGTTTTTCTTGTTTTGCCTGAGGCTAAACCACAACCATGTCTGCCTCTATGAGACACATGGAGACAGGACATAATCCTTCATGGTTGGCCGAAGCCTGATCTGAGATCAGTGCCGCTGTGACCCCAGCGTGCAGCTTCCAGAGCGACCAAAGGTCAGCCAGGCCCGGCAGCTCTCACCTGCATGCGGTTCATGGCCTCCCGGATCTGGTCCAGGTGGTGGGCGGAGCTTAGCGCCTCCAGGCGGATGTCCGTCAGCTTCAGCTCCTTCTCCCTCAGCTCGTTCTTCAGCTGCAGGACGATCTCCGCCTCAGCCTCGGTGCACTCGCACAACCTGCAACCGGGGGATTAGACACAGGGAGGAGGGGGGTCACCTTGAGGGTTATACCAAACACACACACACACACACACACTGTACACTGTGTAAAAACACACTTGAAGGTAATGAGAGAGAGCTGATGTTAGGAGATGTCAGTGAAGGGACATAGAACGGAGGTGAAGAGGGAAGAGGTAAATCTGGGGCAGTGGCTCAGTCCTCTATCACTTCTTCCATAATGCTTTATGAGCACAGCAAGCGACTACAGCACAGAAGCTGCTATTAGGCCAAAGACCCTAAATCAGGCAGAGAAGCTTGATAGATTCACTACACTAGTACTACTACTACTACTAGTACTAATTCACACTCGTACATGCATCCTGAGAAAACGACA
Organism: Karalla daura; assembly: GCA_029224185.1. Taxonomy (NCBI): domain Eukaryota; kingdom Metazoa; phylum Chordata; class Actinopteri; order Chaetodontiformes; family Leiognathidae; genus Karalla; species Karalla daura. The sequence continues at coordinate 2,638,370 of CM055209.1, read as the reverse complement.
TCCTCTACCACCATCTACTCAGTGACTGACAATCCAAATGCATCGGTCCAAGAGGAAAACATCAATCCGACATAGATACATATAAGCACTGATAAGATGCGCTCTTATTTTGAAATTCACCTGCTCCGCCTCCAAACTAAATCACAGTCGAGCCATTATTGTATACATTAGCTTTTCTCTGGCATCTGGAAGCTAGACGAAAAGTTCAACATCAGCTCAAAAGTGTTTGGTTTGAGACTCTAAACAAAATTAAAGTTTACACAACATCCTGCTTTAATGCATAAAATTGCACTTTGTGTCTCTATTTTCTGTTATATTCTGTGAAAATGTTAAAGCGCAATACACAGAATGTGGCAAGAGAGCTGACTTTCATTTCAATGTATAAAAATGCTCTAGTTGCCCTTTGTGACTTGTGCTTGATGCCTGAGCAGATCCAAAAGTCCAACCTGCTTCGGTACATTTAACAAAATCTCGCCTCCTTTAAACCCTGTTGTAACCTTTCAGGAAGTAGACGCTGAGGAACATCGGAGAACCTGTCTCCCCTGACATGCTCAGCTCCCGGCATCAAGATGCAGAAGGAGAAGAAGGAGAAGAAGGAGAAAGTCACATGATCACACCCCACGGCACACACTACACACACTCCCTGGGAGCATGCCACACAGCGCCCGTTACCGAGATCTGTGCTTGTAGACCATGTGACCGTTTTGCTTTTTCTTTGGCGTCCATATCGGGGAGGACTTGCTATCGCAAACGCACTTGCTACAGCAGCCGGAGAGGAGAGACGTTAGAGGGAGAGGAGAGGAGGCCGGAGAAGAGGGACGGTTACGGTGAGGCGAGGAGAGGAGAGGAGAGGAGAGGAGCAACAGACATTTGTGAAAATAAAGACAAAATAAATGTGAGTGAAACAACAGTAAAAAGAATGTAAACATAAACACAAACAAGATCAAAGCCGAGAGCGGCCATGTACTCATATTTTATATGTTACTGCTGTTTTGTCATGATAACGTCTCCATTACACTGGAATAACATTGCGAAATAGATTAATGCATTATCATAAGAAAACAGATTTTGTCATGTTGACATAACAACATGATGAGCAATTATCAAGATAAATTGGAGTTTGTTTTATTGAGACGGTGAAACAAGTTAATGCATTATCGAGAGTTTTTTCAAGATGACAAAACAAGTCGTTAAAAGTCATAGAAAAATGACTTTGTAGCATCGAGATAATGAAATATTACACCCTCATCATGAGAAAACAGACTATGTCTTATTGAGAGACAAAAAACTCTGTTATATCAAGATAATGAAATATATTGATGGATTATGAAATCAGACGTTGATATATCAAGATAATGAAATATATTGATGGATTATGAAATCAGACGTTGATATATCAAGGTAATGAAATAATAAATTGTTATCATGAGATATTGGACTTTGCAATATCAAGATAATAAAATGATAAGACCTTTTTATGTGGAGATAACCAAACAAATGCACACACTATCACTAGAAAACAGACGATGTTGTATCAAGATGACAAAATACTAGCTGGACTGGCAAAACATAAATACCTGGCCATCCCCAGCTTCTGTTCTTCTGAGTGTGTGTGTGTGTGTGTGTGTGTGTGTGTGCGTGTGTGTGTGTGTGTGTGAGGACTCACTCGGTGGTGGAGGGCGAGGAGCGCAGCGTGGCCACGCTGCCCTGCCTCTTGTCGTGCTGCAGTTTGGGCGAGGACGGCAGCGAGTCGGTCATCTCCTCCATCTCGTCGTGGGCCGACTGGGATTTGGTTTTCTTCTTGCTGAAGGCCTGTTTGAAGGAGCTGCGCAGCTGCAGGGCGGAGCACACAAAAACACGGAGGGACGCCCGGTCAGTCACGCACACACACACACACACACACGCAGACGCTCGCTCAGCCTCTGAGAGACACCACGTCCTTCCACAGCAGGAAGTCACGCCGTGCTGTTTCCAAGCAAACGGTCACTGTCCGGTTTAAGGTCAAGAGGGAGGCAAAGAGCAAGGCCGTAAGTAGAGATGGAAAGGATGGGAGGAGGATGGGAGGGCAGGCGCTTTTTTTAATGACCCTAAAAAAAATTCAGGCGGATCAAGCAATGTCAAAGGCATGGACGAGGGAAATGGAGAAGAAGAAGAGGAGGGAGGATTGCAGTATCCATGCCGACGTTTCCGGGGACGTGGAGGAAGAAGAAGAAGAAGAAGGAGGAGGAGGAGGAGGTTGCGCTGGGATGAAGAAGGAGGGGAGATGAAGGGAGGAAGCACGGCACACACACAGAAGACGCTCTGGGAGCCACTGACCTGAGCGGGGATGGAATCAGCCACCTGAAGACGCAGAACACACCCAGCGTTAAGCCACGCAAACACACACTGGCTGAGCTAGCTAGCACGCTAAACGCTGAGCTGGCGGATGCTAAATGAGGTGCAGGGTGATGGCGATGATGCTGTGTGCTCAGCTGATACATGTCCACAGAGAGACGTGTTTATCTCAGGGTTCATGGGACCTTGGAAATACAGTTTTTTGTGTTGCAGTTTGCTGTGCAAAAGGAACGGAACTTAAGTTGTTATCAGCGAAATGTGACATGCTAACGCTACGCTAATCAGTTCCATACATAATTTTGTATATTCCATTTATATATTTCTTACGATTTTATTGTTTTGCACTTTTTCTTCTTGAGTGCCTACAAATGAAGTATAATATAATATAATACAAAATTAAAAATGACAAAATTTGTATTCTTCTTCTGTCATGAGTGAACCGGACGCCATATTTTCACTCAATCAAGACAAAGTGAAGTCAGACCAGGCTGAAGCTCATCAATGAAGATTTGTTTTACCTTTTCTCGTCTTGGATTTAAGACTGATAGTAAATACAAACATCACCGAGCTGAGCGTAAAGAGGTTTCTAGGTGAGAAAAGCAAGTTGATTGCCTCCACACATCATGATTGTCAAAGAAAACACACACATAGCGTCTCACAGTATGTGGACCTGACAGGTATAGATGACAGATGATAAGCATGAGCATGTGCTACAAGGTGTTGCCTGAAATCAGAAAGACCTTCACGCCCCGTTTCCTTCAGATAGCATCTCCTCTCTACACCTGACCACTGGTTGAACCAGGTCCCACAAAGATTTTGAGTGCATTTAACTACCAAAAGCTCATGATGCTATCCCACATACAGTGGAAAAACTCCATCATTCTTGTGTTTGATTAGAGACATGTAATTAAGTTTTGTGGAGCTGTTAGAAGGAGGGTAGAGAAGAGCAGATCTGCTGGAAAAGAAGCATAACTGCGTCTAGCAGAACAAACACGGGACATTTCAAACACATGTAATTGCATGTAAATATTTAACGCCACTCCCGTATGCATTCTGGGAGCGGTTCCTGCCTGTTCCAGCAGCGACCGCGATTATGAGCCGAGCCGAGACGGATGGTACGTATCCTGCCTGCTGCCACCAGACCGAGGAGGCGGAGCACCAGGCCGGACTCTGGTCCTGGTCCTGGTCCTGGTCCTGGTCCTGGTCCTCACTGAGGCTCCACTCATTAGCTCTCCTGTCTGCACTCACTCCTCAGGAACCTTAATTCAGCTTCTCTGAGGCAGAATTTATGCAAATGAATAATTAATGTCGGCTTAAATAAGGGATTGATTTGTATTCATGAGCCTTGCTTGAATTTTCTTTCTTTGTGTGTGTGTGTGTGTGTGTGTGTGTGTGTGTGATGGGAGGGGGGTCTTATTCAACGCAGCAGAGGTTTCGGGTGTCGCTCTCACTCTCAGGGGCAAACTTTTTTGGGGGCCGACAGCGCGAGCACGCGTTTTCATTTCAAGGGCAGGCGTTTTGCATTGCGGCAGAGGCTGAAAGCCTCGGCCTGGCTCGGCTGCTCTTTGGCTGAGACGGGACTTCTAATATGTCATGTGTCTGACTCAGGGGGCTGCAGCAAAATAACAGCTCTCCAGCCGGGGACTCTGAGCTGCTGCAGAGCGAAGCCGAGAACAGTGAAATCAGAGAGGAGAGAGAGACAGAGACAGAGAGAGAGAGAGTGGATGTGGGTTTTCATTTTTAGATTTCTCTTCTTGTTTTGCCTTGATCTGCGGGTGTTTGTGGACTCAGTCCTTCACAGAGAGGGAACAGGCGTAAAGCATAAAGGGACACGGCTCGACTGCGGCCCCAGAGCAGGTGCAAGCGAGTACACGATGAACACGTTAATCAAATGAAGCCATCAAAGAAGTTCTAAAGTGGCGGAGAGAGAAATCAAACGAGAACAGAAACGCTCAGACTTTCACACTCCACATAGAAGTTTCGAGGAGCGATTTGTGTGAACGGCCACTTCGCCTCCTCCCTGCCTAATCTGCACCATGTGAAGTGGTGTTTCAGGCCGTAATTACGTGATGACCGACCCCCTCGTCTTGACCCCCCCCTCACCCCCTCACCCCCCCCCTCCGCCGACGGCCGTAACCTAGCAACGCAGACGAGGCCGACGGTGACGTGGGACGTGAGGGATTTTGCAGACGACCTGAGGGAGTCCCAGACACGCTCTGACTCTAACCTTAGTGACGTTCAAACAGAAAAGTGAGTCGAGATTCGATCAGATACATGACTCAGAGCCGACCCGTCACCCACAGGCTGAGCAGATGGAGTGGAAGGAGGAAAAGGAGCAGAGACACAAATGACATCAACAGAAACATTTTGTGCAAAATCTGCCAACCCTTTTGTTCCCAATAATATAATTTGCCTGGGTGCTCTCAACTGTTATTATTGCTTATTGTTGGTATTGCATGTTTATGTTGTATGCTTTGCTCTCCAGCCTCTAGTATTCTGCACCAGATGAATGAAAGGCTTTGGGATGAAGACACTTAGTTACAGAACCAGAAGGAACTCTCCACCAGCTAAGAGTTACTTCCTGGATGTCTGTGTTTGTTTGTGTTTGTGGGAGGGACCGGCAGGTGGAGAAGCTGAGCTGCTGACATCACAGAGATCCTCTGTCTTGGTCCATTTTTGGACTTTTCTTCTCAGTTTCTGACTCCCTGTCCCCAGGAGGATGGGGGTTGGGGGTGTCTCTGGTTTCTCCACCTACCCAGCTCTTCTTCTTCTTCTTCTTGTCCTCGGCGTCCTTGCCCAGGCTGCCCATACTGGAGTGACTGGCCGCGCTGTTGATGCTCGACATGCTTTCTGAAGAGTGTTGCCGTCGAATCCTCAGGTCTGGGAACCACAGAGGAAAACAAAATAACAATAACAATAATTGATACGTATCCACCTGACCTTTGGGTTACAAATGCAAATCACAACCATGGTGTGTTTGGTCTCTAGTCACGTAGAGTCACATAAAGTCACATAGAGTCATTTACAATCACATAGAATACAGACTACAAACAGAATAGAATGTCTTCTTTTTGCTCCGAGGCAGGGAGTGAAGTCATGTAGAGTTATATGCAGACACATAGACACACAATTACTGAGAGTTACACAGAAATAAAGCCATGTAGAGTCAGGTAGACTCAAATCTAGTCATCACAGGTTGGTGCAATGATTTTGCAATGTGCATGTGTGTATAGACATCTTCCTCTACGACTACTCATAGAGACTCATAGACTCTACTGGGCCCTTCTCAAAATGTTGCATTCCAGACAGAGTCTTTGTACTCTGCAGACTGTTTTCACCGTGTCAGTGTCCAATCGGATCGATTCTGTGACGAATCAAACCTTTCCTGAAAGAAAACACTGGAGGCAAGAAAAACTTTTGGTTCCTCCCTCACCTTTGTGGAGGTGGTCGGGCCCGTTGAGCGCCACCTGGATGGCGGTCTGGGCGTCGGTGTTCTGAGCCTTCAGGGCCTCGATCGTCTCCCTCAGCTCGGCCAGCTCAGACTCCTGCAGGGGGCAGAGGCAGCTCTTTAGGAACAATGCAGGACTATGCGCCCAAAATAAAGCAATAAAACAGTTTTGGCACCAAATTTAAGAGAAGATAGGATCAGGTCTCTCTTTATCCCCCAAATGGAACAACGGTCCACACAGAAAATACACTATCGATAGTATAATAGTACAGTTAATACATATATTAAATAAAGAGCAAGCTGAGTGTGGTTTTTATATTATATAAATATATAAAATATAATAATAGAAATGTGAGACATCGACAGATTTTTGCCCCATTATTTGGAGCAGATAAAAGTCGATCTGACCCACACGGCAGCACCACCTGCTTGGAATAATAATAAAAATATGAATAATCCTAAAAACAGGTTTTCCTGTGGCAGCGGACAGAGAGCGGGGACTCTCCCATCCTGCTGAGCCTTTAAAGCAGATAGAGGTTTCCACTTTAATTAAAAGTTGGGACGGCCTTGTTTAACAAAGACATCCCACCAGATCCCGGTCTGCTTTAATTTATGGAGGATTAAAACGCTGCCAGGGCTTGTCAGCACTCTGCGTGTGTGTGTGTGTGTGTGTGTGTGTGTGTGTGTGTGTGTGTGTGTGTGTGTGTGTGTGTGAACAGTGAAGCATCCATAATTTGTGGTGGGCTTGTATCTTTGAACATGGTGCTGCTGCTGTGTGATCGGTGCCAGTCCGGGGCTTCTGAAACTTCCCATTGGTGACAGAAGAAGAAGAAGAAGAAGAAGAAGTCAACTCAAGGATTGAAAAGCAGAGCTGATAAACGCTTGAGGGCTTTTTTCTTTCTTTTTTTGGTGAATACATTGGGTCTTCTTGAAGGACTCAGCCAAAAGTGGACACTTTTTCCCCTCCGAATTGTTCGGCAAAAAGTTCCATAGTTCCAAGTTTCTCTCGACCTTGGAAGTAAAACTGTCTTTCAAAGTGGAAACTTCACACTTTGTCGAGGTAGAAATGGTGGAAAGTTGTCCTCCGCATAACGTCTCGCCGTGTTCTCCCTCCTTTGAGACTTTTGCAGTTGCACCACTAGCTCGCTCGCGTGGAGCCCATCCCACAGTTGTGCAGCATCGCGTGCTCGTACCTTCTGCTCCGCGGTCATGGTGAGGCTCTGCAGCCGGCAGGTCATGTTGCTCAGGCTCTTCTCAAAGGCAGCGACCAGGTGAGCCTGACACACAGAGAGACACAGACCAGCCCGTCACCTCCATCACACCACCACATTCACTATGGTTCATCAAAACAGGCGAATACGGACAGATGGGAAACATGCTCAGTCCGTGGAACGACCTTAAAGAGAAATTCTGTCTAAAAGTTTCGGAAACAAAGTCAACAAAGTTAAAAAACATGAAGAACAACAAAGCTACTTTACTATTTGGACTTTAATATCATATATATATAATATATAATAAAATATTATATATATATATATATATACACACGTATAAAAATATATACATATATATATAAACAGAAGATACTTTTTTTAGAATTGATTATTATATATGAATATAATATAAAAAAGCATGATAATAATAGCAAGAAATAAGCAACAACAAATATTTGTATATTATTATTATTGCTGATATTGTGTGTTATTATGATGTTCTTTTATTTTATATATGTTTTATATTATTCATGTAGTTGGAGACAAGTCTTGCCTTCAAAAATGAGAATGAATGAGTGAAGATCAAACAAACTAAAGTTCGTTCTGAGTCACTCATAGACTTGAAAGTCGTCTGTCACGTTCTACAGAACGTTCCCAGATCGCCTGCCTGGAGGGGGGGGGGTGCACAGATATGACCGAGCTCCTGGGGTCGAGAGGGCGTGGCCTCTTTGGCCTCGCCTGTCACCTGCAGGAAGCTGAAGGACGGCGAGCGCGTCGGCGCCATCTGCTGCCGCCCGACACGTATCTGGATTTGTTTGTCCACGTTTCTGAGCGTGTGTTTGAGTCTGAGAGTCTGCTGGAGCCGTATGCTCGGGGCTGTGTGTCCTTGTGCAGATCTGACTCTGTAAAATCTGTGTGTGTGGGTGTGTGTGTGTGTGTGTGTCTGTGTGTGTGGGTGTGTGTGTGTGTGTGTGCTGCCAGCTCATCCTGCCCTCCTTAGCAAGAAACCCTGAGACACCTGTCAGGCCTGGTGTGTCACAGAGCTGTGGGCAGAAAGCCCAGACAGATCAGACAATCTCTGGTTAACACACTCTCACACACACACACACACACACACACACACACACACACACACACACACACACACACACACACTTGCACCATTGTTCTCATGATACTGCCATTTACTAAAATTAACAGCATTTGCTCCCAAGAAAACAACTCAGGACATTACTCACTGGTTGATCCTCTGAGAACAATGGGACCCAGCACAGGTAGAAACACACGCACACACACACACACACACACACACACACACACACACACACACACACACACACACACACACACACACACACACACACTGTAGCACCCTGTGCTGCCTCTTCCACTCTGTGTCCCTGCCTGAATCAGCAAAGGCCGTGACCTTTAGAAATGCCAACTGTTCCGACTCATCGCTCCGGCTCCGCATCTCTTTCCAGCTCCACCTGCGAGCAGCGCCCCACCCCCCACCTCACCCCCCTACCCCACCCCCCTACCCCACCCCCCCACCTCACCTCACCCCCCCACCCCCGCCCACCTGTCCATGCAGCAGGAGGGTAGGGTGCCAATCGGACCCCGAACGCGCCCTGATACTGAGCCGGCTGTCCTGCACCCCAGGCTCCCAACACCCCAGATCTCATCAATCAACAAGTCAGATTTATCCATATAGCACTTTTCACACACATGCTTCATATAGAGGGAGGCTCACTCACAAAAACCCTACAATGTGAATCCAAACATTTTTACATTTCCATGATGTGTTTTTTCCAGATATGTCGATGTCGAGGTTTAGCAAAAAAGTGTTGTGAAAGCAATATTTCCATATTTTGATGGTCCTGTATCGACAGTTCAAAAAGCATGCGTAAAAATGCCTGAAAGCAGCAGCTTGAGTTCGACCAAATGAGAGAAACTGCTTTTATTTTACAGAGAGAAATTGTAATGGAAAGGCGCTTTCCATTGAACAAGTTAAGTTAAGAAGCTGAGAAGCGTCGAGTGTGACTTTCTGGCCACGCTGGTTTATTTTGAGGCCCAAACAACAACAAACGTGACGAGGAGAGATCGTCTCCTGCTGCTAACGATGTGAGCGACTCCTCAAGGGCGGCGGATGATGGACGCCGCACACACTCAACTACGACGGCCAGAGAGTGCTACCGCTCGGCTCCAACAGTGAGGAGGAGGAGAGGAGGAGGAGAGGAGGAGGAGGAGGAGGAGACAAGGTCAGCGTGACACAGTGACAGGAGGGCAGGCAGAGGGGAGGTACGGGGGGGGGGGGGGGGGGGGGGGGGGGGGGCAGGAGGGCTGCCTGTCTGAACTCTTAAACCCGCTTTAATGTCAGTTCAGGCAGGAGAACACATCCGCCTCGCAGACAGGAGGAAGAGAGCAACGCAGACTGGCCTCGATGCTTCTCCACTGAGCCAGCGATTCTCCTTCTCCTCCTACTTTCTCCTTCTTTCTCCTTCTTTCTCCTCCATGCCTCTGACATGGAGGCTGCTTTCACTAATCCAGCTCCATTTTGATCCAACAAAGCCAAAACAAAAACAAAAACACAGTCGATTGGAATAGGGCAGCAAATATGCTTTATCTAAGATTATTTTTTATCATATAATGAAGTATCTCTAACATCTGCAATGTTATTTTCAGGTAATTACAAGCTGATCGAGCCAAAGACTGGAACGAATGAATAAAAATGAATTCAGTAGTTTGTGACTCTACGTGTCTCAACGAGACTTTAAGTGACTCCACACTGTGTCTTTACCTGACTATACGTGAATATACGTGACTTTATGTGCCTCTGCAATGACACCACTGTTACATAACACACATCACATTAAGGAGAAACCTGTTGTTAGGAAATGTGTGTTGCTCTCTTCCTGAGAATCTGACATTTTGAAAATACCAAGTTTTCTCTCTATTTGCACAGCCTCTCTCAGGTCTGTGCAGAAGAGTACGTGCTGTCTCCAACTGTTCAGCCAGGTGTACCGTTCCAAACAAATGCATATATTTTTATTTTGATATATTATTTTTTCAACCTGTGTGGGCGGCTGCAGGAGTGATTCCACCGTGTCTGTGTCTAGTTTTGGCCCCTGGGTGGGTGGACACTCCCACAGCGAGCGTCCCACTGGGAGGATAAGACACAGCTTATAGCTCCGCGCTGTCATGTAGATACTGTGTGATGCAGCTCCAGCAACAACAAAGCCCAAGATGGTGTTTTTCTTTTTCTTTTTCTATTTCCACTTCCTACCCACTGTCCATATGCTCGGAATAATGCAAAGCACATGCAGCTTTGTGCACGTGCTGGCGTTTGCGTAAGGTTTGGCACAGAGACAGAGCGTGAGGCTGGAAGCCTTCTGTACCAGTGTTTAGATGCTCAGTGACCCTGCTAAAGGGCCGGTTAAAGACTGAGGCTTACAGCACAAGAAACCATGCAAAAGTGATTTTGCATAAGTGATTTTTTTTATTACAGTTTTTAAATTGAATTGTAATTGTTACGTATTAACTGTTATTTACATTAAACAGGCAGGAGGGTTAAATGTAGTTGTTGCTGTTGATTTTGTTATTGTTGTTGTTACTTGTATTGCTATTGTCACTGTCCCTCTCTCTTCTGATGTTACTGTTGTTGTTGCAGCTATCTTTTTATCCTCTCTCTCCTCTCTCTATCTGATGTAATCTTGCTGTTTATTCTGCTATTGTTGTTGTTGTCTTTGCTGTTATTGATGCTGTCGTTGTTGCTATTGTTGCCACTATCTTGCCACGATCTAGAATCATTCTGCCTACCTGAGATCTTGTATTTGCTTTCTTTGTTGTCACTGTCCCTCTCTCTCTGTTTTCTATCAAGAGGTCTTTTTCAGCGCTCTGGTGGGCTGCTTCTGAACTAAGCCGTCTCAGTTCATTCCAGTATTGTAGGAAGGAAAAGAGGAAAAGTGCGAAGGAAAAGATGATGCAGATGGAGTTGAAATCAAAGCGAACACACTCACGTTGGCGGCCAGTTGAGACGTCAGCGTCGCCACCTTCTCCTGCGAGGCGTCCAGCTCCCGACGCAGCTTCCGGATTTGCTGGTTTTTAAAACGAAGACACAAAAGTAAAACACAGTTAATCCACCTCCATGAAGATGGTCACAGAGAGCAAGTCTGATTGTTAATCAACGGAGGGGTTGAACTCTCAACCCCTAGAAGGGGATAACTTTGATGTGAAGAAAAACAACAACAACAAAAAAGAAAACTAAGTCACATTGTAACAGTTGTGATAAACAATAAGACACTGGGTTGAAGTGTGAACACAAAGTGTAGGGGGATTACCGTGGAATTTTGGACTGTTTGGCCCTTGATTGAAAAGAGAAGAGTAAACATTAACACTATGTTGCATGCCTCCATCAAACAGCATGTAGTGATGTGGCTGGAGGGAGAGAGAGGTTATCACAAGCCACAACACTGCTCTTCTTCAGACTCTGAGCAGCAAAGCTGGAGTTGTATGGGTCAGTTGTTTCTCCACCGGGGTCAAACAGTATCTGCAAACACTCCATATCGTCTCTGATTGAATTCAAAGTGCCACATGTGTTGGTTTGTAGAATAAATTCAAGATCTCCGTGCTTAGTTTGTTGTCTATTGATGCCTCATTTTTGGATAAAGTCCACGCTCCATTTAACTCTTGATTTTTAAGACATCTGATTGGCACTTTTGACATTTTCCAAGAGTTAAGTATTCAAATCGTCTCCTATCCAGGATTTCAGTTTTGCTCCACCAAGCTGCCAAAATCTAAGAACGACGTGTCCAATAAGTGATGACAAACCCACGGCACGCGCCGTTCAGGTCGCCTTGAATCATCAGATCTGAGTCAGATTGAGGAGGGGAAGCAGGGAACCACAATCTTGTGGTTTTCAACACGTGGGCTGTCTCAATAACTCAAAAACAAACACCACTGGGCATTTGCCGTTACTGTCTGATCCCAGCTTGAATGCAAAGCATTAATAAACAGACAGAAGGAAAAGGGGCAAAACATGGGGAGAGGGCTCGGAAAATCAAACCAGAAATCTTAAAAAAATTGAAATAAAAAAATAAATAAATCAAAGAAGAATCAGTGACAAAATGACAGGAATGAAGCCAAACAGAACTGGGCCCCTGATGCAGAACAAGCATTAAATTACGTGTAGTTTCTGCCACGAGTGAGTTAGACTGGATGAGCTTTGAAGCACAGTCAGGTTGCGACTGAGACTGAGGAATAAAGGCAAAATATTAACTGATCGTTATACCAAAAAAGCAATGCAACACGGGGTTAATCATCAACTATTTGATCAACTTCTTTGGATTTCATCATTTTTGCTTCAGGCCAACTTCCCCTGAAGGATTATCACTGTTTGTGCTTTGATTGACATGTCTGAACACACACGCGGTGCAACACAAAAACAGCCAAGCAGTCACCTACGGTACAGTACAGTACAGCGGCGGGACATGCGTGTGACATGGAGGTTATCAAACTAGTCATTCAGACGTAAACGCTCCATTAGTGTCTCAAACTAGACGACAAACAGTCCTTTAGTGTTGCTCCCGGCATCCAAACCCCAGCTAATGTAAGTGTATGTGTGTGCGTGTGGGACGAGGAGGGCAGCAGAGAGCAGCTGACATGCAGCCATGCTTCCTTACCTCGGAGTGAGCCTTCTCCTCCGTCTGCAAGGGAGAGGCACATCGTTAATAACACACGTGAGAAAGATAAGATAAAATGATATAAGATAAGATAAGATAAACTAAGATAAGCTCAGATAAAATTAGATAAGGTATGATAAACTAAGATAACTAAGGTACAGTAAGATATGTAAACTAAGTTAAGCTAAGCTAAACTAAGCCAAGATAAACTCAGACAAGATAAACTCAGGCAAGATAAACTAAGATATGATAAGATATGCAAGCTAAGCTAAGCTACAGTAAGATAAACTAAGATAAACCAAAATAAGATAAGATAAGATCAAATTAGTTAAGATGAGATAAGATATAAGCTAATATAAGTTAAAATAAGCTAAGCTAAGCTAAGCTAAGATAAGCTAAGATGATGAGTGCTTTGTTCCTGAAAGGAAATCTTTCTGTCCAGCAGCCAAAGTCATACAAAGAGCATCAGACTCACAAAACACATTACACAACAGTGCACACAGAATCCTCCCAGTAAATAATAATAAATAGTAAAGTAAATAATTATAATAAGTAGTAAGTAGTAGTGTATAATAGTAGCCACAGTAAGATAAATAGCGGGTAATAACAAAAGCAAAACGAATAATAGCAATACTACTACTAATAATAGTACTGATAATAATAAATAGTTAATATATGGTATATATAAAAGAAAAATGAAGATAGATTTTTTAAAATAAAATGTTACAGAGGAAACTTTGTAAACTTTGTAAACCAGATCTCCATGGTTTGGCAGCAGCACATCAGTGGGTGGTGATCGATCTTTTCTATGTGCTGCCTCACTCATCATGAGGACTGGAGCTCTGCCTGTTCCCTGAGAAACTAAACATTCATCCAGACTCTAATCTGCCAAAGTTGGATGCAAGAAATGAAAGGGAAATACGTATTTCTTTCCTGGTTCTACACAAACAGATGGGACGAGGTAGCTAAACTGGGAGAGAGTGGATGTGACATTTAAAGATTTGACTCTTCCTTCCAAATATTCCAGAAATTAATGGGTATTTCCAGTATTTCATAATCAAGTATCTTGTATCATCTTCATGTCACCTAACTTGCACCATGTCTGTCATTTAACACTAGTTTTATTACAGTTACAGTACCAATACTATTACAGTGTTTAACGCTAATTTAATATTTCCCCACTGTTTTTATGTCAATCTTGTTCTGATGTTCATTGGAAACCAATGAACCACAATGAGTCTTTAAAATCTGCTGAGTAGAGATGTTACTGGGTGCTATTAAAGCTTAAAGCAATATCCAGGGACTGCATATGATCCCCCGAGGTGTGATGGATAGAACAGACCACTGTGAAGCTAAAGCAGGAAACAACATTAGCATTCTTATGGGAGTGTGCTTGGTTTCCTCCAATGTTGCCACATCAAAGACTGTGTGGAACCAGTTTGAAACAGTTCGATGAGACTGGGAGAGACTTGAGAGCCAAACCAAGGCTTGGGAACAGATGCTGATACGATACTTACCGCAGAATACAGTGAAGATGTGCTGGAGACCAGCGACAGCGAGGAGCCATGGACTGTACGGAGACAGAACAAGAAGTTAAGAAAATGCTCAACAGATAAAACTATGACACGACTTTGTGTTATGGACCACTTGCACGATCCAGTATGACATACTTCCACTGAGCTGGGCTATTTTCGGCCATCACCTGTCGTAGAGCTTTCTCTATTACCTTGTGTTTTTTTTAACCAGCTGATGACGCAGACTTGATCCAAAAACTAAAACGTTGTTATGACAGGTATTGTTGGTTGTAGCCACACCAAACCGAGAAACGAAACAACAAACACGAGTTACAGGTTGCTTGGAATGCACCATTAGTCATGGCTTTACAAGGACTCCAGACAGATGGAACAGGAGGTTGTTTCCTGGTCCGGGGGGGGGGGGGGGGGGGGGGGGGGGGGGGGTGGACCTCCTGGTCCAGGAGGAGGTGGTTTACTGGTCCAGATAAAGAGTTGTCTGTGTCATTTCAGCCCTTAGAGTTGTTGAGTAGTTGAGTATAGTTTGAGCTTTTGCTACACAGATGGGTGTGTATGTAATAAATGTAACCTACAAGCTGACAGAATACAGTCACTGTTTGGTTCATGATCCTTTATTGAGACTCAAAGTTGTTTAATCACATATTTTATCATCCACACAAACAGTTTGTCTGAGCACAAAATCAGCAAAATGATAGATCTATTGAATTCCTCGTGATACAGATAGTTTTATAAATCCTTGTAGAGGAAGAAGAAAGAAAATACAACAGAGTTTGAAACAGTAAAACATGAATTCAGGGAAATAAACTTTGATCTCAGAGACTGTTGAGCATCTTCACTTCAGCTGATCTCTTTAAAAAGCAAATTAGCAGATGATCACCTGATTTATGACTTTAATAGCTAAAGCTGAAACTAAAACATTGAAGCTCCAGAGAAGAAATCAGTTCAGTGTAGACGTAGATCTCACTGTCACACACGCTACACACGTGTTCTAATCCACACGGCTTCTGGATTCATCCACACAAACACAACAAGTTTTAGCTGACAAACACCAGGGAAATCAGAGATTTCTGCAGGAATGTAAAAAGAAAAGAAACAGACCAGTAACACACACACACTGAGGGACAATCAGCTGAGAACTCAGGATTTAACCCTTTGACCCCTGAATGACTTTTTGAGCTCACAGAACTCAGCTGTGGCATTAGTAAACAAAGTAGGGCAAATCCAAAGTCCAGCGTAGAGTGGCTGAGTGAAGGAGGTCTGGACTCTGAGGAGCAGGGTCATGGTTTCAGAGACTCTGTAGAAGGACAGAACACTTGCTCTGTGGTCCAGGTACACTCCAATCCTGGAGGACACAGGACCTGAGAGGGAGGTGGAGATGTTGTTGTGATAAAATATGTTACTGTCTTTGGAACAATATAAAGCCCAAGATTTGTTATTTTTTCCAAATAAATCTGATCTGCTGATGTTCTTGTATGCGACTGCCACATCAACTCCTCCTCCTCTCCACTCCACCTCCCAGTAACTACGTCCAGTCAGACTCTCTCTGCTCAGGACCTGACGGTACTCAGTGAATCTGTCTGGATGAGCAGGATAAGACTGAGGATGAACTCTGAATGTTGCTCTTCTGTTCTCCTCAGATAATAACAGGTTTCTATTTGCTGTGTTTGGATCCAGTGTGAGCTCACATGAATATTTTAAGAATTCCTCTCTGGTCCTGGGTAACAGTAGAACATCTACTTGAGCCACTGCCTGTGAGATGTTTGTCCACTTCTCTGTCAGAAGGTCCTGGAGTCCATGTAGGAGCTCTGACACAGCTGCTGTCACGTCCTCAAAGTGTCTCAGAGGACGGATGGAGATGCTGGAGGAGGCTGTAGACTCTGTGGGTGGGGCCAGTGAGGAGCAGCTGAGGAGAAACTGTGTGTGATCCTGTGTGTGTGAGAGCTGCTCCAGCTCAGCGTCTCTCCTCCTCAGCTCAGTGATCTCCTGCTCCAGCTGCTCCTCAAGCTCTTTGACTCGACTCTCTTCACGTTGCTGCTGGGATCTGACCTGCTGCTCCACATCACGCTCTCTCCACTCCACGAGACGCTTCATCTCAGAGAACATCTTCTTGTTGCTCCTCAAGGTTTCATCAGCAGAGTGACTGAGATCCTTCAGCTCCTTCTGGAGCAGCTTCACATCTTTCTGTCGGTGCTGGACCTTCTGCTGGATGTGTTGTCGACTCAGCTCCAGCTCTCTCTGCCTCTCCTTCCTTTCTGCTGCTACTGACACTGTGTCATGGCCTTTATGATCATCCAAGCTGCAGACGAGGCAGATACACTTCTGATCAGTGCGGCAGAACATCTTCATCTCCACCTCATGTTGAGGGCAGATGTTCTCCTGGAGCTTCTTGGAGGGCTCCACCAGCTGGTGTTTCTTGAACTGCTCCCCATGGTAGTGAGGCTGGAGGTGTTCCTCACAGTAGGACACCAGACATCTCAAGCAGGACTTCAGGGCCTTCAGCTTCCTCCCGGTGCAGACATCACAGGCCACATCTTCAGGTCCAGCATAGCAGAGATCAGCAGGAGCAGCCTGGAGCTCAGTCTTCTTCAGCTGCTCCACCACAGCTGCTAACATGGTGCTTCTCACCAGGACAGGCCTCGGTGCAAAGATCTTCCTGCACTGAGGGCAGCTGTGGGAGTTCTTATGATCCTCTTCATCCCAGTGGCTGTTAATACACTTCATGCAGTAGCTGTGTCCACAGGAGAGAGTCGCTGGATCCCTCAGCAGATCCAGACAGATGGAACAGGACAAGGTTTCCTGGTCCAGCTGAGTCTGCGCCATTTCAGCTCTCAGAGACAGTGACTGAGATTCACTTTAGAAATGACTCTGGTTCGTGATCTACAATCTACGTGTGTGTTTGTAGAGGTAGGAAGCACAATGGGCATGGATATTTCAGGTTCATAGGGGGCGTTCCAGGAAACCTGTAACTCCTGTTTTTTCTGACCTGCAAGTCACGACGTAGGACTTTCTAGCATTCCAGCCAAGTTACACCAAACTGTCTGCGGGTTAGGGCTAGGGTTAGGAACCCTAAGGAACCCTGGAAGGAAGATGTAAATGAATATGTATTATTCCTCCAACTGTAAAGAAACTTTATTATGTCATCGGCTGAAACCATCTCACAACAACAACTTATCGACCATCTTATCAAAAACACCAAATGTATCTGACAACTCTTCAGTCACACACTCATAGACACACCTCGCTTCCTCATCCAACCACATTCCTGCCTGAATCAGAAACCACAGAACACTTCAACATTATACCAGGAGCATGTAGCAGTAGCAGGGTGGCTACAGTGTTTGTATTGATCAATGCAGTGAAAACGAGCTAACGCTAGAGCGTTGTTTGGTTCAGAGTGTTGTGAGATGTCACAAGTCGTAACTTGAGCACATAAGCCTGGTACGGGTTTCTGAGTGGGAAGTTGTGGTTCCATTGGACTTAAAGGGCAGTCGTTATTAAACCCACGAGTCATGAATTGTTGGGAACATATGTTAGTTAGCTGAATGGGTAGTTGCAAGTTGTGTAAAATGTCGTCATCTAAATACAGAAACATGGAAATTGATGGCCGAAAGTAAACGAGTACGTCACAACACATTGTGTAAGTGGTCCATTCCACAGTTCTTCCCTAAATCCCTCTATGGCATTTTGACTGCTTCCTTTATGCAACCAGCCTCTTTAAGTGTGTTTTACTTGAACCTTTTTATAAGCCATGTTTCCACTGAAGGAACTTGGGGGTAATATAGGTACTTAGATCAGCCCCACGATACTCCGTGCAGTTTGAGGTTTATTTTGTGCTAATTGGCTAAACCTAGAGCAGGCTATGATGTCATCGGAAATCACCAAAACCAGCCACAATTTTAAAGGCCCGCAGAAGAGGGCCGTTAGCTCTTAGCATTAGCCTAGCGGACTCCACAAAACAACAACAACAGGGTCTCGGAGACACTTTGTTCATAGCATCCACCACCATGAACACCAACACACAAACCACCTCAGCTCCTCCACGTTCACCTCTTCCCTTCTTGTTATTTACTTTGTTTTGAAAACATACTTTTGACCATGGAGAGGAACGGTTCCTATAAAGTTCCTGCCCCCAGTATTTACCAGGAACCCCCGCAGTGGAAACATGGCTTATGGTGAACGGGACATTAAAACGGTTCCCTCTGAACAGGGAGGTCTTTGTTTTTGTTTGGGAACCACTCGAGGTTCCTCCTTACCTTCGTCGGTGCTGTCCCTGAAGGAGCCGGAGCGGCTGATGGCGCGGGGCCGGTCCTCCAGCGAGGTGGCGCTGCCGCCCAGCGGGTGGCCCTCTCCGTACAGGTCGAAGGAGTCCTGGGCCGGGATGCTGTTGGAGCGGCTCATGCTGCTGCTGCCCGGAGGCAGGTTGTACTGGCTGATGTTAGTGGGGCTCACTGCACAGAGAGGAAAACACTCTATGAGATCACGTAACCTGACGCCTCTTTTAGGCAAGAAATGAGGAGCAACAACAGCTGGACAAGACTCAACAATGCTGTATCAGTTTCCATAAGAATGTGAGAGAAATTTAACTTTTTATTGAAACAAATGGTTCAGCAAGAGGCAGTTTGTTTCTGAGACAAGCTGCACATTCTGTATTTGCTAATTCTAGGAACACAGAGCAATAGAAAGACATGGTTGTAACCATTGGGAAATCAAAGAAAGAAATGCAATTACACTTGATTATACCTTCTGAGTCATCATGAAATTACAAAGCAACACAAGAACTATTGGAACGTATTGTTTGGGATTGCAAAACGAAAATTCACAACTCAAAATTCTTTTGTTTTTTTCTTTTCGCTCTTAACGGTTGATCAATAGTTTAGATTGCTTATTCAATTGTGTTGTCCAGATCCTACTCTTTCACATCAGGTTGTCATTACATCTGCTGGACTTGTCCTGATGTGATGTTGAGCTTTCGGCTCAACATGATCTCCATTAGCGCATAGCATATTTTCATTCCTTGTCATATCAACACTTGGATTTAGACATTCTGTGTGTGTCTCGACTGTGGATTGGAGCCTTACACAGGTTGGAGTAGTGGTATTTCCCAGTGGTGGTGCAGGCGGCTCCAGGAGGAGACAGTGGGGACTGGCTCCCCGTGTCCTGGAGTCCTCCTGTGGAATGGGACCTCAACCACTCCTTCCCTTCCTCGTGGGACGTCTGCCTGGAGGACGGAGGGTACCTGGACACCACACAGTGAACACAGTCAACTCTGGGGGGGGGGGCGGAAAGAAAGGCCTCACGTTTGGAAGAAACAGCACAAGAAGAAGAAGGTGATGTAGAAGAAGTTGTGTAGTGATGGAATGGGCGTCGAGACAGGCATTCACATGCACGTACAAAACCAGCAATTTTCAGAAGAGAAGAATTAAATTCCAGCGTCGCTTGCAACTTAACGCAGCCCTGATGTACGTCTACAGTCCTGCACCGTATCTACACACTGTGAAGCTGCCAAACACACTCATCTCCAGCTCCAAAGAGGCTCAGAGCAGCAGCAGAGGAAGGAGAAGCAGAAGAAGGCCTCCTTATCGCCAGAGCGACAATCGGACCCCTCTTTAATCCTCCGAGGATGATAATTGAGTTTGCGCTCATCCCTTTTCGGCAGCTTCTTCCTCATTACTACGCCTGTCACATCTGACCCCCTCTTGCTCCAGCCCCCTCCTCCGTCTTCACCGCTCCACCCGGGAAACCGGGGCCGTCTGAGAGCGACTTGAATGGCGTGACACGGCAGCTTTTCCCGAGTCGGAATGAAACCGAGTGAGGGATCCGAAGGGTCACTCTTTGACTCTTTTAATCCAGAGCAACGAGCTTATTCAAAAGAAGACGTAGAAATGGGGTAATTACTGGTCTTGCAGGGAGACTGAACATCAGGCATGACACGGTTGCCACAAGATGTTTGCACAGTCGATTTGGACTGAGCTTCAGGCGTAATGTTACATATAAGATCAGATGCTTTAAGGCACCAAAACCAAAACAAAAACGTGAGAAGTCCGACCTCCCTGCAGCACAACTGTATAATAGAGGCAGCGTGTTTGTGATGAATAGGTTCTGGTATTTCTGTCCAAGCTTCTTCGGTTCCAGCTGAAATTTAACATATCCATTCTACCTCTTGTACCTGCCTTCAGCTTTAGGAACAAAATGTTATGATGAGGTTGTTATTTTTTGAGCAGGGCACGCTGAGGAAGAGCTGCTTTCTGTTTTTTTTGGGGCATGCGAATGTGATGAGGACGGCACAAAGAGCAGCGTGATCGTCTGTGGCATCGTTCATACTGCGTCAGACTCTCTCTGACCCGCTTTTGAGACTCTTGATCGTAAAACTGGACAAAATCCTCGAGCGAGTGACCACAGCGTTTTGCTGGAGGTGGAAAGGTTGAGGAGGTAGAAATAGACTGGAGCTGATGCAGTATGAGCAGCGAACAAGACAATCCTGATATCTGATATTCGGTCTGCAGATCAGTGGCTCCCCAACCATCTCTTCACCTATGA
The DNA here is from genome assembly GCA_029224185.1 of Karalla daura. NCBI lineage: Eukaryota > Metazoa > Chordata > Actinopteri > Chaetodontiformes > Leiognathidae > Karalla > Karalla daura. The sequence continues at coordinate 2,617,627 of CM055209.1, read as the reverse complement.
AACTACAATCTGATGTGTTTATGAATCAAAATGACTTTAATGCTGACATAGTTTAGTATTGTTAAGGTGTGAGGGATCACAGCATTACATAATGGTTTTACGATGAAAACTTTTGTGGTCACCTACTTAATAAATAACTTCATAATAAAACGATTTGTTCCTTTAACCATCGTTTTTTTTAACATAAACACTACTTTAGCCATTTATTAATTACTTTTTCAACTGTTTACACTTTGTTTCTCTTCAGTCCATTCACTTGTCACTTACAGTGGTTTAACCTTCTCTCTCTGGTTAATTCATTAAAACCTGTTCCCCTATTTATCTATTTAATTTGCATTGCAGCTATAATATTTCCATTTGTCAAACTTCCTCACTATTTCACTTAGATCTAACATTTGGGAACAGGTGGGAACTGGTGGTTGGGAATCACCGCTGCAGATGTGTCACACACACATACACACACACCAACATGGAAAATAGATCTGACTGATAAGAACGATTGATTCCATGCAGTTTTGAACATTATGTAACGTAAGAAGAGGTGAGGATGAGATCTGAATGAGTTGTAGATGCGTTTGCTGTACCTCAGTCCCTTTTTGGGAAGCGTGTTTCTGTCAAGAGGCATGCTGTTAAAACACAGAGGATGAGCGAATTAGACCAGGAAACACTTCATGTTTTGTGACTCACGACAAACAGTCTACTGAACATTTTAAACTTACACACACAAACACGACACACACTGACGCCGAAACATATGCCAAGACACAGACGATGGTGGACCGAGACGACACTAATGCGCCGTAGACAAATATAAAACACAGGATATTCAAGTCAATTGTTTCATTTTTGAGACGTTGAGGTAAAGCTAAGATGGGAGAAACGTAAACTCGTGGCCTGTTTGATCTACAGTCTGTGATGTAACGCATGCACAGTGTGTGGACAAAACAATGGAGACGACCCTGGTCAAGAACACACGTCTGAAGTGTTATTTTCCTGGTATGACTTCGGACTCATAACCAAGATGTGGTTAAAGTAGAGAAGTTAGCTGCTCAGTAGGATCAGAGAGTAACTACATGGAATGATATAATAAAGAGGAACAACAATTAGAGATGCTTATTGTTTGTAAATTGTCTCTAAACCTATGAACAACTTATCTCTTTCAGGATCAACATCACAGTTGTTTGTTTTTCCAAAACCATACCAGGAAAATAAGCTTTACCCTAACTAATCAGCATGCTGGGTGAGTGGATTGTGATTTCTAGTATTATCATTATTGTCCTGCATGTCCTCTGCTCTACATATGTAACCCTATGTATCTCAGGCTGGGCTCAGGGTTAGGACTGACGGTTAGGGTTAGGGTTAGGGTCGCTACACGTCTTTGTCCTCAAATGAAACAATGAATACGATTCAGCGCCCTAAATCGTATTCCCTGCTACTCACCCCTCAGACAGGGTGGACTTGACACTGCCGGTGCGTGTCACCTTGGGCCCGTGGTGGCCCAGCGGCAGGTCAATGGACTCAGAGCTGGTGTGCAGACTGGTCATGCTCTGGCAGCTCAGAGTGTCCTTGCTGCCGGCCGAGGAGCTACACGCGGGCCAGGGCCGGGCGTTGGAGGGCAGCGAGAGGCCCGAGGCCGGGCTGGAGGCCGGGGAGTCGGTGCAGCACAGGTCGGGGGTTTTGCCGTAGAGCGGGCTGCTGGCGCCGCTCAGGCCGCCGGCGCTGCCCAGGCTGCCCGTGCCGGAGGAGGGCGAGTCCAGGCTGGCCTGCCGCGCCAGCGTGCCGTGGGGGCTGCCCAGTAAAGACGGGCACTTGCCAGAGTCGGGTGTGCCCGGGGAGCTGGCCTTGCTGCTGGCTTTGGTGCCAAACAATCTGGTGGAGGGGGAGGAGGAGGAGGAGGAGGAGGAGGAGGAGGAGGAGGGGGTAGAGAGGTGGGTGCAAACATTCAGAAAGGCTCCAAAGACGCGTGACCAGCATCAGGAGCTCCTACTGAGGTCATCGTCACGTACTGCATGTATCACACATGGATTCACTGCTTCAACGGGAACCTTTCAGATCAACAGCCAAACATTGAGCTCTCGGAGCAAACTCCACCCATTTCATTTCATTTTTTCCAGCCAAACAAATGAAATCATCTTCAGTAGTGGTTGAACCAAAAACACAACCCTCCACTTCCCACTGGGGCTGCAACAAACAGTTGTTTAGGTTTCTCGATCAGTTGTTGCTTTCTAGTTACTTTTTTCTTCCTCGACTCAATAAAATCCAGTTTTGTGACGCATAAACTGAAGAAACACAACGAATATCGACATTTATGAACCTGAGATCAGAATATTTTCCTCCTAGTTGATCACTTTATTGATGAATTGATTAGCTTTTTGCCTCAAAAATGGCACAAACATGTTTGAAAGCCTTCACGTAGACTAGAGAAATGTAGAAAATGTTGCAGCTCTAGCTCCCGTTGTTCTGCCCTCTGCTGGGACAGATCCACATCTCCAGAAACTGGTCGAAGAAATCATAATCCCTCCTTCTCTGCAGGGTGTCGTCAGGGTCTGATTCAGTAAAATAGTCATTGACGAATGTGCTGCTGACCTGTACCTCTGTGTACCAACACACACACACACACACACACACACACACACACACACACACACACACACACACACACACACACACACACAGGCCTCTTCAGGCCTCTTCAGCCTAAGCACAAACATCCACACACGCCTCACAGATGTGAATCTGCGTGGCTGCTCTCTGTGGTTTCTGTGTCCGTGCGTGTCGCCGCCTCATCCAGCCGCAGCAGCTCTCCGGTCTGCGTTCGCAGCTTCGCCCGCTTCAACCCTCAGACTCTAAACAACCTCATCCGTCAGGCCACTCGACTCTGTTTGCTCTGCCGCCCACATTATGCTCAGACAGTCTGCTGCTCACAACACGCCCGGCTCACTCTGCAATAGCAACCACGTCAAGTGTCTTTATTTATATGGATGCATATATATATATATATATATATATATATATATATATGTATATATATATATGAATGTAGGTGAGGAGTGGAAGACATGCAGATGAAACAGGTCGGTTTGACAAACAGGACGGATGTTGGATGAGTCAGGGATTGGTGGGTGGAGGGACTCCTGTTTCTTGTCTGTTTTCATCATGTGTGCAGAGAGCGATGCGTCCTGACCTGGGAGAGGAGCCATCACACCTTCATCTCCCGGCGTACAGACACGTTCGTTTCAGCCCCGGCTTATCGTCAACACGCACCGGGGAACGAGCTCAGTAATGGCGCCCCGCGGCCGTGCAGGCGGGTAACTCCAGCCAATCAATCCCTCTGCGACAGGGCGCCGACGTATCATTTACTAAGCGTCTTCTATTCATTTTGTGCAACCAGACGTGTCTAAAATGGAGAAAGATGACGACCGCTGCAGACGGCATCTTCAATCCAGGGCGGCACAAACAGCCGTTCATCACGGTCTGGGATGGTGCGTCACTATGACAGCTGTTTTCAAAATAAAAGTGATGTTTCTTAAACTTTGATCGATATTTGCAGGCGTCACCTTTAAAAGGAGTTGTGTATGTGCGTGCCGTCTCATCCGGCAATATAAGTGTCTCCATCACATTTATTCATCACATATTGTGATACTAGTTTTGTGTGTTTGAGTGTGTGAGATTTTGCAAAAACTTTATGCTATGCACGTAAACAACCCTTGATTTTGCAATAACCTTCTACATCAACACCTACATCTCTAGAGGTGATGGAAACAGGGACTTCTGGCTACACCTTAAGTATTACTGTACCTGAAAATAGCATGTAATGAGATGCTGTGATTTCACACCAACACACACACACACACACACACACACAGGGTGAGGAGACGGGGACAGACCAGCAGGTCGTGGACGTGTCGGGGGTGTCTGACCTGCGGAACGTGGGCGAAGCGATGTCTGGGTACTTGGAGCCCGGCTGCCTGAGCCCTGATTGGCCCGTGGAGGTGGAGGAGGAGGTGGGGCTGGACTTGGGCGAGGTGGACAGCCCCGCCGCCGGGTCCTGGTCCGGCACGCCCACTTTCTCCTTGTCGGTCTGGTTGATGGTGACGGGGCTGGAGCGGTCCGACCGCTCCATCTTGCCGTCGCGGCGCTTGGCTCCGCCCTGGGCGGCGGCGGCGGCGGCGGCGGAGGACTTCCCGCTCACGTTGGAGTCGATGCTGCTGGAGCTGGAGCGGTGGCCGCTGCGGCCCGCCGCCCCCCCGCTGGAGGACTTGGCGGGCCGCGGCAGCGAGCGGTACTGCAGCGTCACCTTGGAGCCGGTGCAGCTCAGCAGGATGCCGTCGTCCTGCGGCTGCGAGCCGTCCAGGCTCGTCTTGCGGCCGCCGCCGCCGCCGCCGATCCCGGCGCCTTTCCCCAGGCCGGCGGAGGATTTGGGCGCCTTGCCCAAGGTGGCGGAGCCGCTGGTGAGCGTGGCCCCGCTGGAGGTGATGAGGGCCCCGGGGGCCCCCGGGATCTTCTTGTAGCCGAAGGAACTGGTGGCCGGGGGCCGCGCGATGCCGGACGGAGGCTTCTTACCTTCGTCGCCGCTGCTCTTCCCCGCGTCGGAGGGAGAGCGCTGGATGCCGGCGGAGCTCTTGGAGGGCGCCTTGCCCTTCTCAGAGGCCTTGGCATCATCGGTTTTACCTGTTGACGCGCATGAGTGCTCGTTAGCGCATTAGCACGACACGACTTTTTGGCTTCAACCCACAACAAGACTGCTGAAGGAACAGTGAGCAGGCTGTTATTTCTATATAACCTTAATTGCAACCTCCAAGTTGCACATCACATCTGTCCGTTCACATCTGTCCATTCCATTCTGTGTTTTCCCTGAAATCAGTATTAGGACCAAAATGAAGGAGTGTTCACTCTACAGGTCCTTGATGCTCAAATGTGATTTCTCTGCTGAGATCCGCTGAGTTTCTCTGAGAGTTGTGTTGTGTGGTTGTTCATATTGTAACGTAAAGGTGAGAGACTCCATCTGACTCCAGTGTGAACTGCAGCCACGTTTCCCAGATTAGATATAGACGATGCACATGTCAGCGTGTATGTGTGAGTGTTGTGCAATCTGGGCTGACGACCTTATGTTCGAGTGAAGAGAAATTGTGTGGAAAATTGTCTTTGTGGATAAAGAGTCGGCTACACGATGCAGGACGTAGAAGACAGATGAAATACGACATTCTACTGAGGTCACTTTGAGGAAGGAGCTAGGCATCGATGTAGGACACATTGGAAAGTGTCCTGGGTCTGATTTGTCCTGTTCAGCCATAAAAACAGCTAAACAAGTTGGACTTGGGCCAATTTAATCTGCAGTTTGAATGTTCTACTATAGTATAGCAATAATACATCTCCTCCTCATCCCTTTCAGTTTCTACCAGTTAATGCACAGAAGCCTGGGGCTGTGACTCCTACCTGGCGTTTTGTGGGCAGCAGACGTGCCCTTGGACCTGGGTGGCGTGATGCCCATCTGGGCCGTCATGCCCCGCCTCCAGGAGCCCGTCTGGGACATCTGGGCCAGGGCGGCCGCCTTCTGACCCGCCTCCTCGTACTGGCCCTGGGCCTGGGAGGAAGGCGAGGACGAGGAAGGCTTCCAGCGGGAGGAGCTGCTGCTGGGGTCCATGCTCACGTCCAGCTCCTCCTCCACCTTCTTCAGGTCCTCAGCTCCGGCCCAGCTGCTGCTCACCTCCTGCTCGGCATGCTTCGACCTGCTGCCTCTCTGCGACTGGAGGAAATGGACAAAGACATCGTAAAGATGCTTCAGATATCCAAATCTTGTCATGTACGCAGTAGGTGCTTATTTGTATCCCAAACCTGGGCTTTACAGTATCCTAATTAATCTTGAATACTCTCCTCAAAGCACTGTTTTAGATATAGATGTTGATTTGTCTCATAAAAAAAGTTAACCTCACAGAAAATAGTTCCTCTAGGCTCATACTCTTGCATATTTATTCCATAGTCACATTCTCATTTGATGACATCACATCAGTGTGTGTGTGTGTGTGTGTGTGTGTGATGGTTAAAGCTCCCATATGATCATATGGACCTTACGTCACAGCTTCTGCTAAAAACAGCTTGAAACTGCAATCTGAATGTGTGGAATATATTTTCTTGGCCCAGACAAAACAGCACTTATAAATAGTCTAAAACATGCTGAACCTCGAGTTCCACTCATTAATCCAGTCCACAAAGGCACAACGAAGAACAGATCGAAGTCTGTGCTCTAACAGATCTGCAGTGTGTGTATGTGTGTGTGTGTGTGTGTGTTTTTGTGCAAAGTCATGTCTATCTTTGGACTGACCCATGTCCAGAGCTCCTCTTCTGGGACACATACAAAGATGCTAGCTCAAATAAACACACACACACACACACGGCAGTGATAACAAGCCTACCTTGACAGATGGCCCGTCTCCCTAGCAACACCAGAGTCTCTTAAGAGGCCGGTCTGTTGAGTATTTCATGAGGGGCCAGAGATACTTGGCAGAGCAGAGCGAGGAGGAGAGGAGGAGAAGGCTGAGCGCTGGCCTCCAGTCTGCAGCCACCTCGCTCAGCTGTGATTTCTAACAACGCGCTTTATAAAGCACAGACCCCGTCGAGCTGGCTCAGTATTTCATTATTTCTCATAATTAGTCCTGCTCTCCCTCCCTTCACTTTCCTCCTTTCTTAATTCTAATTAAATGTGAGGTATTAATGCACTTCTGTTAAGTTGAAGAAACTCAAAAATCTGCCAAGATCTTAATTTATCTTTATCTACCATTATTATTTTTATTATTATTATTAGGTACCGTTTATTATTGCTTACTTTTTACTGTTATTACTTTTTATTTGTTTAACGTGAGTTCACTTATGCTGCATTCATTAATGAGTTGTATATTAACGCTCTGAGCGTATAAATCAACAGTTCTGAGTCTTTATATTAGTGATTATCCCTTCTACATTCTCAAACTCTACATTCCCAATAACCAGTGGAATACTGTTTTATTGTTTCTCACATGTTTATGCTCATCAATAATCCAGGTCACTCTACAGCAGCTAATGCTAGTCTATAGTATATTCTCTTTTGTCCACCATACTATATAGTGCTATAAGAGCACTGTTGGGATGTAGCATGTGAAGTTCATTTCTCTTATATATGTTACTTTGGATGAATGACTATGTATGTTTCTTTTCAGTCCCTACCAATAAATCAAGCTTTCCTATGATGCTGCTTGTTCCCCTGGTAACCGTTTACATGTGTGTGTTAAGTTTCTTTTGTGTTCTAGCCCCAGATCTACACCTCAGGTCTGTGCAGAAGTGTTTAAGTGTTGTTTTAATTCCCCTCCTTCCTCTTCTCCTCAGTCCCAGAGTCACTTCATTATCGTGCCTGGGCTCCGTGTCCTCTCACCTGGGCTCCTTTGCTTTTGCGTGACGAGCTGACGGCGGAGTAGGCCGGCGTGTTCAGATCATCGGTGCTGATGTTGTCCAACGTGTCACTGAGGCCGCTGCTCACCGAGCTGCTGTCGTCCCAGCTGTAAACAGAGAGAGAGGGAGAGAGAGAGAGAGAGAGAGAGAGAGAGAGAGAGGAGACAAGGACATGGGTCAATAACGTCCCCCTCAGTATGAGTCTTAACTGCAAGTTGTACAATCAAAACATAAATCCACATTCAATCAAGTCTCTTGTGTTGGTTATAACCCATCTTAGCTTCCTGTTGAAGACAACTTTATGATTGAAATTAGTACAAATATATAAATATGTATAAAGGTGTACAAAACAGGTTTGCATCCAGACAGATTTGGGGTTCAGGTTCACACATACACAGATGATGTTATTGACTTCATCCCCCAGTTTTGTTGTGCAGTTTAGGAGGAGCTAAAATAGTATTGAACAGACCTCCCACAGCATAGCTGGGCGCTTAAGTAACAAGCCTCCTGTCTGGTCTCCATCTGTCATCATCGTCTTCTGATAATCTAATTAAAACTTTCATTCCACATGTGACTGAAGGACAGCAGAGAACAGGAGCAGGAAACTCGTTTGTAATTGCAGAATTTGTCTCTTCAAACAGCGGCAGCCCTCTCTGTTTCTTCTCCTTCTGGGCCCCGTTGACTTATGGGTGTTTGAGTTCTTTTTATGTGAGAAAGAAAAAAAAAAGTCGGCGGCTCATTAATCGTTAAGCCTCTCATTAACTCTGTGTGCGGAGGAATAAAAGGTTCCTTATTAGCACCTCATCCGTTAGCTGCTGTGTTCAGCTGACAGGCACCGAGAGCCCCCGAAATGAGGTGTGTATGGATCGAAGAGCAGCCGTTTATACACACACACACACACACACACACACACACACACACACACACACACACACTCTCACACACACAGTGTTTAATTACAACAGAATTACAGCTCTGAAAACTCCTGCAATATGTTTCCCTAATCTGCAAACCCATTTTCAGCTATCAGGCCCGATAAATCAACTTCAATAGTATATTAGCTCCCCTTCTCTTTCATTGTCCTCTCTGTCTCTCTCTCTCTCTCTCTCACACACACACACGCACACACACACACACACACACACACACACACACACTAAAGTGTGGGACAAAGCCCTGACAGCTCATATAGGCATACACACCCAGAGCAGAGACAGTAATTTGTTTCCATGCCAACATGTCAGATCTCTTGTGTGTAGTTGCCTTTATGTACGTCTGTGTGTGTGCATGTGTGTGTGTGTGTGTGTGCGCGAGACTCTCTCTTTGTGTGTGTGACAAATCTGACTCAACGTCCTTAAGTGTTTTCATTTCATTGTGGCAGGAAAATGGGCAAACAGTCAATAACAACAAAATGACACAACCACATGCTGTGATCTCATCACACACACACACACACACACACACACACACACACACACACACACACACACACACACACACACACACACAGCTGTTAATGTCCTTCAGCAACAGGTCCCAAAGTACTTTGGTGGCAATTTTCTGTACAAGAAAACGTTTTTTTTCAAAGAAAATACATAAAAAAACAACATCTTCCAGAGGCTAATTACACTCTTTATTTCCCAGCTAGTCAATTCGAGTTCCACATCTATAATTCATGGCAGACTAGGATGAAACCCGATGTCGGGCTGAAAATGAGAGAATAATGACTCCTCTTCTTTTTTTAAGGCTGGCGAGGGAGGAAGTGAGGGAGGGTGTGGATGAGCTGGAGATGGGAGCGTGTGTGAATGATTTGTCTGCTGGAGAGATAATGGTCTCATCGATTTCTTTTTTCTCTTTTTTTTGGGTGGAAGTTTATTAAAAAAAATCAATAACTATAAGCAAAGAGTTATGTTTTAATCATGGGTATGATTCATTAGCTGGCATGAAAGCGTTCACTGAGCACTGTGGCAACAGAAGATAAATCAGAGTGTTAATAAAAATCAAACAAACTCTCAGACGTTTTTCTTTTTCATGTGCTTGGGTCGTTTCCTCCGAGACGGTAACGAGGTGACTGATTGGACGGATTAGCAGACGCTCAACATTCACCTGACACCTGTAAAAGCTTTGCAACGAAGCTAGGTGACTCCATACGACCCAGTTATCCTCTGGTGCGGTGCAAAACCAATATTTTCCAGATTCATCTTCAAAGTCTGACGCCTGACCTGTGACTCGGGCTGCAGGCTTTGAATCAGGATGGATTATTACAGATTACAATCCCATTTTAAGATTACATTGAGTTAATAAAAACCACGCTGTGCTCTTTGAGCCGGGAAGGAAACCAGGTCGATGTGTAACTGTCATTTTGTGAATTCATTTTCCTTCATTTCAGAGCCATTACTGGGAAATAAAGTGCCTCAAAGACGGATATTTGGAGCTGGATAAATGGCCTCCCTGCTGTCAATCTGAGCCCCCCCCCCCCAGCCCCCCCCCCCCCCCCCCCCGCATCCACAGCGTTGAACAGAAACGAAGAGGCTTCTGCTGCAGCTCTGATATCAAACGCACATCGAACCGAGCTCTCGCAGACAAAGCCCGCGGAGATCGATGGCTTTGAAAAGCGTTTGCCTTTAATCATCTCCTCTCATCTGCACTTAAGCTCGGCTTCGCTTTGTTTTGAGTCGAGGCCGGGATCGTCTGACAGCTGCCGCCTCCTCTTCCTCCCCAGGATGAAGGATCTCTCAGGGAGTGGAGGTTAAACGTGAGGTTGTAACAAGGTTCTGGTGCAAAGTTGACCTGTACAACTACAGTAGGTTTTAATCCTACTTCCTCTAGGGAAATTTGCCAAAATCCGCACTGAGACATTGAAACACATTTTCTTTTTGTTTGTTTTTTGTAACATTCTCCAACATTTTTTAAGGCAAAACATGATCAATTGGTGCCACCAATGATGATTTTCTTCAACTTAAGACTTCCAGTGTCAGTGAACTTGAAATGCTGAGCACAGTGTTTAGACTATAGGCCATAGTAAACTGCTACCTCATAGATCCAGACATACCCTTGATTGTAATCCATGTTCACTGTAAGAAAATGGGAGGAGCATGTATTGATACTATCTTAAAATAGTCATTTGAGGTTTCAGAAGTAGCACGTTTCTACATCTGCTCCACAGCGAGGTTGCATCGATTGACAGGTGACATGCACAGAGCCACCAAGCAGCAGAATCTGATGGTAGCGAGTTTTCCAGTGTCGGAGGTGATGGCAGGTGCCAGGTCACCTAGTTAAACCCCTCCCCTCGCTCTGCTTTACAGATTCGGGGAGTGCCGGGGCCCCGGGGCCCTCAGCTTCCTCTGGGAGCAGCAGTCGCTGCGTGACACGCACGCAGCCAAATCTGATGCTCGCCCACAAAGTGAATCGGTCCAGAGCGACTTGGCCGCTCTCCAAAGTAGAAGAACCTGGCTGCAAACACGCAAACTCCCAGTCCTCATCACACGATGCAAAGAGAGAGAGAGAGAGAGGAAATGTTGAGATGAAGAGGGGAAGTTTAGCAGAGATCAAAGGCACAGATGGTCTGATTGCTCCTAATTACGTCCCAAACATCAGTTCAATTATCGTCCAGAGCACAGATGGGAAGTAACCAAGTACAAATACTTTAAACTGCACTTCAATAGATTCTTTTCAGATAACTGTGCTTTACCTGAGCATTTACTTTACTGGAGACTTTCAAAAGAAATAAGAAATAAAAAGATAACAGTAAAGGGTACTGTGAGTACTTTTTCCATCATAGCAGGAAACTCCTATATTAATATGTCTTTTTCCCACACCAGTGTTCATCTCCCCTCTAACTGAGGCTAATTGGACTTGATAAGAATTGGGTGAAACAAAGACGGTGAAACAGTCTGTGGTCGTAATGCGAGGGAGCTGGGGCAGATGGCTGCGAGGAGGCTCAGCGACTTCCACTTCTCCTTCTCTAATCTCGCACAGTTTCCCCTGGCTGGAGACGCAGCGCTCCCCATCCTCGGGTGGTCTCTGACACAATATTGAAAGTCTGCATTCTTTGTGGAAAATGTGTCTGAAAGTGCGGGTAATGTGATTAAAACTGTTCTCGGGTAATTCTCGCTTAATTAACACAATGAGTCACAGTGGATGGCTCTCAGAGTCGTAATCGCAGAGCTAAAGACGCCCTTTGGCTTCTGGGTCCTCGTTCGAGAAGTGAAATCTTCAAGCAAAAAGCATGTTTAAAAAAACATTAACAAAAGAAAAACCTTCAAGAGGATTAACTTGTTGAGTGGAGACTCCAGGACATGAAAACAATGTCCTCATAAACTACGATAAAGCTGATGAAATACAAACAGAAAAAGATGGCAAAACAATGAGCTTCTATCTTGGTTTCCTGATTTGTTTTAGACAATTACAAAGGCAAAATTTACATTTTTTATTAATACCAAAAAGTAAAAAAGAGAGTCAAACAATGGACAAACACCAGTTTGGAGCTTTCAGCGGGTTCATTACCTCAATTTGAGAGGAACATGACTGGATCCCTGATAATACGAAGACAGACGTGACAAAGTTCTTATCTTCCGACTCTTTGGAACTGGGTTTGTAGATCCTACAGCTCCAGTTCTCTTCTCTCAGATGTTGGGAGACACTAGAAAGTGAGTTTTCAGACACTGTGAGGTGATAGTTGGGTCATCGATAGCGATCCTACAGACCTGATGCACCTTCAGTTTAATCTGCCTGAAGACTCTGAAAGAGAAGACTATGCTCTCTGTGTGGATATTCCTGGGATGAGGGGTTGGTAGAACGCTCCCCCTCCTCCTCCTCCTCCTCCCCCTCCTCCTCCTCCTCCTCCTCCTCCTCCTCCTCCTCCTCCCCCTCCTCCTCCTCCTCCTCCTCCTGAGAGCTTGCCTGACTGTAACAGGCTGAATATTTCATCAGGCCTGACTCCCGGACCAGCTCCGATCACTCTGACAGAGCGGCGCTGTGGCTAACCAGGCTCCTCCTCCCCTCAGACCTGCAAACTTTCACATTCACGTCACCACGAAGGAGGAAGAGGAGGAGGAGGAGGAGGAAGGGGGAGCCCGCATCCTTAAAAAAGGCACAGCCGAACCCGATAACCCCACAGCGAAGGGAGGGGAGGGCGAGTCGGACTTTTGTGTCATAACTTCTTAAATTAACAATGAGCAACAATGTACGGAGCAGAATGCTCAAGAGGAGGAGGAGGAGGAGGAGGAGGAGGAGGAGGAGGGGGGGGTACGGATATTGGCTTCTCTCCTGTGTTTCATAAGCGAGGAAATGGGCAGATGGCGCGAAACAAAGTCGCAGCCTCCTGCTTCCAAATCCATCCTAAAAACACAGCAGATATTCCTGGTTCTGGTTCTGGTTCTGCTTGGTGGACAACCACGAGGGCTCAGACTGGAACCAGTCTGCCCGGCTCGGCCGAGCTGTGGAACAGCGTAGTGAAGAACGCTGTGAACGAGGTCAGGCCCGCTTCAAAGACGCCCTTTGACCCCGTTAAGGAGATCCCGACACGCGAACGATTCGCTTCGTCATCCTGGGAAAGATGGGGACGAACGAAGGCTCGGAAAACAGAGGAAAAGTGTTTCGCATTCTAGAATAATGAATGTGTGTTTACAGATGAGTTCAGCTGCAGAAATCTTTGATTTCGGCGTTGCGGGCGTCGAGCTGTTACATCCCCTGCTGTGGCTTCACTCAACCATGCGAACATTATCTCATGCAGTATTCAACGCGCTCGCGTCCTCGCTCCCTCCAGAGCAGAAACGCCATTAGCAGCAGAGCGGGCGACGCCGCTGATTACACAAAATCATGGAGATAGATGAGGCTGTGACGAAAGGATGAGAGAATGGAGGGAAATTTGGGATGAGGTGGAGGAGAGGGGGAGGAGGAGGTGGGGCGGGGGGGCATGGAGGGGAGCGATGGTGGGACGTCCACGGCTCGGAGGACGAGCTCGGAGGAACTGTTACGTAACAAAACGAGGAAAACAACTCACGTAACGGCGCCTGAAGACTCTGAAGTCAGGTCTCAAGCTGAATACATTCACTTACTACAAAAAAATGATCATTTCAGAAACGTTTGTGATTGATAAGAAGCTGATAAAAACCACTGGTTTTGTGCACGTGACTCTCAATGATTCTCATCTGAGAGCAGTTGGAGGTAAAATCCTGCCTGGGTTCCTGTGTCCTGAAGTGATTCCTGTCGGACTGACGATGCTAACAGAAGCTTTAGCTGCTGCTTGATTGATAATTAACAGGAGGAGGAAAACTCTCAGGAGGCGAGGCACCTTCAACATTTTCCCACAAGAGCAAAATTTCAATCCTTATAGGCACAAATCTAACAGAGTTTCTTCTTTTTGATAAGAGGTAAGTATTTTTTTGACTACTCAGAACATACAATCCTTGATTCTGACATTCAAACAACAACAAACAAACAAACAAAATCCATAATTGACGTACAGGTGACCACGATGACATAAAAGCCACCAGTAACTTCACTTCAATGAAAAACCACCTCGTGATGAATCAGGTTAAGACGTCAGACTGAAAATTATACGTTTGCTTCAGGTACAACAAATCACGTTGCACACATATAAATGTATAAAGCAGAAAAGATTTTCTGCGTTCCCAAAACTTTGAGATGTCCTACACCAGCTCTTTCAACTACGAGTCCACACGCACACACATACACACACACACTAACACACACATATCCCATGATGCCAGATAACACCACAGAGCTTTCAGCATCATACAGTCTGATGGAGAACTGGAGGTCAAACCGATTCAAGCCCAACACGCAGCACAGCATCGATCAGCTGTTTACAGGAAGTTGCAGTGTGTGTGTGCGTGTGTGTGTGTGTGTGTGTGTGTGTGTGTGTGTGTGTTGCTCCTATCTCTCCTGATAACTCACCTCTTGCCGGACGTTCTGGTAGCAGCAGTGAGAGGAGACGTGGAGACGTCAACCAGAGACAAAGACTAGAAAAGACTAACTCTCTCTTCCACTTTCACCTCCTGCTGCTGCTGCTGCTGCTGCCTCCCCCTCCCCTCTGTCCCCTCCCTCCCTCCCTCTCTCCTTCCATCCCTCCCTCCTTCCCTCCCCCCTCCGGGATGGGCCTGTCAGCCATTGGAGAGGCAGTGAGACGTGCCGTCAGCCACGGGATGCCACGGGTTAATTAAAGGAGGATGACAATGCAGAACGGAGCCAAATCAAAGAGGAAGCTGGACGCCAGCCCTCGGTCTCTCTCCGACGCCTCTGACTGGAAGTGATCTCATGCGTGATGAGAGACAGGCTGCCACATCTCACATTATTCATGACTCTTCCAGAAGGAGAAGACACAAAGGTTTAATTGCACAGATTTCTCCAGGAGGAGAAATCTCCCCTCCATCTTCCTCTCCATCTTCTCCATCGTCCCAGTTCACAGTCACATCGAGCCACTGTCAGGGTTTTATGACAACTCCGCCCAGAGACCCTGAGATCTCCCGAGATAGCACAGTACGAGCCGTCACACTCCTTTCTCTTTGGCTTGGGGATTTTCATGCACCCGGTTTATGTTTAACTTCTGCTCCAAAATGGATCTGGATGCAGCTCAGCTCAGCTTTTATTATTCCCAGGATTGATGATTTAACCTTTCTAATGAACTGGAAAGTCGCCCACATCTTAAGTGCTACAAAAACAAAAAAACATTGGTAAATCCCATATGGCTTTTCACCTCATGTCTAATTCAATATGTATTCATATCCATGTAAATACTGTTTTAAATGTGGCCCCAGTGACCTTCCATCTTGGAAGGAATTCACTCATTATATTTCCTATAGAGGAGCTAGACTTAGTATATATCATCTGAATCTAATATGAGAGCAAAAAGACCAAAAGGAATGGCTCATTAAGTGCAAGGAAGACCAGATAAAGAGGTTTTCTGTATCTGGTTCATAGTGATCACTCAGCTCCTCCTCCAGCTTTCACTGGACTCTAAGGTTGGTGCTTTCATATCTCATCCATGTATGTTCAAGGAGGTGGGTGAACTATAGTAAGCGTAGAGTTTCTAACTATAGTCTTAATTGTTGCTTTTTGGTGCCTCCCATCCATTTGTTGAAGTGTCCTTCAGGAAGAAGACGGTGAACCCCACGATCTTTTGGTAAACACCCAATTCTCCGTGAGTTTTTGATTGGCCCTGGAGGACGTCCAGGTGTCCCGCTGCCTTCAGCCTCCTGTCCTCCATGTGTTGAGACGCGTCCTTCAGGAAGGTGACGAACCCCAAGGTGCACCCGATGGGCCAGGCCGGCCACGGCCGGGCAGCTCGCCCAGCGGCCTTGTGAGTGGAGGGGTGAGTGAGCGGTCAGTGGTACGGTCCAACAAACCGGTTCAATATCTGCACAGTTTCTCATTTTGTCTCAACTCAACTTTCAGGTTCTAGAACGAACCACGGGCTCAGTGAGAGAGTCACTTGTACGTAGTTATTTCAGAAAGAGAAGAAGTCTTTTGCACACGAACAAAGAAAGGAGGAAAGAAAGGAAAGGAGTCCTTGGAATCCCATTCAGCTCGGCACAGCTCCTTCAAAGACGGGAGCGGAGCGACCTTGGAGAGTCGTGCTGCAGATCAGGCTGTTGCCAAGCAGTGACAGGCAGCAGGACGTCAGCCCGAGACGTCCACGTCTCTCTGCTGCAGTGCAGGCAGAGCCCGGGCTAACACCAACACAGCAGGCTGGAGGGGGCGAGGGGAGGGGATGGGCTGAGGGGGGGGGGGTCCTTTCAGGCTGTTTAACACACGCTGTTGGTCAACAGGCAAACAAACAGCCTGGACCAATGTCCCCGGGACGTCCACGTCTGTCCTCTGTGGCCTCAGAGCAGAAAACACACTGAGCTCTCAGAAAGACAGACAGCTACTGGACGTAAGGCGTGTTTCATTCAATAAAATAACCGGAGATGAGACTGAAAACAGGAGATTCAAAGCATAAGATTCCCAAATGCGAGCTTCTGAAGCAGTAGTAATAGTTTCATGTTTCCTGCTTTTCTCTGATAAGACAAAATGCACCGACATCTGTCCTCCATTTATCCATTTCTGTGATCATACTGGCTGTGTTACATTCTGAAGAGAAAGAGAAAATCTTCTTTTCATGTATATATTTGCAATACGATGTATTTTACTCTCACTCTGCTGACACTGTTGACATTTCACACTCTCTAATCTCCTGAATCGAAGGGTTAAAATCCTCAGCGTAGACTTCTATTGTCGTACTGAAATTAAAAAGCTGCAGCTCAAGGTGGGCAGAGACATAAAAACATATACTAGTGCTTCACATAATAATACAAAGTATTAATGAGCGTATGAATGAAAAGCAAAGTAGAAATAGAAATAGAAGAAAAAATATATATGTATGATCATTTTGTGCAGTTTTTTGTGCAATTTTTGTCCACAAAGAGGACAAGAGTGAGTGAATTAGAGTGGGGGCATGAAGGTGAAGAAGACGGGAACGTGTTGTCTCTGTAAAATGAGCCCGGACAGACTCAAAAAAGAGCATCATCTTCTGTTCGGAACAGAACAGAACAGATCAGGACAGAACAGGAAAGGACAGGAAAGGACAGAGGAGGACATCCTTAATTCTGGAAGGTGTCAACCTGAAGGACGGCCACTCTCCACCTCCTCACAGCCGAGGTGTGGACCCCAGCTCCTCCTCCAGCTGTGGCTGGAGTCCAGAATCAATCTGTCTGACTGTGTCTCTGACGGGGCGGACACGGCTGTGATGATGAGCTGATTACTGCATCAATACCTCAGTCAAAGACCAGTCCAGGTTCCTACCTCCTTAAAGGTTCCTACCTCCTTAAGGGGGAGGGGTATTCATCCTTGTTGTCCTGACATAGAAGCTATGGAACACTGGTTTAATCAGAAATGCCTCAGATGGCACTTCTACAATTCTATTCCCCCAGATCCATACCTCTTCATGCTTGTCTGGCACATGAATAATCAAATGACCTAATAAGACTTTATACATCTTAACAAAACTCTACTCTCTTCTCTTCTAACCAGTGTAGCTACTCAGGTAGTTCCCCTTCTCCAAGTGGTGTTGGAGCCAGAATCAGAGGTGGAACCAGAGACTGAGGAGGAACCTGAGGAGGAACCAGAGACTGAGGAGGAACCTGAGGAGGAACCCGAGACTGAGGAGGAACCTGAAGAGGAACCAGAGACTGAGGAGGAACCACAAGAGGAACCAGAGACTGAGGAGGAACCAGAGGAGGAACCAGAGACTGAGGAGGAACCAGAGACTGAGGAAGAACCTGAGGAGGAACCAGAGACTGACGAAGAACAAGAGGAGGAACCAGGGACTGAGGAGGAACCAGAGGAGGAACCAGAGACTGAGGAGGAACCAGAGAAGGAACCAGAGACTGAGGAAGAACCTGAGGAGGAACCAGGGACTGAGGAGGAACCAGAGGAGGAGCCAGAGACTGAGGAAGAACCTGAGGAAGAACCAGAGACTGAGGAGGAACCTGAGGAGGAACCAGAGACTGACGAAGAACAAGAGGAGGAACCAGGGACTGAGGAGGAACCAGAGGAGGAACTAGAGACTGAGGAGGAACCAGAGAAGGAACCAGAGACTGAGGAAGAACCTGAGGAGGAACCAGGGACTGAGGAGGAACCAGAGGAGGAACCAGAGACTGAGGAAGAACCTGAGGAGGAACCAGGGACTGAGGAAGAACCTGAGGAGGAACCAGGGACTGAGGAGGAACCAGAGGAGGAGCCAGAGACTGAGGAAGAACCTGAGGAGGAACCAGAGACCGAGGAGGAACCAGAGGAGGAACCAGAGACTGAGGAGGAACCAGAGACTGAGGAGGAACCAGAGGAAGAACCAGAAACTGAGGAAGAAGCTGAGGAGGAACCAGAGACTGAGGAAGAATCAGAGGAGGAACCAGAGACTGAGGAG
This sequence comes from Karalla daura, assembly GCA_029224185.1. Lineage (NCBI taxonomy): Eukaryota > Metazoa > Chordata > Actinopteri > Chaetodontiformes > Leiognathidae > Karalla > Karalla daura. The sequence goes on along the minus strand of CM055209.1, from coordinate 2,599,278 downwards.
GAACTTGAGGAGGAACCAGAGACTGAGGAGGAACCTGAAGAGGAACCAGAGACTGAGGAGGAACCTGAAGAGGAACCAGAGACTGAGGAGGAACCAGAGGAGGAACCAGAGACTGAGGAAGAACCAGAGGAGGAACCGGAGACTGAGGAGGAACCAGAGGAGGAACCAGAGACTGAGGAGGAACTTGAGGAGGAACCAGGAGACTTTTCACCTGGAACTTCACCAAACAAAGTTTTTTAGACCTGGTGTAGCTCTTCAACAAAGGTTCCCTTTAAAGTTCCAACTCCACAGCTGGAAGAACAAACGATCTGAGGCCAGAAACAGGATCACGATCAGGATGTGATGATGCAGGTTGGCGTTAACTGACCGGTGAGGACAACAACAACACGGCCTGTTCTGCACAGCTTCTCCAGCCTTCGACAGCTCTAATTGCTCCATAAAGCGCGTCGCTTAACCCGATTACACGTTCCTAACCCACAACAGAGTCCACGGCTCCATGGCAGGAAAGTGAATTAGCAACGATCGCAGCTTCGTCGATTCTTATCTCCGCAAACTCATTAAGGTCCGCGTGATGACGGGGGGAGTCGCAGCCCCAGAAACACTGGACCAGACGAGGGATTGAGGTCTAATTAATCTGAAACCAGATCTCATCCTGCGTCTGCAGCCTGTGGTACAGAACCAAACCAGACAATTTAGAAAAGTTAAAGTTACGAGCTGAACTAGAAAACTAACTTCAAAGCTGTACAATAAAAAACAACAACAGCTAAATGCTTTAATTCCGAGGGTGCTTGTTCCTTTTTGTCTGTTTATTTTTTAATCCCGACTTGTTGGCAACTCTGCCTAACAAAGGAGACGATTTGCTCCGAAACACAAAAACAATTCAGAGCGTTTTAAACTGACTTCTGGGACCGTGGTCCTGATAAGGCGCAACTTTCTCTTCCACAAACGAGACAAACTCGGTCGATTAAAAGTTTTGTGGAATAAACAGCGTTGGGAGTGTGGGGCGGTCGGTGAGTAATGGAGGGAAACCGTTCCTCTGGGATGCAGCACTGCATCTATCTATCTATCTATCTATCTATCTATCTATCTATCTATCTATCTATCTATCTATCTATCTATCTATCTATCTATCTATCTATCTATCTATCTATCTATCTATCTATCTATCTATCTATCTATCTATCTATCTATCAGTCTATCTATCTGTCTGTCTGTCTGTCTGTCTGTCTGTCTGTCTGTCTGTCTGTCTGTCTGTCTGTCTGTCTGTCTGTCTGTCTGTCTGTCTATCTATCTATCTATCTATCTATCTATCTATCTATCTGACTTAGTTTCTTTAAGTCCTTAAAATCTTTTAAATGCTCAAATCAATCAGCAAAATAGTCATGATACATTGTCTATTAGTTGTTGCAGCTCTACAATCCATCCATCCGTCCGTCCGTCCGTCCATCCATCCATCCATCCATCCGTCCGTCCGTCCGTCCGTCCATCCATCCATCCATCCATCCAAAGCCTGGAGGTTCACATGCGTGGTGACCATAGATGATCTCACCTCAGCACATCTACTGCTACTTCACAGATCAACACCGAGGCGTCCTGGCACCTCTGAGTCATCCCAGCGTCACCATCGCTTCTCCTACATCACATGGTCCTGATGTGGAAAACCTCCGAGGCAGCCTCGTTGTACCAACACAGACTCTAAGACTTCAAAAGCCCATGACGAGACACAGGAAGGACGAGAAGAATGAGCAATAAAAGCATGGAGAGCCACGACGATGCAGGTCTGAAGAGATGGATGCAGAGGGAAACAGCTGGAGCAGCTTAGTAACAATGTGAGGAGCAATGTGAGGAGTCGTATAAAAGCATAACCAGAGGATTATTTACTTATCTCACGCTTAAATTGTTAAATTACTGCCCTCTCTCTCTCTCTCTCTCTCTCTCTCTTCTCTCTCCTCTCTCTCTCTCAATATTTGATTCATGCCTCATTGTCTTAATGCTGTGAATACAGCTGCTGGTCCATCTGATACGAACTGAGAAACCCATGTCCTGGATGATGAGAGGAGTGCTCAAAGTCTCTGTCTCTCTCTCTCTCTCTCTCTCTCTCTCTCTCTCTCTCTCTCTCTCTCTCTCTCTCTCTCTCTCTCTCTCTCTCTCTCTCTCTCTCTCTCTCTCTCTCTCTCTCTCTCGTTCTCTCGCTGTCCATGGTCCTGAAACCACAGTTGCAGTTTCAGCCCTTCTGGGGAGTTGAATCGTGATTATCTGAGGGACGTAGATAGATAGACGTAGAACACATTCATTCATTCAGATTTCATCAGGCGCACGTTCCCTGGCCCACGCCGACCTTGGCTGCGGCGGCTTTTCTTAAAAATTAAATCAAACTCTCGTTCTGCTCTGTCACGATGAAAAGTGAAGAGTGACAGGGTGGAGTCGACGTTCCTTCAGCTCGTTAGAACAGCGTTTCACTTTAACCTCTGTGTCGTATTAATCCTGACGCTGATTTATTCCTGGATTATGTTCCTGTTTAAACTGTGCGCTCCTTCACTAAATGGCTCATGAAGCAGCTAAACTCACATCACTTCCCTGTATTATCATATCATACAGTCCCTGTTTATATTTGAGGAGGGAGCAGCAGTTTTATTATTATTTCAAGAGAATGTTGGAGAACAGAGAGGACACTGGGGAGAAGGCGTAACTCAGGAATAACTTTAATTCCTTAAAGAATAGAGCTGGACTGACCTCTGACATAGAGCAGAGCCACCACTGTCTCTCTGCCTCGATCTAACTGAACCGCCTCTACGTTTTCACGTCTGAGAATTTATTACTATTCAGCGAGGCTCCTCATCGAGGATTCACGGAGCTGCTTCATTAGTCTCCTCCTCAATATTTCAGCACACACACACACACACACACACACACACACACACACACACACACACACACACAGTATTCTGGGATATGTGTGCTGTGCATGTTTCAGGTTGGCACGGGAAAAAAAAAAACTAACAAAGGATTTCAACTTCAAATAGTTTGACAAAGACAAAAAGTTGTGTTTCCCTGCTGAGAGTTTAGGGTTGGAGACGGTGTCGCCTCGTAGATTAACACAGAGACCGGAGCTTGTTAAACTGGGAACTTTACATGAGTAAAGTTATTTTCATATTCATTCTGGTTTCCTTTTTACACTTGTTTGTTGTTTGCTCCTCTCTCGCATCATCCCTGTGTTGCCCTGCTCTTATTCTGGATTAATCAGCGTGTTCTTCCTTGGAAACCTGCACTTTGAAGTCGGTTTCCTGGATATTTTCAGCTCCCTTTCAGATCTGGTTCCTGGCCTGTTGTGCAGTGTTTTTTGGGGGTCGTAAAAAAGTGGAAATGTCTTGTAACGCTGCAGCTATAGTGCTGTAACGTCCTCATTTAACTCTGAATTGGCTTTTCTGCTTTACTCTGAATTATGTAACGGTGACACAGTCATTTTCATGCCTGAAGAACGACCCTGTTGCTGGTACAACACTTATTAAAACAAACGATGCATTAATCTGAGGCTCCAGTCTCAAAAAGACAGACACATAAAAAAAAAAAACATCCTGAAGTAAGAGAAAAGTTCTCAGATCTGAGATCTGATGTTTTTTGGGTTGTTGCACATTTTCTTTTGCATTTTTTCTGACTTTAAATTGGATTCATAGCTAATAATTCGACATTACACATATTTATACATGTAAAAAGATAAGCATTACGTGATGTAATGGTGTGGCAGAAGTGGGGCAGAATGTCTTTGCATTTCATCTGTAACTAATCGTCTCCACTTACTAATTCACTGAGTGCAGCAATTAATGAGGATATCAAGCCTTCCCTGCAGGAAATTAAGAGAAATATTCAGATTAATGATAGAGAGAGAGAGAGAGAGGGCGAGAGAGCTAGAGAGAAAGAGAGAGAGAATAGAAGATGCAGAAGAATCGGTGCCAGAGGATGAAAAATGAGACAAACTTTTTTCTTTCTACACAAAAGAAAAAGAAGGAAACTCTCTCCCTTGAGTTTCCCTGAGTGAATAGACGTATAATTACAGTAGCGCGCGCTGGTGTGGGCGGCCATTTTTGTTATTTTGAGAGAATTTATCTGCACCTGCACGAGAAGTGAGGACACGTGCATTAGCATACACACACACACACACACACACACACACACACACACACGCAGTGAGGCACAGCTGGGTGCTCGAATCAGAAGTGATGAAACTTCCTTCAATTACTGCGGCGGTTTGCAGAGTTTAGAGTGTGTGTGGCAGCCTCTTCATTAACAGAAACACAGAGAGCGAGAGAGAGAGAGAGAAGAGAGAGAGAAGACGAAAAGAAGAAAGTGATGAGTGACGGAAAACTTCACAAAGCTCCGCTTGCAGGTGCGAGAGAAGGGAAGGACGCTTTGGAATTCTGAGGGAACTTATATAACGACCGGCTTTGTCATCGCAACCGAGAAAAAGAAGGAAAAAAAAAACGTCTTCTTCCTTCTTCCAAATCTCCTCGCTGCTTACGGCAGCACTGCTTCACCCCGACTGTCATCACGCTGCAGAGTGACAGCCACGATCCTGCTGCTCACACACACGCACACACACACACGCACACACACGCACACACACGCAGCCTTCAGGACAAGCTCACACAAACAAGCTCTCTTTTTGTCAAACACGGACCACACAGCCACAACACACACACACACACACACGCTCGTCTCCAATCCCCCAAAGCTTCACGTAACAAAAAAACGCAGAGCCAGCTGCCATCGTCCAGCCCTCACACACACACACACACACACACACACGCACACACACACACATGCACAGGATGCTAAAAGCGAGGCCCTGTTACTTATTCATGGCCGTGCTGAGGAGGGGAAGCTTGCCGGTGTCAAAACACTCTCCTCGGGCGTCTCTGTCTTGACAGCGAAGCCGCGAGCACGCGCTCATCTATGTTGCATGGCAGCGCGGTATATTTAGAGCGCCGCTATTAGCCGAGCCCCAGCTCAACATTGTCTCTCTCTCTCTCTCTCTCTCTCTCTCTCTCTCTCTCTCTCTCTCTCTCTCTCTCTCTCTCTCTCTCTTTAACAACAGCGGACTGACTGATCAGAAGATCAGACGACGGTTTGTGCTTTTATTCCTCGCTCGCTGCAGGCCCGATGGTCAGTTTCAGGAAATTTTCGATCTTTTTAAACTGTTATTTCTACTTTTTGTTACTCCCTCAGAAGGCTTTTCTGCCTCTTTTCCTGCAACAACAAAAGTCGGATACATTTGTTTGATGATCAAGCGGGACATCGTCTTTTGTCTCGTCTACATAGAGAGCATTAACCAAACACGACTCACATCACTGTTCACATTCCCTAACTGCATTACAGTTAAGAAAACTAAATTTTGAATTGGAATTGCATGGAACTTAAACTCCACTTCCTTCAGTTTGAATTTGAATTGCAATTCTACTTCCTGTTCCTGACCGCAATTCAAATTCAGTTCAAATCCATGGAAGTGAATGGGAAACAATCTGATTTGGCACAAGTCTGGCACAACCCTAACCCTAAAAAAGCATCATATAGAGTAAAAACTGGATATGTAATACCTAACTTCCTGAGCCCGTACCCTCTCTAACGGCTGCGCAGTCACGCTAATGTCTCTTTGTCTACGTTTGCAGAAAACGTGAGCGCAGCTAACTAAACGACGTTCCGGCCCCGGAGTCTGGATCCGATGAGGAACGTGTCCTCTGGGGGGGGGGGGGGGGGGGTGGACTGGGGGGGGGGGGGGGGCTGTGTAGTTTGGGGGGTTTGAAGCTGCCACAGGCGGCAGCCAGGGGAGTCGTTACGGACGGAGGGAGAAGTGCGAAGCGTAATGAGCCTCCTGAGAGCTCGGTTTATGTACACAGGCCGGCTGCAGCTTCCTGCCTTCCAGGGAGGCTGCGCCGCTACCGCTAACGCTGCCAGTACGGCTCTACAAGCCTGTGTGTGTGTGTGTGTGTGTGTGTGTGTGTGTGTGCTGCCACAATTATCGCTCATAATTTAGAGGAAATCCAAGCGCGGGATAAAAGCAGAAGGAGCGTGGCTTTTAATGCCCTGCGATTCTCTCCAAGCATCGCTCCGTATCCAGCTATCGGCCGCAAACAGCTGCAGGCGCTCACATTATGACCGGCTGCCAAACGGCAAACAGCAAACAGGCCGTTCTCTGCAGAAAGCCTTCATGACCGCACACACAGCAGGCTGGAGACGCTGGAGTCACACGTTCAGTCACCTTCTGTTCAACACATTCAGCAAACACTCGGGGGAATCTATATTATAGATGATGTGTTTTTATTCTGGTTGTCATTAAGCTGTTAGACTAGTCACAATCCAGTGGGATAGTGGAAAGAAAAGACACGTTTTAAGATCAAAACTTACTCCCAAATGTCATGTTTTTGTTGGAAGAATATTGATAAGAAATCAACCAGATGTGGGCAGAAACGTTGGAACCTGAGGAAAGTGTTACAGCATCTACTCTGCTCCTCAGTGGTAGTTTCAGTGAAGTTATTGTATCACGTTCAGTGGGGTTGAACAAAGATGAACATCAGAGTCAGTTTTACTAAAGCCAGCCGCTGAAACTCTCTATTCTGTCTTTACAGATTGATAAAAGACAATACATTAAAAGACAGACTTTGATGATGATGAAGATGGAAATATTCACAACTAAGAGCAGAAAAGCGCGAAATATCACAAGCTGAAGTTACACTAAAGCAGCCTTTTCAAGCTTTCATCTTTTTAGGGCACTATTTACTGCACTAGACCTTCTACTGCTCCAAGTTTCTATTGGTTTATGAAGCAGAAACGTAAAAGAAAAGGGCTCATTATGTAATTCCATGAAAAGTCTGCTATATATCTCCTTCACATCAATTGAAATAATATGATCATTTACATGAATGTTTTGTAAATGTCATGAAATAATTAATGTCATGTTACAACATGAAAATATCATGAAATAACATGGAAATATTTCACATTAGAATGTGAAAATATAGCTAGAGGCATTAAATTGTAGAACTCTGTCTATTATACTACCCACAAGTTGAAGGAGCTCTATTTGGGCGCGTAATGTCACAGTTTGAGGGTGAAATACGTTTTGCCGTTCCTGGAACGTCGGTGCATTTTTAGGCAGAGATGAAAAGTTCTTCAAAGTCAGCAAACAGACTGTTTGAACTCTCATCCACCCATAGCGACTGGTTTCACATGGAGCCGGGGGGAGAGAGAGAGAGAGAGAGGAGAAGAGGTGGTGGACGCTGCAGGGATGAAGAGGGGACCAATCATGGGAGGCGGCAGAGGAGACTCGGAGCTGGAGCCGGAGTTGGGGTGTGAAGGTGTGAAGCCCAGCGAGAGATGAAATTCCTCCCCTGAGCTTTGTCTGACAGTGGGGAGGTGACAGCTCAGCGGCTGACAATCACACATGTCAGAGGGAGGAGGGGAGGAGGGGAGGAGGAGAGGAGGGAGGGAGGGAGAGAGGAGGGAGGAGGGACAAGGAGGAGAGGGAGGGAAGGAGGGAGGAAGGAGGAGAGAGGGAGGGAGGGAGGAGGGAGGGAAGGAAGAAGGAAAGGAAGGAAGGAGGGAAGGTGGGAGGGAGGAGGAAGCAGCTCTGTGGTATCCAAGGTAGTTGATGATTGCAATAATGAAACAGCAGTCAGTCACACACACACACACACACACACACATTATTATATTATGGCTGTATTTTCCATGCTTTTAGTCTGTTGTGAATCCATCAGACATTCATAAGAAGCCAGTTTGCTTCAACGTGACAGAATGTATTTGATGAATGTCACTGAAGAAGCTGTCCCTTGTTCCCTGTATTGATACAGCTCCTTTTAAAAAGGTACAAAATAAATCTCATATACATACTCATATGTGTGTGTGTGTGTGTGTGTGTAGAGACAGAAGCTGTGAGGAGGAAACACAGAGGAAGGAGGAGGGAAAAGAAAAAAACCCTGAGGTTCAGATCCCGCCTCATTTGGGAGCGTTTTCTCGCCCGCGGGCATCTGAAGGGAAGGGAGGAGGCATCAATATTTCCTCATCGCCCCAGAGGCCCCGCAGCGCTCGCCGCAGACTTCAGCGGAGAAAAAGCTGCAGTTTGGCTGGATTTATGTCAAAGGAAGGTGAGCAGAGACACTTCAGGCGAGGAGATATTCAAATAGGGAGATAAAACACGAGCCGGGCCCGGGCTGAACCGGCCGGCTGGAGGAGGCAAACAGTTCACATGGTTGGTATTTATTCTGGTCCAATCCGTCAGAGTGAGACAGGCTGATCTGTCAGAGTGAGACAGGCTGGTCTGTCAGAGTAAGACAGGCTGATCTGTCAGAATGAGACAGGCTGGTCTGTCAGTGAGACAGGCTGGTCTGTCAGAGTGAGACAGGCTGATCTGTCAGAGTGAGACAGGCTGGTCTGTCAGAGTTAGACAGGCTGATCTGTCAGAGTGAGACAGGCTGGTCTGTCAGAGTGAGACAGACTGATCTGTCAGTGAGACAGGCTGGTCTGTCAGAGTGTGACAGGCTGGTCTGTCAGAGTGTGTCAGGCTGGTCTGTCAGAGTGAGACAGGCTGATCTGTCAGAGTGAGACAGGCTGATCGGGGCTCGTCCCCTGCATGACCGTCACTGACCAGACAGAGCACGGAGCGTCTGGTCTGTAGAGCAACGGGATTATACGCTGTGGGATTACGATTCAAAGAGCTCTGGATGGAGAAAAACACGGTGCGTGGATGTCGATCCATTTTTCTCAACTGGAGATTATAAACAACATTAAGTTCCTGCATGGGTCGGGCAGACTGTCTCTGACACTCATAGGAAGGACTAGGAACGTTCCTGCTCAGGAGATTCCCCATCAGGCCTGCTATAGCTAACACATAACACATTTTGTAATCATGCAGGTGTATTTCCTGGAGTTGCTATAATTGGGGAGCTGCAGGTTTGGTGTTTACAGCACTTTTCTGATCTAAAACCAACAAACTCAAAAAAGCAAAATCTCACAAACTCTCCAGAGAGTTGCTCTATGACTCAGCATTTACATATTATGTAAATACCTATCAAACCTCTTACTCCTGTAAAAAGTGCCGCTCATTAAAACCTTGGCAGGACTCTTCATCCCGGAGGAGCCGTCATCACAGTCTGAGCTGACAGCCTTAAATCGATAACGCTCGACATCTTTTCACCTCGTTTAGTGCCGGAGGTCCCTGACCCAAAACCTAACCCTAAACTTAAACCTAACCCTAGCCCTAACCCTAACCCTAAACTTAAACCTAATCCTAACCCTCACCCTAAACTTAAACCTAACCCTAGCCCTCACCCTAAACTTAAACCTAACCCTAACCCTAACCCGGTGACCACCTTCGAAGGAAGGTAACTTACTATAACTGTTATTTTTCTGGTGCAAATCGAGCCACATTGAATGGAACCCAAGTTCATCATCTTAGCAGGAGTGAATCAGGATTGTCTTGTACTTGTATGGTTTCTTTAGCCATTAGCACAACAGCACCATTAGCGCTCACTTTGAGTCACCTCCATAGAGATTAGACATGCACACACAGACAGATGGAGCTGCCCCTTGACACGGCCTTCCTGCCTGTTCTCTCACACACATGCATCACTGGCTGTGGAGCACAGTCTGCTGAGCATCGCCCTGCTCTCCGAGCTGAAAAGTGAGTGACAACAAGCTAGAAAACCCCCCCGGAGCTCAGCCTGCCAGGCCAGCGCCTCGCTAATTGTCGATTCATCAAAACTGGAACGTGAAAACGCAAAAATCTGCAATGCAAATGCGTGTGTTCCTGCGTCCTCGCAGGAGTGAATCTGCAGCTACTCTCACGCCCACGCTCAACCCACGCCTCAGCCAGGTGATTGACAGGCGGCGCCCCTCACCTGTCGATGTCGCCCGGCACCTCTTTGCTCCCTCTCTGGGATATTTCTCGAGACGAGGCCACGTCGGAGGATCGGCCCGCGTTCCGTGCATACAGATGGAGGCCGCCGTCGGTCAGGTATCTGTGACAGGAGAGCAAATTAGAGCCGGAGACGCCCACGACAACACCTCAGCCTGGCATGAAACGTCAGAGCTCAGATAGGCAGCGTTTTGTTAGAGGAGAGAGGCAGAGGAGCTGTTAGGACAGGGGACAGAGAATGACTGAATCTACTATGAAAATAACAATTTGTTGCAACCACAAGTGGGCTTTAGGCTTATTTGGTTATTAATCAGATGAGTGATCACATGACTTTTTCCCTATATTCGAGGCAGAATCAGAAATCATTTATTTTGCATCCCATTCTGATTCACCCATTTATTTAGCTACTAGTCCAGAAATATTCATCCAAGTCCAGACACAGACATTATTATTGTTTTGTGAAGCAGCTCGTTGTTTCCTCTTGGTCTCCCTGAGGTGAATGTGTGCATCTGTGCAGTATACGTGGTAGGATCGGAGGCTGCAGCCAGGAAGCCATCAGACACGGCTGATAGGACACGGAGATCATTAGCGTTGCGCTAATTAAGCGAAGGATTGGACTAATCACTTAGCCCCTCCTGACGTGTTACATTTTCTGTTCTGACACGTCTTTAATCCCAACGACGCCTCACTCCATCACTCCCTGCTTCCCCTCCGAGCTGCCCCCTGTACTCCAAGAGCGTCGATGCCAATCCGGAGTGTGTGTGTGTGTGTGTGGTGTGGGTGTGTGTGTGTGTGAGGGCTGCTTTTTAACACATCCTCCAGGCATTTGCTGCTATTAGGCGAAGGAAGGTCAGAGAGCCGTACGCACACTGGCAGGATGTTGCAGAAGCTTGGATGTATTATCGGAGCCTTCGAGGCGGAGACTGTGGCAGCCTTGGTGGGCGTTGGCACCCAATTTGTATTTATGAAGCCGCAGAGACGGACGAGGCCTTGGTGCCTCCATGAATACGCAGCTGGGGCGTTGGGCGGATTAAAGGCGGGATTGGAAACGTTCACGGTGGCGTTTGAAGTGATATGAACGGTCGCTTGTCTCGCAAAGCGACACAAATGGGACACGCTCAAAGTTTTTTAAGTGAGGTGTTCGACGTGTTCAACAAAGCAGTTTTTCACCACTTGAGAGGAGACAGGTTGGACAGATGGACGTTGTTCCACTGTCAATGCTGCAAGTTAGAGGAGATCCTTCATCTAACCATCTAACCATCTTCTTTGCATTTGTCTATACTGATCTTTCTTGTATTATTATGACTCTTCTGTTTGTTTTTGATGTATCTCACACACTGATAGATGATTTTTATCCCTGTTTTATCAAATTCCTGCTGACAAGACAGGAAGCATGTGCATGCAAACATGCAGGTTTGTTCCCGGCTCTGCAAACGTTTGACGAGGACGATCGTGCACTGAATAAGTTCGGTAGACCTCAAAGAAGCAAGGAGAGCACTCAGCTGAGTAGAACCAAATACACAAACTGTCTGTTTATCAGGCTTGTCTAAAATGCCAAACTGAATTGAGAAGGTTTCCTTAATTCCAATTCAATGCCATGAATATGAATCCAACCTGAATTGAGGTCGCAAACAGGAAGTAGAATTGCATTTCAAATTTGAACTGAAGGAAGTAGAAATTGTGTTTGATAATTTCGGTGTATTCCAGACTCATGCATGTTTTGCATATTCCATACACATAATTATTATTATAAACTTTCTGTACACATTATATTTGAATTACATGTGACATATATAGATATTGATAGATATTAATGTGAAATGACTTTCAAATATGTACAATTGTGGAAATATAATATTACAATTTATTCAAAATGAATGGTGTCTAATTTTAGTGTTTGAGGCCAAAACCTTTGTTAAATGTGACAAATTCCTCCTTATAATGAATTTCTCTGAATTGTAATGAACTGAATTCCACTTCCTGTCATTCCAAATCCTATTCAAGTCAATTCCATTAAAATTCCAATTCTTCATTTGAATTGAATTGAAAATCCAAATTTGGAGTTTTCGTAAGCCTGGCATTTACTCTTAGAAATTGAAAGGAGAGGTTCAGGTACAGGTCAAGCTCATGGCGTTCCCATCGAGTCAGAGCAGCTCTGGTATCTCGTGGTTGTGATCAGGTTCTGTTATTGATCCGACAGTTAATCTCAGAAGCAGCAGCTGTGGTTAGTCAGAGCGTCAGGAGAGGCCGACGAGCTTCACACTCCTACCCGCTGGTGATGTCATCCATCCGGACGCTCTTCCCCAGGATGTCCCCATCACTCACGTACCCCGCCACCTCCATCTGCTTCCCTCCATCCAGCCCTCCTCCTCCTCCTCCCTTCTCCCCCTGCTCCGCCCCCCTGGCGCCCGCTGCCGCCACCGCCGCCGCTCTCCTCAGGGGGGCGCTGTACACAAACCTGGAGGGGTCGGGGTGGCCGGCGTAGCGGCTGGTGGTGGTGCCGGCGCTGGTGGTGCTCGCCCTGGGGGGGGCGTAGCCGGCGCTGGGCATCGAGGGGGCGTCGCCCGCCTGGAGGCGCGGCGTCTGCTGTGATTGGCCCAGACGCCAGGCCATGGGGGAGGAGCGGGAGGAGAGGGCGGGGAGGCTCCGCCCATTGACCTCGGTGGTCACCGTGGTGTCGAAGGTCGTTTCTAGTGTGCTGCGGAGACAGAGAGGAAGAGTTGGAGCGACTGACCTCACTTCCTGTTCTCTACCGTTAACATAGAAGATGCTGTTTTATTTTACTTCCTGTTAACATCCTACATATTTTACTTTTCAGCCACACTTATAAACATGCACCATACAAACATTAATGTCTGTTTCTAGATAGATCTGTTAGAGGATTCATTGTATTAATCACTGTATTTGTATATTCCACTCTATTCTAAAACCTGACCAGGGACAAAGACATTAGAAATTAGCTCAGGCTATACTTCTACCCTGGATCACATTTTCCCATTTTCTGTGTCAATATTGTTTGCATCATTTGTCATTCCACGTAATTTTCATCTGAGCAAAAACTGCTAATTTTTAATTGTGGCAGACGGTTCCTAACGACTCGGAGCAGAGGATTTTGGGTAAAAAAAAAAAAAGTGCCACTAATGGAGAGGAGACATGGAATCCATCATATCAAGTGCAGCACAGTGCGAAGGGCAAATCATTCAGGTGAAAGGAGCCGCCATGTTTTAAGTAGAGAGCTGTCTGCAGCAGTTAAGTGCCACTTCTGCTCAAATCGCACGCTGTTCCTTTTCCCCCACCGATTCTTTGTGTGTTTGTTGTTGAGTGTGTGTGTTTGTGTGTGTGTGTGTGTGTGTGTGTGTGTGTGACCTTCCTAAAGTGCTGCTTCTTCAAGTGTGTTAACTTGTGAAGGCTCCCACGAGTATTAGGCAAAAACGAGAGAGAGAGAGAGAGAGAGAGAGAGAGAGAGAGAGAGAGAGGAACTTTTGACGTGCCACAGAAAGTAAAATCTGAGGCATCTGCATCAGCGAGGATGAGCTACGTAAATAAATCTCTTTTTATTCTTGTTGACAACAAGTGATTCTTGTTACATCATTCCTTCAAAATGCACTTTGCAGAGGTGAAACCAAAATAAAGCATAAAGTCAGAGTTACTCATGTTTAAAGCATCAAAGAGGCTCTTCAGTGATACTGTAACTAAGGTTTTTTGAGTTGTCTTTGTTTTTTACAGCTGACACCGTATTGACCTTGCAGTCATGTTGTATAACTAACTGTTAACATTAGCTGCTATTAGGAAATAGAGAAGCAATAAGGATTAAAATGCATCTAGAGGAGAAGGTGATGAAGACAGAGAAAAATGTGCAAAGGAGTCAAATACGAAATGCATTCATTTGTACACCCATTTGTATATTTAAAGTATCTACTTTAACTTTTGTCTAATTACTGCAACATGCTGTATTGTTAGGCATGTATATACAGTAATATGTATGGATAAATTCTGTGAATAATGAGGACATATAGATTAAAAACATTGATCGTCCCAACACACACGCAATGTCCGGACTCTAACAAAGTAAGAGAGAGTGTGAGAGAGAGAGAGAGAGAGAGAGAGAGAGAGAGAGAGAGAGAGAGAGCGAGAGAGAGAGAGAGAGAGAGAGAGAGAGAGAGAGAGAGAGAGAGAGAGAGAGGGAGGGAAGCATGAAGCATGCTGGTGCTGGTGGTGGTGACACCTCGTCACAGCTCTCTCTGCTGGGAAAAGCAGAGCACTGCATCTTCCCCCAGAGCTCCAGGAGCTGCTCGGAGGTCTGAGGACGAGCCGCTGACGTCCAGTCTTCTCACAAACGTAAAAAAGAAACAACAAAAAAACACCTTGTGTTGCTATGGAAACATACGCAGGTGTGCACAGGATGAAGGCCCCAGAGGATCGTGTTCGATCGCCGCAATGTAAACGCGTGACGTTCATTGTTGTCATTGTAATCTGATTACAACACCTGCCGGGTGGTCTGGGTTTCACATCCAGGGACAGATTCACAACGTTCCCGCGTGGGGAGGTAAACAGAAAGTCGGTTTAGCGTAATGTGGCTCATCTAGGAGGCGTCACATTCCTGGGCTGGGCTCAGAATGGCTCCCTCACGTGTTTACAGCTCCCCGGGTGGCGCTCACACAGCCTCTCGCTGCACACAGTGACGTGATTAGCAGGTCAATAAAACCTGATTTTTACTGAAAAAAGAAAAAGTTGCCACTGACTTCATACCGTATGCAAATCTATTTCTGGTTATACAATCACTGAAGCTCAATCAGCTGCAACCGAGCAAGTCATAATCCGCAATCTGTTAAAAAAATCTATTATTTTTCCACAGTAAATCAAGAATTGTTATTTCAGGATTTGTGAGTTATCTGAATCCCTGTGAGACACTGGGTGCTCAAACGGAAGAGATTTCGTTAAGTTTGGCCATTGTTTCTTGCACCATTGTTGCACAATTGTTGGTTAAAACACAATAGAAAAAGTCAGTTTTGCTGCACAGATGGAGCCCTTTTAATCACAACAAACTCTTGGGGTGTGTTCAGAATCCCTCCCTTATTTAAGACTCCCTTTTTGACCATATTACAGCGAACACAACAGTGCTCTGAGGGCATTTTGCATCATGTTTGCAGCAGTGACGTCACTACGAGGCTAATAAAACCTCATTTTAATTGAAAAAAGATGGAAAAATGTTCATTTTATTTGGCTCGGCGGACACAACCACAACGATCATTTTGATCATTACACACCTGCAGCTTTCCTTTATTTTTCACACTACATTAAGATTTTGGTGGGCTTCTTGATCCAGTCCTGACTTATCTGATTATTAACTGTGAGGTTTGTAATTGTGATTGTGTTTGTGTATTCCCTCAGAAGTGATTTTGTTGCATCATTATTATTAGGAATCCAGTGTGTGCTGGCCTTTATCAGGCAGCAAAAGAGGTGACACCTTACAGCAGCATCTCACAGAGAGGGGTGAGAGACCTGTGTGTGTGTGTGCGTGTGTGTGTGTGTGTGTGTGTGTGTTGGGTGAGGAAGGACAGGAAGCTGCACCCTGGTAATGCCAAGTGCAGCCAAAAGAGAGGCAGCGATGGCAGCCATGTTCACAACACATCTGTATCAACACCTCCTGATGCACACACTTGCATGCACACGCACACGCACGCACACACGCAGCACCACGTCAGTCTGCTGAGCAGGCAAACGAAACAAACAAACAAAACAAACCCCGCAGTAACTTATCTGACAGGCGATCACAGCCGAATATGGAAACGCAGACATTAATTTGCCGGTTTGAGAAATCAGAATCATTTAACTTGTTCGCTCACAATGCGGCTTCGCTAAATCAGCTTATCTTTATCTGCAGGCGGCAGAGCGGGTGGGGGTAGAAAACACACAGATAGACTGTGTGTGTGTGTGTGTGTGTAGGTGTGGAGATAAATGAGCGTGCATGCTGGAGCAAACAGCTGAGCTGAGAAAAGGAGGAAAGGTGTGGAGGAAATTAACCTGCCGCATGCAAACACCCAGGTTGAATTCAATAACACGATATAATGCGTTCTATATGGAAATGTGTGGCAATGTACAGCTGTGAAATTAACTGCAATGTATCAGTAACTTCGAGGAACCATTGATTTAAACCATTCTACATGGTTTAAATCATGTGGAATTACGCATTACTGCCTAATTCTGTCTTACCTTCTGATGTATTATGTATTTACAATTACATATTTACAATTACATATATACTGTCTTCCAGTAACTGTACGCCATTTAAGTACATGGCAATCAGATTGTTTGATTTCATGGATTATATGAAGCAGCTTATCTGTCTGTATTAAGATTTGAGTTGTTGAAAGTTAGTAGTAAAATGTCTGTACTGTGTTTGTAGCATAGTCGCTAACGTCAAGCCACAGTAATTTCATGGGACACACATTGTAGCAACTAATGTTAAGCTAACTTTGTGGGGCACATCGTTGTGGCGAGCTATACCTGTGAGCTAGTATGGGGCACATATTGTTGCGGCTAACATTAAGCTAATGTGGGGAACATGTCGTACATTATATGATGTAATAAGATAGTTATCCTGTATTCACAAGCCTGGAACACAGGGAAAGATGTCTTAGCTAACATATATCTGTGACTCTGAGTCAGTACGTGTGATTCAAGACGATGTTGAACTCATCCAAGGAATTCCGAAAACACAATCTATCGTAATACATTACATATTGCATTCTGAGGCGTGTATTTTGTAATCTGTGCTGGAATACATAGTCAAAGTACCCCTCCCAACACTGCTATTTATTATTTTTCCTCAGCATTAGCACCACATTTCCCATGAGCCCCCTGCAGCTGTTGGAAGGTCTTTGCTTGGCCGCTCTATCTGGTAGGCAGCAGAACCAGTCCGCAGAATAAATCCAGGCTATCTCGCCTCCGGCCTGGAGCCGAGAGGGGACGAGAATCCGCACTGACAGCAGGGGACTGGTTATTGCTGAGCAATGATAAATATAAAAAAAGAAATATAAACACGCTGCGACTTTCTCCTCCTCCTCCTCCTTCCACTAATGAGCTGCGAGTGTTGAAACAGTTAAACAGGCGCTTGGTGCAGATGTTCGTTCACTCCACTTCAAAGGCTTCGCGCAAACCTCATGTACAATATTCACTGGTTTTTCTTAGTTTTTTTTCTTTTGCACTATTAACTAAGACACTTAATTTTTCACAGTTCTCTGTTATTGTTAATGGATGTTTTTTGCTCTAGGGTCACATTACCTCAAGGATGAAGCAGCTCGTCTCTACACTCATTCTAACACACTAAAAAAAACACCTAAAACACCTTTCTCTAAAGTGGGATCGCAGGTACAGAATGCTTTTTTTGCACTTGGAAGGAAAAACACGAAGATTGAGTTGCATGCCCAATCAGAAAAATGTCCAAAAAGTAAAAATGAGATAATAAACATGCCAAAAATGAGTGTTTTCCACTTCACAGTCACACAAAGAATCATTTGTGGATCCCGATTGTTCCTGCCCAACAAGAGCAGTGTGCATGCATGCATGTGTGTGTGTGTGTGTGTGTGTGTGTGTGTGTGTGTGTGCCGGGCACTGGGACTGGCAGATGTTAAACCCTAGTAGGTCGAGAGCAATTCCACTGAATTGCTCGCCGCAATCACGCCGCACATCTTTCAATCTGAACCCTGAGAAAACGTCTGCCTCCCCACCGCCAATACACACACACACACACACACACACACACACACACACACACACACACACAGCCCAGTCACTTTCCATCCTCCATCAAAGACAGAAAACTCATCTCGTATCACCTTCCTGCAGCTGAATGCAGCCGCTGACTGCTCCATGAGGAGCGATGGGAGCGTCAGGC
Organism: Karalla daura; assembly: GCA_029224185.1. Lineage (NCBI taxonomy): Eukaryota > Metazoa > Chordata > Actinopteri > Chaetodontiformes > Leiognathidae > Karalla > Karalla daura. Next base: position 2,581,474 of record CM055209.1, on the reverse strand, counting down.
CAGAAAACATTTTGTTATTTCTCTCTTTGTTTCACCGCTAATGTCGGCCACCACACAGCCCTGAAGACATCCCATCAGGTTCTTCTGCACACAAGATCATAACTAGTTCCTATCACGAGCTACAGAACAGTGATGTCAAAACGTCTCAATATAGTGAGATATAACTAATACGCTGATATATTATCGATATGCATGTTCTATGTTATGAATATGTAAGGTGTTTCAGGCAGAACCAGTAAAAATAAAATTTCCAAAAGAGCCTAAAACTAAACAAAAACAAGCTAGAATGTGTTACTATCATCAATGCAAAAACAAGTTGGGAAAATATCATCTGATGTGACTCCTCAGGTGAGCTAAATAAACCTTGAAAAGACGAAAAATAAAAAAACGTGCTTCAGAGTCCGGTCCGTGTATGCAAACAAGACCAACCACGATGAATAATTCAGCCCGCACGGTTGTCACTGTATTCACGATGTAAACATGCAATAAACAAACCCAGCCCGGTCAGCCTATTATGTTCCAAATGTCATCCGACGGTTGCCAGGTCCTCATGGGACGGGGGGGGGGGGGGGGGGGGGGGGGGGGGGGGGGCTTGTGTTTTCAGCTTTCTGTGTTTTCAGGTTTGTCCTTGAAGATGATTTCTTTACACACGTGGAGCAGTTTCTATTCCCTTCAAATGTCAATCAATAGCATTTTCATTGTCTGGGCAGGAACCCGAAACATCAGAGGGGAAATTAAATGTGTTTTCTGATCGATGGCGATCGTCCGAGGAGGCTCGGACACATCTGGAGCTCTGAGGAGCACCAAGGTCGGGTCAGTGAGGTGCAGAACTAGAACTGGGACAGACCTCTTCAACAGGCTCTGTAGAGCAGACAGAGCAGACGAGCAGGCGATTGTAGCCTTGTACGATTCAGTAGCTGCGTCATCTTCGTGTTTAATTGAAAAAGTAATTTGTTCAACCGCTCTCAAAAAGCACAATTTTAGCATACAAATGGTCAAAATCTGACCTTTGAAAACCAGATGAGCTGCATAAAGTGTACGTCAGTCGGGCATAGGGAGGAGAGTCCCAGAGAGGGAGCCCAGCACAGAGGCTCAGTGATGAATATGACGGTCATGTCTGCCCGGGCGTAACAGTGATTAATTACTTAAGGTGCTTCAAAGCTTCATGGTGATTACAGCCATTTCTTATCCCAGGGACAGATTAGGGCCTGTCTGGCCGGGCTTTTGTCATGCACCGCATTAGTATGCGTTCTCCGAGGCTCCCCTTACATTCAGACTGTGAATATATGGTTAAACATGTCCGGCATCGGCATGCTCGCACTGGGTGAAACCAGCACAATAGTGAGTGTTCAGTTCCTTCCAAATCTAATACGTTATAAGTTACAGTCATCTGAAAGCATTTTGCAGCATTACAATTAGGGATGGGGCTCAGAATCAGCTTCGATTGGCACGTCTACTATAAAGATCATTTCAAATATGTAAAACGTCGTCACATCATGCTGCGTTTTTATATTCGGATGCAGCAAAAAAGCAGCATTAATTCAGTTGCAGCCTCGTTAAAACTGTAAAACCACAGCTGTGATTAATCTGCAGGAACGTCCCGTATCTGGTACGTTAGCAGCAGCGGAGCTAACGTCAGCTTCACGTTGTTTGTTTTTGCATGAGGTGAAAAGCAAAATGAGAAAACGAAATTCTCCACTGAGTAAACTTAAACTGTACGAATAATCCATTCAATCAAGTTTCCAATTGACCGCAAAAAGGATGTGTAAGAGGATCGATTCGACTATCTATCTATAAAGGAATCTATCTTATCTATAAAGGAAGTGGAATCGTAGAATTCTTCTTGCCTCTCGTCCTTAATAACGATATAATTGTCTGACTTGTCGAGCTGCTTTTGTGTTACTAATTTGACCACAACATCCATAGTGGTATGACAAAATAACACTAGACCTGCTGCAGTCACACACACACACATACACACACACACACACACACACACACACACATAGAGGCGAACCCAGCCTGTGAGATGCTAATGTGGAGGTATGATGATGCATTTTGCACGTATTTCATGCTGACTGTCCTCATTCACCACCATGCATGTGAATGAGGTCTGGACAAAGTAGCGGACCAATCAAACACCTCTCCCGGGCTGACCCCCCCCCCCAGGGGGTCCCATTGGATTAAATGCGATGCTGCGACAATGGCGCCGTATCGATCTTGGCCCCGGCCGAGACTCCTCTGAGGGAAGAAGGGCCGGAAAAAAAAGAATAAAAAAAAGAAAAAGCGATGGAAAACAAACACACACACACACACAGAGGAAGGCTTGTGCGCAGACTGCCATCTGTCATGGCTGTCGGCGGCCTGGCCACCATCTTCCTCTGCAAATGGGGCAAAACACACAAAATAATAGAGTGAGGGAGACTCCGGAGGGAGCGGAGCCTGCGGAGCCGAACCAGACCCTTGGTTATCAGCTCCTCCCTGCCGCCTGGAGAGGCTCCTGGGGCCCGGAGACGTTCCCACGTCTGCCAGCTGCCGTCGGAGAGGTTAGGCATCTTTTAATTAAACCCCGGGAAACGCTGCGGTCCAGGCGGGGGCTCCATTAATAGCCGGGGACGTATCTGCCTGACGGATCGGGGCGATAAACACCGTCGGGCGAGTCGGGGAAATCAGAACCTGAGCGGCTGCTGTCTTCCAAGGACAACGGAAGCGCGAGGGAGCGGACTTGGAAAACTGCCGCCGTGATCACAAAGGAAGCCGCTCTCTCTCTCTTTCTCTCCCTTTTTTGTTTTTTTTTTTGGTTATTTTGGTCGTCATGTGTGTGGGTCCTTCTTTCTCTTTGTGTTTGGGAGTGAGTCACTGTGAAGAAAGAAAAGCTGAACGTGCCGGAAGTTTGTTAGCATCGCCTCGCCTTGGAGAGCACGTAGGCTGTGCCGATGAGACGATACCAACTGTGGTTACATTATAAATATATATTATGCATACATTATATATACATTATATATATATATATCCATAAATGGTCGCTGCTGCTGAGGGGGCGACTGGTCATGGGAACGTGTTCGATCAGATCCGACTGCACAGAACTACAAACAAACCCTGGAAACGCAGCATTGTTTAGCATCTCAGGCTTCTTTCCCACCTTTGTTTTGGTCTCCAGACATGCAACTTTAATGTAACATTCTCAATGTGATCCGTGCTGCTATGTGGATGGATGGATGGATGGATGGATGGATGGATGGATGGATGGAGATCAGGTGAATTGAAGTTGCTATACAATAGAGAAGTGGCGCACACACTCCCTCGCAGATTTACAAAGGGTCAGTGTGAACAGCAGTAGTTGTAAATGCCCTCGGCGGTTGTGTTGGATTCCTCCAACAAGTTGTTATAGGCACGTAGAGCATGAATAAGTGATGAGCTGTGTGTAGGCCGCAGCCAATGAGCTGTTACAGAGATGCACAAAGCGAGAAACTGAAAGCTTCATTCATCCAAATGTCAACTTGTGTTGAGTACTGGTACCAGTTTGAATCCTGGTCAAGAAACTTTGTAAAGTCTGCATGTGTCTACGTAGGTTGATTGGAGACTCTAGATTAAAGTATTAAAAGTAAAGTAAAGTTTGTCCAACTTTAATTCAAAGCCCTCGGCTTCGAGGTTTTGGAACCAAATGCTCAGGGAACCAAAACAAACCACACGCGGAAGCTTTCCTCAACTTTTATGATGTATTAAAATAAGCTCCGGCCGCTGAGTCAGTCTTTCTCTGGACTCGATCCTTGTTTGATTGTGTGAGAGCGGCGGCGGGACGCCCGTGGCGAGCCAGGTGGGGGGGGGGGGGGCGAAGGGGGGGGGGGGGGGGGGGGTGCGATACTCATCCCCTGCCAGCACAAGTCTAAATACTGAAGGAGGCAGATGGGAGCGTTTTTTTTGTCTTCTTGGGCTGTGAGTTATAAACGATCCTGTCCGAGCTGCTACGTAAACTATTGTCTGTTATATAATTCAAGCGATGGAGAGCCAGGCTGCGACGGAGGATACGATTCAACCCCAAAAACCATCCGTTTATAGTTTATAGATTTATAGAGGAGAGAACTGGCTGGAGACTGTGTTTCAGCTCAGTTTTGCATAACGTAAAGTGACAGCGTTGACTATTAAGAAAGCTTCAGATTTGCAGGGAAAACATAGTTGGACATTCCTCAAATCCTAAACGACGAGGAATCAAAGTCACATTTATGATGCATAACTGTAGCAAAGCATCATAAGTCTTGTATTGTGGTATTTCTGTGTTTATCACCAATGGCTCCTCCAATTCCCTCCCTGGAGTCACGTAGATTCACCTCCTTTTCGGATCCATTTCTACTTCTGCTCCTCCATTGAATCAATAGAGAGTACTTAAATGATTTTAGTTAATGACTTATATGTTTATGATTACTATTATTACTACTACTATTCATTCATTATTCTTTATTTAATTAGCTCTTCTCACTTGTTCCCCTGGATTCAGGTAATGTTTTTCGTTTCCTTTCTTCGTTCACCTTGATGCATCTTTCCTCAGATCCTCTGGTTTTGTATCACCTTTTGTCCACATATTTGTCTCTTCATTGTTTTTAGGCGTCTGAACTTGCTCTGAACCCGTTTGGACATGATCGAAGCGAGGTGTGAGGTGACGGGCGGGCTTCCTACCTGTGGCTGATCTGAGTCCCCCGTAGACTGGACATGGTCTCTTCCAGGTTCTGCCGCAGGTCTGCGATGTTCTTCACCGTCCTCATACGTCTCGTCTCGGGGTCCTCTCCTGCACACACACACACACACACACACACACACACATTTTAAAGGATTTACTGACATGTTTGGACTCACACACACTCCAGAAGGGAAGAGGACGTCTGATATGTGGTGTTTTATTGGAACCCCAGGTGGACAGACCCTGTCGGGCCATACCTTCTAAAACACATTTTTACTTTCCATTGAACAGACATTTTCCCTTCAGGCTGGACCAGGAATGTCGTGCCGTGACTCTTCCAGGACTTGCTCCGGCCTGGTGAAATCTAAACCCTGGACGCTCCGTCTGCTTCCCGTTCCGTGCTCAGGCGTCTGAGCCGCTAACAGGAAGTGCTTCATGTCCGCCGGGCTGTGGGCACACGCCACACTGTCTGCCTGTCTGCTCCAATTAGAGCTTCTCTCTCAGCCCGTCATGCAACACTCAGCCTCAGGCAGGTGATTAACAAGTGGCACCAGACACAGGCTGGGTCCGCCGTCTCACTGCTCTCCATCCTGCATCCTGTACCAGAGCATCCCGAGGTATTCCTGTTTGGTACGGTCGAACCAAGTTCCCACATAGCTCATACCGTGATTGAGATTATGTGAACTCACAGTTATTAGTCATTTGTTTGTCATATTTTGTGTGCTTCAGCATAAAGATGGGTTGTTATGAGGTGGCTTCACTGTGAATGGTGGGAACAACCACACCGTTGGTATTCCCATAGAGTTGAGAACATTCTGCATGTTTCTAGGAGGTGAGGCAGTTTATGATGCGACTTGTCAACTCTATGATGAAGAGAAACTTCAGCCTCGAGTAGAGAAAACAACAACCTGACAGCCAGGATAAGCTCCGCCCCCTTTGACCACAACACCTGCTGCAAGTGCTTTGGATTTTGTTTCTTTATTTTAACAAAAACGAACCGAACCGTCACCTTAAAGCTACGGTACGCACCTAAAAGGGACGAGGTGAAAAAGCTGTATCAATACTCTTCTCTAAATCTGTCTTTTATTCTTCTCTTTTGATGCTAATTCACTGGTAATTTGATGGTAAGAATGTTTTCTGTGATAAAAGGCAGATTTCCTCTATTAGGCTAAAAAGTTTTTTTCTGAAAATGAGCTTGATCATCAAGGAAATTCTGAAACATCACCTTGCTTACGGTACTACGGTACTGTGACATGCGATAATATATTAATGACAATAATAATAACAATCAAAATCTTATTTCTGAAGCACTTTACATGGTAAACAATAGCTTAAAGTGCCACCTACAGCCTCCAAATAAAAGCCAAGCGTTCCATGCCAACACACCAGCCAGGAGCTGCAGCGACCCGGGCAAGTGGCAGCAGATGGAGCGACGTTGGGCTGGAGGTTCCTGAAAAGGCCCCCGGTGAGCCTCAGAGCCCAGGAGGAGGAGGAGGAGGAGGATGAGGAGGAGGAGGAAAGCTGTGAGGAGGTGGGGGGGCTGGGCTAAGATTGAGGTGTTTATTCACCGGAAAATGAAGCAGGTTGGTTTTTAAACGGGCGGAAAAAGGCTAAGCCGGTTTCTCCCCGGATAACGACACAAATCAATTCCAGCGTCGGGCTCGAAGCATTCCAGCAAAGCTCAGGTGAAAATGTACAGACTGGATGCATTTCATTCATACATACTGTATGACTCTAAACTCTCCCTGCTGCACACACACACACACACACACACACACACACACACACACACACACACACACACGCAGGGGGAAATGAGGAGATTGGAGCAGTGTCGGATGTCGACGCACGTTATTAGAGTCACTTCCCGACTCCAGGTGGAAGAAAGCGCGGAAAATCACCTTCCCGACAATGACACCGAACCCACTCAGACAGAGCACATCCCTTCTTTTTTCTTTCTATCTCTTCTTTTCTTTTCTTAACACGCTGTAATTAGCGTTAGCTGGTACGCCGCAGCTGTACAAGCGTCTGTCGGAATAATTTGGTTGAATACTGGCGGGAAAAAGAAAAACGCCCGGCTATCAAACCGGAAGATGTCACAGCTTGGAAAGAAAAAAGAATCCAAACACAACAATTTTGCGACTTTTCAAAGCAAAGTCAACACTTGACCTCAATTACGCCGCGCTACGCTGTGCGCCGACCCGGCGGGTTAAAGAGCGTTTTGACATAATTGAGGTCGCGATTCAGTCTTTGGTCGGCAAACAGACAGACGATACGCTGGGGGCGGGGGGGGGGCGGGGTGGGGGGTGGGGGGGGCGGGGGGGGGCTCCTACAAGTACCCGACCCCGTATCAGACGTCGACTCTTTAACGGCAATAATTAGAAAGTGATGAGTCACGTACGATCTTCTAGTTTCCTCTCACACATTAGAAAAGATACGACAGAGTCAAAGTGAGAAAAAACCTGCGTTCAGCTGATAGGAGGGCTCGTTCTGTGATGTCCCCGTGAAAGATATTTGTGTTATCTACTTAATGACTAAATGTTCTGGAAGTTTGGCAGCGAGCTACACAAACTGTTGAGTTTTAAGTGATTCTATCTTCTCGAGCTGGGAACCTCGGGACTGATGAACAGAGGTGTGATGTTCCATGGAGTCACAGGAAGGGCTCGGCTCCCTAAGATCTGTGTTTTTTGGAGATCTTCTCGGACAAGTCAACTAATGTCAGACTGCTCTCATACTGGGCATGTCTGTAGGCAGATCTGGCATCTTCCTCCCTCTAAGCCTACAACAGGTAGCAGGTAATGGTCGTTTGGGGTCTTGCCTGTGTCCCAGTCTCCAGAGAAGGACACGGCAAGAATTAATAGCATCGTGATTGATTAATCTGACATCCTGACCATTGTGAAAGGACAAAAGAAAAACATTGTCGCATCTGATCCAAATGACAACTGCGACAAATTCCTCTCCCCTTCGAGACACGTCCAATAACAAGAGGTGACAACAGGAGACGTAACTCTGCATGGCTGGAAGGCTGAGGAGCGGCCTGAGGTGTGTGTGCGCATTTATGTGTTTTAATTGCCTGTGTGTGTGTGTGTGTGTGTGTGTGCAGGGCTCACACACACACAGGACACACACAGATTGAGGCCTTGAACTTGAAAATGAATATTCAATCAAAAACATGACACCTACAAGCAACTCTCCAGCTCAGCACCCGTTTATAGATGAAACAGGGGAGTGAGGAATGTGTGAGGCTGACAACCAGTAGCCTGATGTAGAGGCAGCAGACACACACACACACACACACACACACGCACACACACACACACACACACACACACACACACACACACACACACACACACACACACACACACACACACACACACACACACAGAGCTGGTGTTTCCATTTCCAGATCCAACATTAGAGAGGTGAGAAGCCACAGAGCACTGGAGCATTGATTGGGATTATAGCTGCTGTGAGGCTATGTTTGAGGAAGCCAAACTGAGGAGAGGTCTCTCTCTCTCTCACTGTGTGTGTGTGTGTGTGTGTGTGCGCGTGTGCGTGTGTGTGTAAAAAAGCATGTTTGAAGCCTGCCTGAGACTCGGTCGGGGAACATGCGTTGTGGTGTTGTAGAGCAAACACAACTCAGGGCAGAGTTGATGCAACAAAATGCAAATAACAGTCATTTGAGACACACACACACACACACACACACACACACACACACACACACACACACACGTTCGTACTGTACCAGTGGGTGCCTTAGTGCCAATTCTCTCCTTCTCCCCCTCTCATTTAATAATACATGCGAGCTGGTACTGATGCTGCACACTGTAGCTGAACACTATCAGGCAGCCAACCCATCTAATCACTCATCTAATTATAACACACACACACACACACACACACACATACGGATGCATGCCAGCACACACACACACACACACACTGGCACAGTCCAACACACACTTGACATAACTCTTCGCCGGCCCCTCCCTTGTTGCACCATTTTGTCACAAATCAATCTCGCTGAAGTTTCTTTTTTTTGGATCGTGTACACACACACACACAGGCACACACACACACACACACACACACGCACACACACACACATGCTAACGTGCTGCTTTATGGCCCTGTTGTTGCCGAACACGTTTCCGTCTCAGACGCTGCGCCGCAGCGAGAGCCTGTCGATACGTATCAACGACAACTGCTCCCCGAGGCTAAAAGTGCAAACTGCCAACTCAGATGAGCGGCTGGAACAGTCTCTTACACAGAGCGGACGCATTAGCAGCGACGTGAGCGGCTCGCAGTCCTGCACGCACACACACACACATACACACATACGAGGAAGATAAGGCACCTGTGCGTGTGCATAGAAACACACTCAAATGTAATAATGTGGTATTGATCACGCTGAGTGTGGGCAGCGAGGAGGGAGCTGGACGTAATAAAAGCCGAGCTCGTTCAGTGGGTGTTCTGTTGCTTTTCCAGTATCTATATTTGAAGGCATCTCGTCTTTATGCTGCATCATGCCTCCACCTGCTCTAGGGAGGGAAAAAAACCAGATACGATACGGCTGTGATGCTGTGCATCCAACTCTGCCTCACCTCCCTGATCCACTGTGACGTTAGGTCACGTTAAACCTGCCGTTCCTCAGCAGAGGAGAGGAGAGGAGGAGGAGGAGGAGAAGCTTCATCTGCAGGCTGTGACAGTGTGGAGCAGATGTACCAGAAGGATCAAAACTGCAGCAGCAGTTCCAGTGAATATTGGGGAGTGGAGGTGTGGGGGGGGGGGGTGGTCGAGGACACGCTTCACGCAGCCACATCATGCGTGAAGCGAGGGTGTGGGTTCCTCTACGCTGGATTTCTTTAAAAAATCGTGTCTTTAAATGCTAAAAGCGTGTTGGGGAGAAATAGGTTTCCCTGCCACGAGGATTAAAGGAAATATCCAGCTTATTGAAGGATTTTCCTGCTCTGACATTCTCATGTTCTCATGCCTCCTTTTTTTTTTTTTTTTTTTTTTACCCTTGCTCAACTCGGTGACTTTCTGCTAAAGTGGAATCTTTGACTTTCCCGTGCAAAGTCTGCAATTTGTGCAGCTGATCCTCGTGTTAGAGGTGTTTCATGTGCAGCTTTGGAGGCTTCACAGGAGGCGACGCCCTCCGCGTTCCCGTAGACGAGCACCTGCTCCCAGCAGGTCTCGCAGCATGGCGAGGATCGCCTCCTTCATCAGGTTTATTTCTGGATCGTTTCGCATGCACACACGCGGTCTCATGACCGTGCACGCAAACTGCCAACTCTGATGAGAGGGTGAATCGCTCTTTTCAGAATGTGAATGGGTCGCGATGACATACAGCCACCCACACAGTCAGCTGTGTCTGCACACAGAAGAAAGCAGATAAGGCACCTGTGTGCATGCACATTCATATTTGAGAAACCTCTCCAAGTTTAAGGCATGTAATCACCAGTTTGGTTGTTTTATATTAGATTCACATTCATTCAGACTCAGGTAGGCGCGGCTGAGAGTGCAGCACCTGCAGGATCTCCTCCTTCATTAAGTTTTTTTTTGGATAGTTTATGTGTGTTGTTTCTGAATGCAAACACATACGCATGCACACACACTTACAATTTTAGCTTGTCGATACGTATCAACTGCTCTCTGAGGCTAAAAGTCAAAACTTTGATAGCAGGTGAAACTTTACGTCTTTTAAAGATGTGAATGGATTGCTATGGCACACACACACACTAGTGCATGTGCGAATACGCAGGTGTTTTCAGGTGTTTTCTGGCAGGTGGCGCCCTCCATGTTGACGCAGACTTACGTAGGCGTGGCTGCGTGTTGAGCGCCTGCTCCAGGTCTCCCAGCATGGTGAGGATCACCTCCTTATCCAGCTGGGCGGTCCCCTCGCGTGGACCTCCCCCCGACACCTCCTCCTCCGCCCAGTAGCCGCCGTCCTTCTCTTTCCCGGGCCTCTTCCCTCCTGCGGGCTCCTCGTCCGAGCGCCCGCTGCTGCCCTCCTCGTCGGTCCCGCCCCCCCCTCCTCGACGCTCCGCCTCCCTCCGCGGCGGCGGGGGCGGCGGCGGCGGCTCGGCCCGGGTGTGCCCCCCGTACGAGGCCCGCTGCGGGCGGCCGCCCCCCCCCCCTCCAGGGCACCGGGATGAGGGAGTGCTCCGACTGGGAGAGCACTTTGGTGAGGGAGAGCGAGAGCGAGCGCGCCCGGGTCCCTCTGGCTCCGCCCCCCGCCCCTCCCCCTCCCCCGTCGGCGCCTCGCTCCTTCCTGGGACTGCCCTGCAGGCTGCCCCCCGGCCGGTACGTGGGCGAGCTGTGGGGCTGGGAGAGGCGGTGCTGCTGGAGCGGGGGCTGCGTGGCGGCGTCGCTCAGCTGGAAGGCGTAGACGCGCTGCTCGCCGTCGCTCAGCAGCGTCAGGTTGGTGAGCGAGCGCTGCTTCAGCCGCAGGTTCAGGTTGTCCGGCAGCGGCTGCGGCGCCCGGCGGGCCGGGCTGCCCCCCTGGTACACGGAGAACTCTGCCCCCCGCTTCATCCCTGGACCCCTGGTCTGAAACTGGGTGAGTACTCGAGGAGTGCGTCCACCTGACTCCTCTCACATCTTGGCGCCGCTGTCGGAGGCAGAGCAGCAGATGGAGCGAAGGAGGAGGAAGAAGAAGAGGAGGAGGAGGAGGAGGAAGAACCTGCTGGAGGAGGCAGAGAGTCCCGCGCCTCCCGACTCAGATCCGGAAAATCTTCCCTCCTCAGGCATGTAGGTGGAATCCGGACGCATCCTCCAGCCAAGCGCAAACACTCCACTCCTTCTCCTGCCCGCGTGCTTTCTGACCGTCTCTCCCTCTCTCTCCCTCTCTCTCCCTCTCCCTCTCCCTCTCCCTCTCTCTCTCTCTCTCTCTCTCTCTCCCTCCACCGCCACAGTCAGGGGCGTGGATGAACGAGTCGCTCCATCTCCCTTCCCTCAACACGTTCTCCTCGCTGCCTTCCCCTTTACCCCCCCCACCCTCCTCGCTATTAAATGACACTCTCTTTTCATCCACTCTTATCTCTCCCCCTGCACCTTCTGTCTCTCCTTTAATTACCACCTCGCTGCCACACTTCTGCTGCCTCCCCTCTGACTCTCTGACTCTCTCTCCCTCTCTTTCCCTCCTCGCTAAAGCCGGCGAGTGTGCGTCGCTCTCGCTCTGCTTATTCATTCCAGCCTACAACACACACACTCACTCTCTCTCTCCCTCTCTCTCTTTTCATCTCAGCCCTCCTTCTCCGTGTTTACCACCCTCTCCTACTCTTAATCCCTCTCGTTCGCTCACTTTCCCTTTTCACTCTCTATTCTTTTCGCCCTTTTTCGCCCCATCTGTCTCTCTCTCTCTCTCTCTCTCTCTCTTCCTCCATGACGCTGAGTTGTTTGGACAGTGCACCTGTAAGCTCGCAGGTCCCCGACTTCATTAAATGCTACCTCCAGGAGCTGAAACCAGGCGAGCTGGGGTAGCTTATCAGGGGGATCAACAATGAGTCCACAGAGCCAACATATCCCCATCAATCAATGAGCGATATATTAGCTCTGTAGTCACAGCTGCCTGGCACATGTTTCCTGGTAGATGTTGACTTTGTAACCTAGAACTGCTAGGAGCAAAGTCTAGCAGCTCTAGTAGAGTTTATACTCAAACTAACCTCTGCTTTATTTTCATGATGTTTTTGTTCTATTCTGTTGATGAATACCTCCATCAGAGGAGCTTCTTTCATTGAGCAAATCTCGAGAATGTTTCCAGCCTTAATCAGCTGAAGATGAGGAGAGGTTTGCATGGTTGCAGCTGGTGAAAAGGTGAAGGTTTGGAAGTGGAGATGTAAGTTCCTCCGGCCCTCAATCGTCATGGGAAATGTCAACTCTCTGCCCGACTAGACCGAGGAACTGGAGACGCTGAGACATTTTCCACATCATAACAATACTTGTGAGCATCCAGCCAGGAAAACTTCAATCCAAAAGTCATCAATTCTCCATGAAGTTGCTGCTGGATCCAGAATAAACATCCTGAGGCTCTTTGATGATATCAGGAGGCTTCAGTCATGTTTTCCTGATGGACTCGCTGGGTTGTGGCGGAGATGAAGCTCTGGAGATGGTAGACAACTGAGGGTACAACTGGGACCTTCCATTTCATAACACGTTGGTGGAGCAGAACATGGATGTGGTGGATGCTCCTCTCTCTATAGAAGATCCTCTGGACCTGCAGCCATCTGGCTTTTTAATCCTTCTACATATACTAGATGATCTTCCCTTCCCTCTGAGGATCAACAAAGTAATTCCCATCCTTCGACCTGGTCCTACTGGGTCCAGTACAGTTCACATTTCTGTCCTTTTACTTCTCCAAAACCAGCAGATAAAATCCAGTGCATGTCATGACTTTGACACTGGTTCTGCCCATGTCTGAAGAGGCTGTTGGGTTCCTCGTGTGGGATTCGCGGTGTGTGCACACTTGAATTTCTGCTCATTTCTTCCTCGTCTGTGGGGGGAAAACGAGCCGAAGGATGTGAAACGACCATGAAATGTGTGACTACAAAGAGCAAAGTGTTTGAAATGGACCCCAAACAAAGGCTGACGGTCAGCGCGGACGTCTAATTTTATCCTTCAAAATGACCGGCTGCGGAAAAGCCAAGCCCGGAGCAAACCGTCTGGAATGTCACCGCCTGATCCGACAAACCAAACCTGCAATCAGCGAGCTGTTGTCTGCGCTTTGAACCTGACCTCTTATTCTTTCAACCAACTTAGCCGCTCGGCTGGCTTCATCTTCCCAGTCGACCTCTAATATATTCCTCTACTCCTCTTAAAACTTCCTTGTTGGTTGGAGCAAAATCCAAATCAGTGAAACGGAAAAAAAAAGAAGAGAAAAAAATCCAGAAATCCATCATTAACTCTCTGACAAAAGCGGCCGTGCCTCAGAACACACACACACGACTGTCAGGACCAATAAGATGTGACACTGAAGTCTTTATTCCCGGCTGGAAAAACCCAAGTGCAACAATGGAATTCCTCGGTGCCAGCTGTCTGGGGTTTTGATGCCGTGTCGCCTGGTTTAACCTCTCATCCTGCTCCTTGTCAGGAATTTGAGTTTGTGGAGAGACAAACTCCACAAAACCGGTCCGCTGTCCCTCCCTCCCTCCCTCCCTCCTGACCTCTGAGCTCCATCACACACACACACACACACACACACACACACACACACACACACACACACACACACACACACACAGACACACACACACACACATCCGCCAGCTGTAATTTAAGCACTATAAAGACGCCTCCTCGCAAACAAATTGGATGATTTGATTGCAGACCTGCACTTTATGGTTTTTAAGTGTTGTGACAGTCATGGCTGGATGGGATCATAAACTCAAATTTACAGGGTGAACAAAATAGATTTCCCTATATATACAAACACATACAGTATTCGTTGCATATACAAAAGTATATCTGCATACTGTAAGTATGGACAAATGTATATGCATATATACGTATACATATGTATATACAGGTAAGTATATGACAAGTAAAGGCATATTCTATTCAATTCCTCAATATAGACACGTTTGTTTCCCTATATTTATGTGCATATGTTCATCCACACGTATACATATATTTCTATATATAGAACCTATGTACAAGATGGGTTCTGGTTATTACAGGTTAGAGATCACTCTCTAACCTTTCTTTCCTCTCTTCGTTGTGGTTTCTGTGTGCGGTCTGAACATTCCTCTATCTGGACATATATCAAGTCTCCGGACTAATGGCACCGTAGGACTTCTGGATAAAAATATCCATCAAATGGAAAGAAACGAATTGCAAAAAGGAAAAAAAAAGCAGCGCAGAGCGCTGTGTCGGCCGGCGGGGCTGAGAACAGTAAATGATGTGTCTGCGCTGAGGGCGACGGTGATGCAGCGCTGGGACCGGAGCAGATAATGGAGGCCTGCAGGGACCAAACACAGATCTGCAGATGCTCCCTGTGTCCTGGTGTCAGCGCTGACCTTTTCCCTCCGCTACATGAGACAATGCTGCGGAACGGGGATCCCCACACACACACACACACACACACATGCTCCAGAGCAGAGAGATGAACAGCCTTCAACACCATACGACGTCCACTCTGACAGCAGATCCTGCTCCGGTTAACACGTAAGTCTACGGAGAGGCAGGGAATTCTCACTGGACACGCTGCCAATTTATTACAGGGCAAATACAGATCCTGCATTCTCACACTCACACACCCAGGGGCACCCCGAAGTCTCCATTCAGCCTGATACTGCATGTTTCTGGACCAAAAAGAAAAACAGGAGAAAACTAGTGCAGACACCCGCTGAGAGAACACGAAAACGCTGCACAGAAAAATTTGTTTTTGTGCTGAGGGACTAATGAGGGAGCATCTCCATCTCATCTCCAGGACCCTCAGTCCCAGGCTGGGAGTCAAAGCTTCTGGCTGTGAGGTGACAGCATCACCCACCGGGCCCAGAGGCCTCTCAGCGCTAGTTGTTCCATTTCCTGAAGTGTGTAACTACAAGTCTCGACGCGCCGAGCAGCCCTGCGGCGACAGCCGGGTCCACAGTGGGCAAATATAGACACTGAACAGCAGATGAAGATAAAACCAAGAGTAAAGGTGCAAGTGCTCGGCTTGGAACCGTTCTCTGTTTCCACTGCCAAAGAACTGAGGTTTGCCAGGTGTGAAGAAAGGACGAGCTGTGGGTGGTTACCATGAGTGGCTGAGGGTGAGGTTATGTCAGAGGATGTGGGCGGGGTTATGTCAGAGGATGTGGGCGGGGCTAAGGTAGAGGCTGTGGCCATCTACAAACGAAGGAAGAAAGTGGCGAGGAAGAAATCCACATTTCAAAGTCCCAAATTGATCTTAACCGACCTACACAGTTACGTAATTATGTGGCTCTGGTTCTCAACTGGTTCTCAAGTGGGAAAGAGAGACACAACATATGCAGAGCGTCACAGCTGTACCTGATATCTCCTCCAGGCACTGCTTGGCTGTCTTGCTGTAGACCAGCTCTCCCTTGGTGGGGCTGAGGCAGGGGTCGGCCGGGGCCACCATGGTGCAGTCGTTTTCTGAGAACGTCCTGGAGGCACAGGGGACAAATAGTGTTAGAGAGAGAGAGAGAGGGAGAGGGAGAGAGAGAGAGAGAGAGAGAGAGAGAGAGCGAGAGAGAGAGAGAGAGAGAGGGCTGAGCTATCGCAGCCACTACAGTCATTTCATAAACAGCCACGGGGGGAAAAGTTT